>CM002480.1:22176419-22228997 GCA_000325765.3 Leersia perrieri
ATGGGGTGGCTGCCGCGGAGGTCGGGGTGGATGCCGCGGAGGTTGGGGTGGAGGGAAGTGGCGTCGGCGGCGTTTTTGCTGGCGGCCGTGACGGCCTCGGCGGCCTTCCACTGGCATATGCGGCAGGAGACTATGGAGAAGGCGGAGGAGCGGCTCGTCAGCATGTGCGAGGAGCGGGCGAGGATGCTGCAGGAGCAGTTCGGCGTCACCGTCAACCACGTCCACGCCCTCGCCATCCTCATCTCCACCTTCCATTTCGAGAAGTCCCCGTCCGCCATCGACCAGGTGAGAGACAGCACATCATCAAAAGGGGATTGGTTCTCGATTCATCATCATCATCATCATCATCATCATCATTGTTGTTGTTGTTGTTGTTTCTGTGTGCTTGTCACGGTGCGGCAATGGCGGAACCCTGGGATCCCCTAAGGATTGCTTTCTTTAAAGATTGGGGTTGCTGGTTCTTGATGCTTCCAGGCATGCTTCCTTAGTCGTTTAGCGAGCCACATTATTGCTGTAGTTGGTTCCCATGTGGGGCGCTTGATGTTTGAATATGTGGCATTCTTTGAGCTGTTGGGTTTTTTTTTATGCTCACGCACGCCGCCGAACTACTAGGCTGGTATGGGTAGCGTAGCTTGTTATTTTGTTTATACGCTGGTTAATTGTTGGTATTACAACGCTTTGATTCCTTTGTTTATCCGGAAAATTGTCATCATCCTAGGCTCCTAGCAATGGCGAACTGCTGAAGTTGTTCAGCTCGGGGATCTTGACCCAATTTTTATATTAGTATGGGCGCTTGATCCTTAATGGTGGGCTCGTTTTAAGTTGGCACTTCTGCTTCTGGGAGTATTATGGTGCGGAACTGTGGTGTTTTGTACACATCCTAGCTGTGGTAACTGGCAGCGAGCAGTAACGTACTAATCTGATCCGTGGTCATAGTTCTTCTTCTGCTGTATTTACGAATTGTGGATGAATTAAAACTCTTGACATAAATAGAACAGGACACATTTGGTAGTGTTAATTTCATCATGACTTCCCTTTTTTATGCTAGGTTATTTCATAGCATTTTTGAATCTACTGTGTTTCATTTTGAATTTTGTGCAATATTTGCTACAGGATACATTTGCGAAATACACGGCAAGGACATCATTTGAACGCCCACTGCTGAATGGGGTGGCATATGCGCAGCGTATCTTCCATCATGAGAGGGAAATGTTCGAGAGCCAGCAGGGATGGATTATGAAGACAATGAAGCGAGAGGCTGCACCTCCCCAAGATGAATATGCCCCGGTGATTTTTTCACAGGATTCAATTTCCTACCTTTCACGTATCGACATGATGTCTGGCGAGGTGCAATTCCTTATTGCTTGGTGTTTCTTTTGTTTATTATTCTATGGGGGTTATTGTGTCGCTTGATTTTTATTTTGAAAAAGTAATCATATAATTCCCAATATAGGAGGACAGGGAAAACATTTTACGTGCAAGGGCTACCGGCAAAGCTGTGTTGACAAACCCATTCAGGTTGCTTGGGTCAAACCACTTGGGGGTAGTTCTCACTTTTGCTGTGTACCGCCCTGGTCTAGCTGCTGATGCATCAGTTGAGGAGCGTGTGGAAGCAACTGCTGGGTAAGCAAATTTTATTCCCTCAGAGTTTTCAATTACTAATGAGCCATTCTGATTTGTAAGAGATAGTAACACTGTTTGTTAATCATTCACACGATTGTTTGGTTATTGTGGTCTCATGGAATCAAATCCCTACCTACAGATATCTTGGTGGAGCTTTTGATGTGGAGTCACTTGTGGAAAATTTGCTGAGTAAACTTGCTGGTAATCAGGATATTGTGGTAAATGTATATGATGTTACAAATGGTTCAGAGCCTATGGTTATGTATGGTCCTCAAAGTCCAGATGGCAAAGTGTCCCTCTTTCATGTTAGCACGCTTGATTTTGGCGATCCATTCAGGAGGCATGAAATGAGGTGCAGGTTGGTATCTTCTTTCTTGTGACATTAATTTGTTGGCTTGTTCTACTTTGGCTCTTGCACTAATTCTAGCAACCTGAGCAGGTATAAGCAAAAGCCTCCTCTGCCGTGGTCTGCTATCACTAATCCTTTGGGAACTTTTGTCATATTGATGCTTATCGGGTATATAGCTCATGCTGCATGGTCTCGGTATGACAAAGTCTCTGAGGATTGTAGAAAGATGGAAGAGCTCAAAACTCAGGCGGAAGCTGCTGATGTTGCTAAGTCCCAGGTTTAAAATATATTTCAGTGTTCTTCCACTAGGATTTCTAGTATATGGTTGGATGGAGTATTTAATTTATTATTTTCCACTTGCAGTTTCTGGCAACTGTTTCCCACGAGATCAGAACTCCTATGAATGGCGTCCTTGGTACTAATCTATTCTGTGTAGAACTTGGATGATCTACAATCCAGTTATTTGACAAATTAAAATGCTGTCTTTTGATGTAGGAATGCTGGACATGCTTTTGGGGACAGATCTTACTATGACACAGAAGGATTTTGCTCAGACTGCTCAAATGTGTGGCAGAGCATTGATAACACTGATAAATGATGTACTTGATCGAGCTAAGATTGAAGCAGGAAAATTGGAACTTGAGGCAGTGCCTTTTGACCTGCGGTCTCTCATGGATGATGTGATCTCCTTGTTTTCTTCAAAATCAAGAGAAAAGTGCATTGAGGTATGTTTCTATTACTTGCTTAAATTATGAACGATGGTTCCTGTACTTTTGCAGTCATACTATGGTCTACTTCCAATCATTGTGATTGAGAACTGACAGGTCATGCAGTTTCGTGCATGCCAATCTTTTATCTATTTTCTTTCCACTATCTTATTCTTTTCCTAATATTTCCCTATTACCGCAGCTTGCAGTGTTTGTGTGTGATGATGTTCCAAAAGTTGTTATCGGAGATCCTTGGAGATATCGACAAATACTGACAAATTTGGTGGGAAACGCAGTCAAAGTAAGCACTAAGCCATCAAGATTTTTGCTATATTGGCATTTGATGTGCTGTTTAATCATGAAACCTTGTGTTATTTCAATTATTGAATGTTTGAACACCCTGAAATAATCTCTTTGCATACCATTCTTATATTTAAATTCTGGCAATGCACATTGAGAAAATATACCAAGTTTACCATTTGTTTTTGCAGTTCACAGAACGGGGCCATGTATTTGTGAGGGTCTGCCTGGCTGATAACTCAAATGTGGGAGCTAATCAAGTCCTTAATGGAACAATGAATGGGAAAGATGGCAAAGTTTCGACTACCGCTAATGGCACTTTCAATACTTTGAGTGGTTTTCAAGCTGCAGATGAACGCAATAACTGGGATTATTTTAAGCTGCTGCTATCAGATAAGGAACCCCCTATGGATGAGCTTGAGTGTGAAAAGTCTTGTCAAAATGATTGCGACCGCGTGAACTTGATGATAAGTATTGAGGACACAGGTGTTGGGATCCCATTACATGCACAAGATCGTGTTTTTACACCTTTCATGCAGGCTGATAGTTCAACTTCAAGGAACTACGGTGGAACTGGCATTGGTTTAAGCATCAGCAAATGTTTAGCTGAACTTATGGGCGGCCAAATAAGTTTCACTAGCCGTCCATCTGTTGGGAGTACATTCACATTCTCAGCTGTCCTCAAGCGCTCATGCAAAGACACTTTAAGTGATACAAAGAGGAGCTTATCTGAGGCACTACCAACTGCCTTTAAGGGAATGAAGGCTATTTTGGTAGATGGGAGACCTGTACGTGGAGCTGTTACACGATATCACCTTAACAGGTTGGGAATCGTTGTTCAAGTCGTGAATAGTTTGAGTATGGGGCTTCAGACTTTAGCTGGACAAAATGGTGTGAAAGAGTCAAGGTGAGCCCTATGTAGTCATTTCCATTCCTAACGGGACCTCTGTAAACACTGGCTATGTGTTGAACCAGTAATGTGATGCATGAGGGACCAAAATTAGAAACAAGAGATGTAACTATGTGATGCAGAGGCTGGGGATGTCATCATCTTCCTTATCTAAAGAAGTTAATGAAAGGTCCAAATCCATAGTGCATCTTGTAGTACAACTTAAGACCACTAAAAACCAGATTGTATGACTAAGTAATACTAATAACTAAACAATTCATATACGGCACATTCTTCTTAATGCCTGCTAATTATCCTTTTTTTACCTGCATTGTATTTTTGCAGGGAGAAACTGTCTATGCTTTTTATCGAGAGTGACATCTGGAGGCCTCAAACAGATATCCTGTTATTGAATCATCTCCATGAGCTAAAAAATAACGGTCTGGTGCATGAGTTGCCAACGCTAGTTCTTCTGGTGACATCTGAAGCTGACAAGGACAGATATGGATCCACATTTGATATAGTGATGTGTAAACCTATAAGGGCAAGCACAATTGCTTCTTGCCTTCAACAGTTGCTGAAAGTAGTGATGCCTGAAAGGAAAGAAAATCAAAATAGACCCTCATTTCTTCGCAGCTTGCTGGTTGGAAAGAATATACTGATTGTAGATGATAACAAGGTTAATCTCAGAGTTGCTGCAGCTGCACTCAAGAAATACGGTGCCAAAGTTCATTGTGTTGAAAGTGGCAAAGATGCGATTAGCTTACTTAAACAACAACACTGCTTTGATGCATGCTTTATGGATGTTCAGATGCCAGAGATGGATGGGTACGGATCCAATAAACAAATAGCTGTACTAACCAATTCAAAAATGTTTATTTTGTTGTCTTTTGAACAAAGTTGCATTTTCGTTTTACAAGTTTTTTGTGTGTGTATTAAAAGTTTTGTACTCGTTACAATCTCACTGATTGTTGATCAAATGTTGTATAGGTTTGAGGCAACTAGACAAATAAGGCAAATGGAGCTGAAAGCAAATGAGGAAAGAAAGAATGCGTTGGCTTCCATGGATGGTTCAACATTTGTTGAGTTCCATTTGCCTGTTTTGGCAATGACTGCTGATGTTATTCAGGCGACATACGAGGAGTGTGTAAAATCGGGAATGGACGGGTATGTGTCGAAACCCTTTGATGAAGAGCAATTATACCAAGCAGTATCCAGATTAGTGGTGGGAACAACGGAATCAGCCGTTTGATTGTCTGGCTAGTGGAAGAGATTGTAATGGTGATCACTTGAAGCATTGCCATCTCGCTGCTGTCAAGCTGACTCTAACTGATACATACATCTGACATGAAATTTTCTCCAAGAGTAGATGAAAGGATGCAAGTACTTTGAGCTAGTGAGCTTCGTTCAACCAAGGCAGTTGCCTCACAGGAGGTTTGATGCAGCCCAGGGGAGTAGATAGAGATTCCTGTAGGTTTGTTTTTCTTTTCTGTTGATAGGCAGATGTGTTGTATGTTCTGTTCATTCTTTGGAAATATCTCGTCATTTTTCAGAAACCCCTGGGAAGAAAAAAGTGCTTGGCCATTTCTCGTTGTCTCCTGTTTGCATGCCCTTGGAAGATTTGATGAATGTAAGTGTTGGGGTTGGGGGAGCCCAACAAAAACCGGACTCTTCCCTTCGTCCACCTGAATGATGGAAATTTTGCCTCTGTTGTCGTCAGCTGTTAGCCTGTTACCAGCATTGTTGTTGTTTATTTGAAATCCTACTCCACGGCCAATTGCTGGTAGCGTTCAGTTTCATAAGGCCCATTTTATATCCATTTGAAAGTTTGATATTTTTTTGTCTATTTGAAAGTCCCTTTATTTTACATTTGAAATTTTAATTTCCTTCAAAACAGAATTTTTGACAGGTCTGAAACAGATCGCTTGCAGCGAGATCTGTCGCATTTGGATTTCCGGCTGATTTTGCCTTTTCTTTAGATGAATGCATTGTTTCACGTGGTACTCGTTTATTGTTTGTTGTAGGACGTGCACGGCCGCGACGTGCCGAGCGCCAACGCCCCCCTCCGCCCAAACCAACCGTCTGGCTGTCTGTGCGAATGCGACACCCACGCGCGGCGTGGTGGCCGCCTGGGCGCTGCCCACATGCATGCCACCGATGATGCATTGCACGGCGTGGCGTGCCTGCCGGGTCGAGTCGACGACCCACCCACGCGACGTGCCGAGGATGCGAGGGTTTCGGCGATCGGCAGCCGCTTAAGTCGACGACCAGACACCATCACACCGCCGACGCCTCGTAGCAATAGCACGTACGCGACGCGACGCGGCAGCTGATGTTGCCGCGGCCGCGGCCGGTGGCTTGCGCGCGCTACGTGCAACGTCGCCGACGCCGAGCGCTCGGCGCAAACATCACGCTCCCACCAACTTCCGCTTGATTCTACGGGGAGAGCCCAACGCGTACGTATACGCAAGTTTTTTCCTCTTACGGTGACCGATAATCCGGCGGCGCGCACACGGTAAGGGGTAAGCCCGGCGGAGAGAATTTTCAGCTGGGTTCCACGTTCCAGGTCAAGAATTCCAGTGTATGACTGTTATGTTCTAGATGATGTATCGTAGAATGCCTGCACCGAGAACAGTGGTCTTGCGGCCGGGTACACCTATCCCTATTTACAGATTTTTTTAAATACAACTCCATTCCACTGTATGAAGAACAGACATGTGCACACAAGTCTCAAGATTGGTTTATCATGCTCAGTTGTTCATTCCCCTGGGGTCCAAGATATTTTGGCCCATAATATGTCTGTCTGCCAGAGTACTTTCTCAACCATATGAAAACCGTCTCATGTGCAATACTGGTAGTGCTGCACCAACAGTTAATATAATATATTCAATAATTCACTATTATTTGCTACAGTAAGATCATGAAAAGTAAGGAGAAGGGAGTGTTCCAAAGTCCCAAGTGGCCAAGTCCCAACCATATGAAAATCAGGTCGTGTGTAATCCTGGGCCCTTTTTATACTCTTTCAGAACATACTGTTACTGTTGCACACTTGCACTAACACTAAACACAACCATCTAAAACACACACTAAACACAAGAGATTCAAAACAAACTACTCACACCGGTGCCACCTCAGAAATCATCTTAGGCTTAGAAGTATTGATCGGTCCAACGACTCTCCAATTAAAAGGACAAAATAGTCCTGTGAAATCAATGCTTTGCATCATACAAACCACTTGTTGATTAATTTAGCCACATTAAGATCCTTGAAGAGTAAAGAGAACAGAGAATGCTCCACATCACCTAAACCCTAATGCCTAAAGCCGAAAGCCATCCTCCAAGCTAAAAAAACGTCTGCACTTGCAGTCCATCTGATGGTTGGTGGGATAGCAGCGACTCACCACACAATTTTCTTCAGGCCTACGCCAATACGGAGCAGATGGAGAGCTAGTAACCACTACAAATGCTAGAACAACTGCGACAACGACGACGACTGCGACGCTAACAAGAAACAGAACCTTGCATTACCCAACACACACTGCTTTTCTTTCAGTTCTTGATCAAGAAAAGAGGTTAGGAAGAGGAGATGAAATATATTCGAGCGAGGGGGCCATCCAGAGGGAATTCGAATAGATCTCGTTTACATTGGTGCGGTTTGTGTGACATTTTCTTTTGAAAGGAATTTATGCTGGGTTAGCCAATGAAACGAATTCTTTGCGAAAATCATTGTACTACTAATCGTACCACGAAGATACGTTTCGCTGAAGATATGTTCATATGCACCAAGTTCAGTCCGTCCAAGTGCTAGCTTCACCTTCAGCTTTAAACCAATCAAAATGAACTCTTCGTAAAGAAAGGATGTCTACATATTTCCGGACGACTGAATATATAGGAGAAATTAAAAACTTTTCCAGAAAAACTAGTATGTAATTTCGAACACGCAGGTGTTATTTTCTCTTGGGCCATTCGAACCCTGTCCATCTATGGCCAGAGAATGAGCTCTGTAATCTCTCCATCGAGTTATGTTTGGACTCTGACATGTCTTTTCTTCAAGTCAAACTGCAAAATTTGTAGCCTTTTGTATCTCGTCGTGATACACAAGACCTATCAATTCTAACAATACATTTGATGCTCGTGTTTCTTCGGGACATCTCTAGCTATTCTGTGGCTTTTAGAGGCACGCATTATGTACGTTTTTTTTGTTAGATCAAACACATCTTTCTTAACTTTACTTTCTTCCTTATTAAGGACGATCACAACCATGCATCGATCAATCGCCGTCAGGTCACTTTTTTTCAAGTGATATCATATCCCTGAGAACTACGCAACTGAATTTCAGACTTGCAGTTTATAATTTTTTCTTTTAAAAGATTAGAGTGTCGTATGATCTGAGATGTCTAACAAAAAAGGGTTTACAAGTAGCAGACTGATCAATTAAAATTGCCAAATCATCAAATCGATCTTCCCGGCCTCAATCTTTCACAACTGTTCATTTGCCGATTCACACACACAACTGCAGAACTATGTCGATCCATTGCAATTTGCAAAGGTTTCCAAATCACTCGTGCTAGGCCTTTCTTTATGTACTGCCTGCTTGATGTCAATTTTAACATCGTTGTCGAGTCATCGAAAAAAGAAGAGAGAGATAGAGAAGCGTTTTGTGACACACATAGACCCTGTACAAACAGGGTTTGTCCCTGTCACATCGAATGTTTGGACACTAATTAGAAGTATTAAATATAGACTATTAATAAAACCCACCCATACTTTGGACTATTTCACGAGACGAATCTATTGATCCTAATTAGTCTATGATTAACGAATATGATGCTACAGTAAACATTTGCTAATCATGGATTAATTAGGCTTAAAAAAATCATCTCGTGAATTAGCCTTTATTTATGCAATTAGTTTTATTATCAATCTATATTTAATACTTCTAATTGACGTGTAAATATTCGATGTGACACGAACTTAAAAAAAAGTCATATCCAAACCACCTCGTAATCTTGCGATTGCATGTTGGCATGTTGCTGTTAGGCTTTTGCCTTACGTGAATGAAGCTTTATGCAGAAATTTTTCAGGTCCTCTCCTCATGTGAGTCGCCACGACAGGCGACAGCGTGGCATCCCACTGGCCAGTAGGGTCCACGTAGGTCCGATACGTCATCACGAGGTCAGCAAGACATCAACCTCTCCGCCGTCTACAGGCTGTTCAACTTGAAGTGTTCAGTGATAAGGAGACTTGGCACATGGGACATGGGCCCCGGAGGCAGCGGCAGTTGAGAACTGAAACCGACTGGTGGGCCTCCTACCTCTCTAACACGAAGGACAAACATGTGGTCTGATGAATTTGTGGTTCAATTAGATTGACTAGAATAAACTAGTAAGTAGTAAGTGGTTATGAAGGTGATGTGAGTGACACGAAATTGGATGATTTTGTGCATGGCGAGGAGAACACGTCGCAGCAATGTTTCATGTGCACCTCTCTCTCAAAAAAAAAAAATCATACGCAGTACATTTCCCTTGAAAAGTGACATTGTGGAAGTAGACAGGCCAGGAAATTCTAATTTTCAGTAGAGATCAGTACACTTGTTAGCTGCATAGTTTTATAGATGTTACTGTCTTATAATTTTTTCTAGAACTATTTACTCCAAAATTTTTTTGGTGTTATTTACTCCAAAATTAACGACCATCTGACCATGATTTTCAGAATGAACGCGTGTGCAACTAACTCATCCGTACCATACAATTTGCCATTCACAAAAAAAAAAACAACGCATTGCCGTGAATTCAGTCAAAATGAATCATGACCAAATTACGTGGCTAAATATTACGCCGACGCTATGGCCGGTGGTGTATTATGGCATAATGCAGGCATGCAGCGAGTCTTCCTGAAAGAAGACGTACGAGATGTGTCATGTGTGCAGCAGGTTCAGTTAACAGCAGCCACAAAAGGAGAAGACTTAATTCCCCGTAAGAAACGCAAGAAATTTGTTAGGGTGTGGTCAACCTTTGGGACCTGACAATGCCTAACTTGTACACACATGTATAGTGTCATCCTATCTTCCATTTTGACTCATCTGCACGTACACATCTCGACCCGTATGGACCACGCGAGTACACGACAAACACACACCGTCTAATCATCCACGCATTGACAATGTCAATCTCAAGAGCAGCCAGATTGGCAGATTGCCCAGCTCTCAGCATGGCCATGAGACTGGAGATGAGAGCATCACAAGATTGCAGTATTGTATTTGTATATGGCACCATGGATATGCACGCTACCGAACCAACGAAGAAGAGACAACAAATCGAATTAATAGGATTACTCGTTAGTTCATTTGGCTTCTCTGCTCTATCCTAACGCGCTTTGAACGGATCGACCGAGCTATCCTTCTGCTCATTTCGTCATTTTCAGTGCCTTGTTCTCACACGTATGTGTGACAGTATGTCAGTATGGAGGAGCATGAGTGTTAGTAGTTAAGTTAGTGGTACACTAGTATATGTTCAAATGATCCATCTAACCAATGCATGCATCTCCATTGCCTCGTCCAGAGACAGGCCATTATTGGTTAGGCACCACTAGAACTATATATAAACTAGTCATATGTAGTATTATGCAAGAAAACAATAAAATTGTGATACTCTGTACCTTGTCGAATCAACAGGTATCAGTCTTGGTCATTCGTTTTGCTGATTGATGCATTGCATGCAAACAAATGTTTCCGGGTTATGGGGCACCAGGACAGGCATTTGGGGTATGTGGGTGCGCTGATCAATCAAATTAATATGAGTACCGATCAGAAGGCCAAGGTTGCCAAATGTTAGAATAAATGGGTTAGGCCCAAATTAATCTTAATAATTTATTGGCTCACATTCAATGCTATGAGATTAATACCATTATGGAGTTAAATGAGTAGTTATTTCATAGCACTTGTTGTCTTGTTGAGTGGCTGAGATGATGGTGTGATATATTGTCAGACACGCGCGCCGGCCGGCCGGGCCGGTGGCATGGCGAGGCAAAGGCAGACGGCTGCTACTGCACACATGCATGCACGTACGCACCTGCTGCTGCTGCATGCATGCACGCATATGCTGCTGCTTGCACGCACACATGCACGCGCCGGGTCAAGGGAGGTGAGCGAGCGGCTGGCTAGCTGGCTGATGCGCTCTCTCTTTTATATTTTGTAACGGACGGGAGTTAATCGACATTTAACTGAGCCAATCAATCCCTGTGTAACGTACAGGAGTTAGCGATCGTTAATTGCAGAATTGAATCAGATTAAACGTTTGGATTACTCCTGAACTGCACAATATAAATCCCACCTATGGGACAGACAAGAATGAGCAGTTCTGTCTCTGTTCTTCCTCTCACCCATACTGGTTCAAGGTTTGATTCGCCTCCTGTGCTAGCCACTTCTTCCCCGGTTCTGTTGATTTGCGCGCACAGATCAACAGGACGAGCAGGCCTCCGGAACTTTTGTCCATCTGTGAACCTGCACGGGTAGGTGGGCAATCAAGTTTTTGGGGAGCGTCTCGGCGCGACTGCTCTAGTTCTTCTTCGACTACTTCCAGTTCTTCGTCCTCCGCATCAAGTTCTTCTTCAACTTCGTCATGGCGGGCGAGAACGAAAACGGCAACGGCAACAACGGGAACGGGAACGGCGATGGCAACAATGGGAATGGAAACGGCAACGGAGGCAACCTCAACAACAATGCCTCCAGCAGCAATGGAAAATTTGCAGGGTATATGCGCGTTCTCTGTTTTGATTTGTTCATGCTTGTTGTCATGTTACATCTAGAGAATGCTACACTATTTCATATATATATATATATATATATTTGTCAATGTTCTATTTATTTTTCTGGATTAAAATATATCGAAATATGACCAAAATTCCAACACCAAACCGTGTAATCTGAAAATATTTGAAATGGAGGCGTACAGTACTACTCAAAACAAGACCCCCTAACTGGATTTGAGGGGCTAAGGCTAAAAATCAAGCTCCAGCAAAAACCCTATTGAAGCCCTTAAAATAGGAAGGCTCTCAAATCCTCCCCATCAGCCCCTAGTCTTGGGGGCTCTACACCCAGGCCCTATTTCAAATAGTATGTGCATGTACCGTGTAAGCAGTAAATCTTACATATATATTTCATAACAAACTATGTATTGTGTATATATTAATATTTATAAATATTTTAACTATTAAACATTCATGTGGTGTCTAATATTTGCGTTTAGTATATATCATTTTTGTGTTTGGAATGTTAAATTTGAATTCATAAAATAATGTTTCAAAATACAAAATTAAATATGGTTGAGTTCTACCGGTTAGAAATATCAATATTTAAATTATTATGGTGTTAAACTAGATATAATACGTGTATATGCATATTAATATAGAAGATAAATAAATTAGAGACTGAGAAATAAGGGCTATTGTTGGAGTTTGAGACATATTTGAGGTTTATAGAAATTAGGGGCAGCCCTCATCTAATCTTTAGGGACTTGAGAATAAGGGCTATTGCTGGAGATGCTCTAAGGGAATGAGTAAAGTGCTCACTAAGCTGCATTGTTCTGCTGATGAAGTATCTTGACAAATTTTTCAATAAGGCAAACCTACCTTAGGTAAAGCTGATATGGAATAGATACTACACTAACCCTAATTTACCACCACAGTCATACAAATAGAAAGGATCCTTCTGGTGGAAGGATATAGTTCGCTTAATTTCCATTTTTAGGGCGGTAACTACAACAAATTTAGGTACAGGGGACTCAGTTTTATTTTGGAAGGACACATGGCAGGCTCAAGTGCTGGAGGAGAAATATCAGATATTGTATACCTTTGTTAAAAACATGGATCAATCAGTCTACCAAGTGCTACAAACCAGTGAGCTTGAGGACCTCTTCCATTTACCTCTATCAACACTAGCCTTCGAAGAGTTTAGCCTTCGAAGAGTTCAAGGAGCTAACCAATTTAATTCAGTTTTTGGACCCCAAAATGTCAATGATTCCTGGGTATATATCTGGGGACCAAAATTTCAGACCAAGAAATTGTATAATCTGTTCTTTCAACACTTTCAAGAGGAGGAGCCAATCTTGGCCATTTGGAAAAGTCAATGCACCCTGAAAATAAAGGTTTTTCTATGGATTATGCTAGTGGATAGATTAAATACCAGAGATATGATGCGCAGGAAGAATTATAACATTCCTGATGGATCCAATTGTGTGCTTTGTGCATCAGCACAACAAGAGGATATGATGCACTTATTCTTCAGTTGTTTTTTTTGCCATGTCCTGTTGGACATATCTAGGAATCTTCTGGGATTTCAATGTTGAATTCATGAATATGATCATACAAGCATCAAGACAATTCTCAAGACACTTCTTTGATGAGGTGTTAGAAACTACAATGTGAAATATTTGGAAAATCAGGAATAACTTAATTTTCCATGATGTTCAGCCTTCCTTCACGAGTTGGTAAAGTTTTTTCAGAGAGGATTTGATTCTGCTTTTGCACAGAGTTAATATAGATAATAGGGCCTTGTTTCAGTCCTGGTTGGATAGTCTATAGTTTTCCCTCTGCTATGTAAATATTTGTATGTATGTTGTAAAACTACCTATAATTAATATATAGTGTAACACAGTAGGAGCCTCTCCTGCTGTTCTTTGTCAAAAAAAAATGCATTGTTCTTTTAAAGTAAAAAAAACCGTATTACTGTTACATATAAAATAAAATAAATCACTTTTATATAAACGAGATTAATTATTTGCTTGTACATGTCTGGGTTAGATTGGAATAGAGCCAGCAAAATCAAACATTTATGTGAACTATTAAAGTTGAAAAAATAATGGCAGGACAAAAATTGTCTTCAGTCCAAACCAAACCATAGTTCTGTAATAGTCCTACAAGTTGCCTCAACTAGCAAGCCTTTTTTTGCCTTTTTGCGGGGAACCTCAACTAATAAATTAGAATTAAATTATGTGAAAAAGGTTTGTTGGGGCAACAATAAAATAGTAAATTGCACTTTGCACCGGGTAAAATATACCTAGTTTCACTTTGCACCGGATACATCAAAAGAAGTTTCACTTTACACCGGATTAACATAGAGAAAAGTTATTAAATCTATGGAATTTTCATGAAATTTTTAAAGTATGATTCAAACTTTGTGAAGCCTAACTTAAATTCAAATTATTTTCTAATTTTTTATTCATGTATTTTTTTAAAAAAATTGCATTATATGGTACAACCCGGTGCAAAGTGAAACTTCTTTTTCATGTACCTTGTTGCAAAGGGAAAATATGCGCTAAACCTGGTGTAAAGTGAAACAATATACATTCTACCCAGTGCAAAATACAATTTATTCGTAACAAAATTAGTCAATACAATCATATATTATCAGCTTTGAATTTCATAAAATCCCATTTTTTACGGTCAGAGTTGCTTAAAATCCATGTATTATATGACTAGTGACACAAAATCATAGGTATTGTGGTTCTATAGTTTCACAAAACCCTACCCTATATATGTATGTTTGAATAAAATTTACTTAAAATTTTAAAAAATAGAGTGTCTATGGAGCTTTTAAATTGTTGAATTAAAATAAAAGGTATTATAGTAAAAATGCTGAAATAATTACAATTTAAATAAATATGGGGTTTTATAAAATATTTAGAACATAAAACATAGGATTTTCTAAAATTTACTTTATAAAATTATATATCATCAACTTAATGTTAAATATGGTCATCGTAAGAAAGAAAACACAAACCATAGTCCTAAAACAAGATATGAGGGCTACTAGCCAACGGATGTTCGGTACCCTCGGGTACCAGATTTTTTGGTAACCGAGATACCAGATTTTTTTGGTACCTAGGTTATCAGATTTTTTGGTATCCAAAGTATCAGATTTTTGGTACCCCGGGTTTCAGACTGTAACTCAGGGGTACCAGTACCAGATCTGGTATCCCCTTCTCCTACCTCTCCGGCTGTCGTCGAGGCCGCCGTAGTCCAACCACCACCCGTTTCCCGCCGTCAAGGCGACGGCTTCGACGACGACGGCGACGTCCAGATCCGGCAATGACGGTCCCGATCTGGCCGTCCCCAGGCCACACCGCCGGGATCTGGACGTCTCCGTCGAAGCCGCGCCGCTCGTCGCCGTCGGGGAGCCCGGGGAGGGCACGGCGGCGCGGCAGCGGGGACGCGCGGGGCACGGACGCAGGCGCGTGGGGTGGGAGGCGTGCGTGGGGTCGGGGGTTCCGTTCCGACGGACTTCCTTGCCGTATTCTTTCTCAAAGGATATACACACTGCTCCTACATACCTGAGATGGACCTTGTGTACACCTGGTAGTATCAATAATTAATACGAGGAGCGATAAGGGAAAAAAGTTGTCTAGTGAAAAGTATTTTGAAAGCTGCAGAAAACACCAACTTCAACAACAATCAGAAGCAGTTCGTTTGTCCAATCAATCCCCCGACACTCTATCGCTCTCTACACAAAAAACAGACCCGACTAATACAGAGAGAAATCCCCACAAACAATAATTAAAACTAATTAGTGCATGCACTAAAATTATCGTGTCACAAACAGAGATCGGCGTCATTAGCCACCAAAACCCATTATTCAGTGACCAGACCACGTACAGGAAGAAAAGAAATTAAAAGGGCTAAGAGGTGGCTCTAACTAGCTTCACTTTAATTTCCTCTCATTGCTTGAAAGAACAGTTTACGGAGAAAGGGATATCGGGACGTCCCAACCGCAGGAGAAAAAATGAGAGCAAACCAAACGTTTGGTTAAACCAAGCCACCAATTAAGTGAAGCTAGCATGCATGCATGACCAATGCATTGATGCATATATGTGCAGCAGTATATGCATGAATCTCTTCCTGATCATGTACTCTCCTGCTACTCATTAAATTAGCACACGTAATACCACAACAACATGGATATATAGTACTGCATTAAGCAGATACTGATCACAATCATTTTATCAATCTAATCAACCAGGAGTATAATACAAAAGGACGAAGCTTAGCAGCTAGACTAGTACTAGTACGTACGTCTGTACGTGCGCGACATGCGACTTAATCACGGTCAAAAAAATGTGATTTTTATTGGCCAAGGAACAGTGAATGATTAAGCTAAGAAAGAGAGCGACAGAGACAGTCACACAGATGCAGGCAAGAAACTTCCATTGGCTTAATTCGGTGAAGCTACTATCACGTATGAATCGCCTGTCCCTGGCCTAGCCTACCTACCTGCCTACCAGATGTGAACCAAGCGAGACACTGTCAGAGAAGAGGTTAATTCCATGTACAGTGTACAATGTGTATGTCAGTTCCAACGATGGGTTGGAGCAGCTAGCAGCCGGTGGAGAGAGCGATGGAGGAGGACGATGGATCGGTAGATCGGAGCCGTCCAAATCGTTGCCGCCGGGGAGTCTCTATCATGCCGGGAAAGGGATCATCTGGATATCACTAGGTAGTTACATGTGTACACGCACGCAAAATACACCTGTATATAGCTTAGAGAAAAAAGACGTATGATGTACGTAGTAGATTGATCAGACAATCTTGGCCGGCACAGCACAAGGGAAATTTTTAGTAAATTTGATTAATTTGGATCATTATTCTTGAGCTAGCTTATGGAGTACGTAGTACATATCTAAGTACATAATTTGGTTCTAGCTCGTGCTAACATGCTGGTTAATACTGTATACGCACATGATAATGGTAATTAATAAGCAGCAGTCTGGTACTAGATGCGGCCATCCCATCTGCATAATCATCATCGGGGAAAAGTCGGACGCTGCAGCCATCAACTCGAACCCAACTATATTTGATTTGACCAAATGCCCTCCTACAGTGCGCGTAACCAGCCAAATGCAATCTTGGCGAAACATGCTCGTTCCCCGACAAAATCGGCCAGAATCATATGTCGGGACAAGACAACCTGCCTCGCAAATCCTCCAATAGTCAAACGTAAATTCAACCGCTCATACTAACTACTACTCCGTACTACTACTGCATAGTAAAACAACATGTGAAGATCAATAAGCATCCTCTTTCCCAACCAATTATCTTCTCTTAATCAAGCATCTTCGTACCAGTTAATCAACTCCCCTGTCAATTCAAGACACAGTAAAATTAGTTGTACCCGGCTACCTGCCAATGCACACACACAGAGACACACACAGGGCGCGGTGGTACATGTGTGTTAGCGGTGCAGCGCATGCGCATGGTTGATCGCGTCCGTGCCCTGTGTCAGCAGCAGCCATCAGCCACGCGTCCGCGGCCGCAACCGATTCGTTGCACACGCACACGCGCGCGCTCGCGCCGGGGTCAAAATCTGCTCCGCGAAGCTTACCTTTTGCTTAAGCTTCGCTTCTTCCTCGCCCGCGCGCGCGCCTCACCAAACACGATGGAACGAGTCCACCACACACACAACCCCATCATCCTCCAACTCCAGAGGCGGCTTATATTTCCTCGCGTTTCCTCGCGTTCCCAGCCTTTGCACACCAGAGGAGTATTATATTTCTCGCGGGGGCGGGGCGGGGCCGTGCCGATTCAACGCGCGCGCGCGCGTCTTGGGTTTGTACACCCGGGAGGATATAAGCGCTGCCTCCGCCTCGCTCTCGGGTTGAAAAAAACCGCTCGGCGTCCATCCGTCCGTCACGCAGCGCGCGGGAGATCGCGCCTCCGCAGTACAAGATCGAGCTCATCATCATCACTCGCGCTCGACACACAACAAGCGGAAGCCATCAATCACATGCGCGCGGCGGCGGCGGCGCAGGGGCAGCGGCCACATGCGAAGGGGACTACACCATCATCATCAGGGCCTCGCGCGATGAGAGCCCGCGCGGCAGCCGCGCTGCTGCTGCTGCTGCTCGTCGCCGTTGGCGTGGGCGCGTCGGTGGCGGAGGCGAAGGCGCAGCACGGGCACAACTACGAGGACGCGCTGCGGAAGAGCCTACTCTACTTCGAGGCGCAGCGGTCGGGGCGCCTCCCGCACAGCCAGCGCGTCTCGTGGCGCGACCACTCCGGCCTCACCGACGGCCTCGAGCAAGGGGTACACAAAACGAGACAATTCTGCTGCTCCATGACTCGATCGCAACGAGATTGTTGTTGACGAGAGGATTGTGTGTTTGTGTGGCTAATTAGGTGGATTTGGTGGGAGGATACTACGACGCGGGGGATCACGTCAAGTTCGGGCTGCCGATGGCGTTCACGGTGACGATGCTGTCGTGGAGCATGATCGAGTACGGCGAAGACGTCGAGGCGGCCGGCGAGCTCGCCCACGCGCTGGAGTCCATCAAGTGGGGCACCGACTACTTCATCAAGGCGCACACCAAGCCCGACGAACTCTGGGCTGAGGTAATCATCATCATTAATTCATCATCTTCCAAATTAACATCCTTTCACCTAATTAGCTAGACTGATACTCCGTCTGATGATGACGACACGATCATGAGACCATTTCTGATTGATCTCATGCATGACGGCTTTGTCCTAGCTGTTGCACACGAGCTACATAGAGATCCTGAGACCAGTTCAATTATCACTGCTACTACCTGTACTTTACTAGTTTCTTGCCTTCTCTTTTTCCCTCCTAACATTCTGAACGTAGCTCAATAATATTCTTGTTACGACAAAAAAAATAATAACAAAGCGTTCTTTTCTGGTGAATACCAACAACCGTGTTAGGTGGCCACTGTCCAGTTCGATGCAGAGCGCGCGTACCATTACTGACATTAAACTATGCGTTCCCACACATGGCGTAGTGCCAAGATTTCGATATTTTCGCTCATCGTTAATTTCTGTCATATAATTAAAACACTTAAAATTAATTTTCAGGTCGGGGACGGCGACACGGATCACTACTGCTGGCAGCGGCCGGAGGACATGACGACGTCGAGGCAGGCGTACAAGGTGGACAGAGAGCGACCGGGCTCCGACGTCGCCGGCGAGACAGCGGCGGCGATGGCCGCCGCATCCATCGTCTTCCGCAAGTCCAACCCGCACTACGCGCACCTCCTTCTGCACCACGCCCAGCAGGTACACACACTGACACGCATAATACAGCGCATCAACCAACGTGCATCAAAATCTCGCTGATTAATTGGATCTTTCTGGATCGATCAATTATTCCTCGAGGAGAAATGGAGAAATTAGGAAAATCCGGGGGTATTATTTACCAGTATGCGTACCGAATTTTGGACTGTTGCGTGTACTTGCAACTTTTAGTCAAGATGTGCCGGACTTTTTCTTGGATGTGCGTGTTGAGATATTATAGTATTTTCCTGATGAGAACATCATTAGAGTATTAGTGTTAGTATTTTGGATGTGTGTTCTTTCTTGTGCCTTGTGCGGCACATGCCAACTTGTCAACACGACGATGGCAGGAAAAGTATTTAAAAAAATGGAGAAAAGTTCAATATTTTTGAGGGGAGAAGTCTGTGTCGGTTCGTAGATAGCTGCTGGAGAGCTGGTGGCTGGCATGCGGGGCCAAGGAGCCGGCACGCAACCTAACCAAGGAAAGAAAAGGGAGAGTTAGCATCTGGTAGATGAGAAACTTTCCCATTTGCCACTCGCTTCGGTCCATGATTAGGTCGCCAGTTCAATCGCATAAACTGCTCCTTGGAAACTAAGAAATGGCGTGTCGTCATGTGCTAATTGAACTAGTCCGTATTCACGACTTTTTCCAGCGTCAGCTATAACAATAAAACAAACTTATTAATGTAGTACTCCGTAACAATCAACATATGCAAGGTTACTACTGTATTTTGCTGATTATGTCTATACTTCTGTGTACCAGCTGTTCGAGTTTGCCGACAAATATAGAGGAAAATATGATAGCAGTATCGCCGAGGTGAAGAGCTACTACGCATCGGTGAGCGGGTACAAGGACGAGCTCCTTTGGGCCGCCCTATGGCTGCACCGGGCCACCGGAAAGACCCAATACCTCGATTACGTCGTGGACAAGGCCGACTGCTTCGGTGGCACCGGCTGGGCCATCACCGAGTTCAGCTGGGACGTCAAGTACGCCGGCGTCCAAATCCTCGCCGCAAGAGTAAGCCCAAACACAATGCGAAACGCAACCGATGACGTATTAGCAGCAACAACGTGACAGATCACTGATGTGTGCATGTTTGGCACTTTTTGTCGATCACAGCTGCTGTCGAGAGGGGAGCACGAGGCGCGGCACAGGAGCACGCTGGAGCAGTACAGGGCGAAGGCGGAGCACTACGTGTGCGGGTGCCTGGGGCGGAACGCGGCGGGCGGCGCGGACGCCAACGTGGAGCGAAGCCCCGGCGGGATGCTCTACGTGCGGCAGTGGAACAACATGCAGTACGTGACCAACGCCGCGTTCCTCCTCGCCGCCTACGCCGACTACATGCGCGATGCCGGCGTGGAAACCGTCTCGTGCGCCGGCGGCGAGACGGCGGACGCGCGCGAGGTGGCCGCGCTCGCCAGGGCGCAGGTGGACTACGTGCTCGGCACCAATCCGAGGGGGATTAGTTACCTCGTCGGGTACGGCGCCAAGTACCCAAACCGGGTTCACCACCGTGCTGCGTCCATCGTGCCGTATAAGCATAGCAAGGAGTTTATCGGTTGCACGCAGGGGTTCGATCACTGGTTCGGTCGCCGGAGCTCGAATCCGAATGTGCTCGTCGGCGCGATCGTTGGAGGGCCGGATCGGAGGGACAGGTTCAGGGATAACAGGGAAAATTACATGCAGACGGAGGCGTGCACGTATAACACGGCGCCGATGGTTGGGGTGTTCGCTAAGCTGAACAGGATGGCGAGGGAGGAGAGGGAGCAGGAAGAGGTGGCGGCTCCGGCGAGGAGTACGGCGACATTGACGGCGGCCGATGTGTAAATAGATAGGTTATAGAGGGGGCTGTACAATTTTCCCCATTCTTTTGTTCGTTTTTTTTTTCTCCTTCTTTGGGGCTCTTCTTTTACACACAGATTGAAATTCGTTGTATACAAAAGAGAAAACGGGTGGAGGCATTCGCATGCAAATGTAAATTCACCACCGGTACATACGAGAGGAAAAGGAATTTTAACATCTGATGCTCATGTCCTTGAGTTCATTCGGTGGTTTATTGGATTTCAGGAAGAGATCGATCATCTAAAAAATTGTTAAGAATATACATGATCAGTTTAGCAGCGGAACCTTTTTGACTGTGGAATTAGATTTTTAAAGGGCGAAAGCAAACACTGCAAAGTATGCACAGTTTTTTTTTTGTGAGAAATCAAAGTTTTATAATTATAATTATAGTATAACCAATACAGTATGAATAATACATAATTCGTGTGCAAGTGTGTAACTACTTGAAAAGTCTTTGTAGCCGGCTGGCTTGCGCCTGCCTACCAGTTCAGGAGTTCGTCTCCCTTCTAATTTTAGCTTTGATCAAAATTCACGAATGAACCTCAGAACATGTTACTTTCTAGAGGCTAGAGCTTGTAAAATGCATTCAGTATCATAAGATGAGATTCAATAACATGACGAATCACGTGAAACACGAAGAAAATACATTCTACGCATATACAATGCCGGTAGCAACTTAGCAAGAGAGATATTCAAGGTAATTAATCTCTACCGTGGGCCTTCGTTCGGGTAAGAAATGGCGCACTGGAGGGCAGTGGCCATAACAAGTGTAAAGGAGGCCAGCCATCAAAGAATTGCATAGTATAAATATACAGCAATGTCCAAATGTGCCACCTCAAATAAAGAATTACTTGTGGTGTTAAAAAGAATGGAAGAAATAATACATTGCCAAGTTGATGGAAAAATTACAACAGATGAGTACAAAACCAAGATCAACCGATCTGTGGTAACAAAATCCCACACCCACAGGCTGAGCGAGCCTCAGACATCAATATGCCAAAATGATCGTGAAACAACTGTAGATAAACTATATATTTCTATGAACAACTGAGATCCTCTGGATACACACCATTCACGCAATATCTTGTCAGCTCTATTCTTCCGGCAGATGCATGCCATTCACCAATATCAGAAGGTCCTGGATGTTTCAATTCCGTGCATGTTTTTCATACCTGGCATGAAAATATGATGTTGGCGGATGATGATCAACATGCTTAATATTTTTGTCCTGGAGGTGCTGGTGGCAAACGGTTTGGTGTGCGTCGACTGCCAGAGTTGGCACCGTTTACGTCCCCATTTTCATAGCGTCGGCCACGGCTATCAGCACTTCTTGACCTTGTTTCATTGTGTGAACCATTTGCTGCAGAGCCATTTGCTGCAGAATCGAAGGCAGATCTCCAGTCCTCACCTGATTGGCCAGGGGTCCGTGGGCTACTCTCTGCAAATGATTTTTTGTTTACTCAAGGGTAAGTGCTTAAATTTGCTACCAGGGAGCCAAAGAAAACTGAATGAAAATACAGAAACATATATCTATGCAATGTCAATCTATATAGGCAGAGTCACAGATTGTTAGACATTACTAGAATATGCACAGATTGTTAGACATTGCTAGAATATGCACGGAAATTTAAACGTGAAAACAAAGTGTTCTGTTTTGCTCAGTTGTTAGTAGCTAGTTATGATACAAAGTGGGCGTTAATCTTGTTCAATTATCATCACTTCTGTTATAATTTACAGAACATGGTTGTAGACTTGTACTGCCATTAGTATCATCAACAATTGCAAGGCCAAAACTAAGGCAAGGATAGCTCGCAAATGTGAGGCAAGAATATTAACTACACAGGATGATAGTGCTGCATGCCCATTAACCTATTGCAAGCATTGCACACTTAAGTTTTGTCAAAATGATGCATGCTATGTCATCATCGAAGGATTGACCCAAATACCCAATCTCAACTACAACAAAATCCAGGCCCTGAGCAAAATAAAACCTCACCTAGCATGTGAACATATCATATTGCAGTATCCAGGCTTGTTTGTGAACTAAAGAGATCTGAAGCTTTGCAGCTGGATAGTCATGGTCATGTATGGTCATGTAAAACATGAATATGTATGTAAATATCCTATCCTAGGCTCCTAGCATACTATCTCAAATTTGCCAATTTTGATCTTCCAAATACATTTCATATCAGCCAAACAAAAATCGAGTATGAATGTATGATTGAAATTTACATGGTTGTATAATATCACTTCCCCTGCATAAGACAATTTACGAGTTTTTTTAATAATAATATACACAGTTTGCCTGGTGATGGTTTCAGTGATTTCACTAAATTAGTGTTTTTCACTTATACATTCTCTAGAATGATGGGGCAGCCAACCTAAATTGCTGAGTTTGGTTTAAAGGATAAATGCATATTTTGTATGCTTGTCATCACAAAAAATTGTGTTAAAGTTCTTGCTCAAAACAATTCTGCTAAAGTTCAACCATCAATCAGTGCTTGTCCATGTGGCAGAGCATCTGCGGTCATGATCAGATCAGTTGTAATTCCAAGATTTCAAACATAGACATCGTAGAAAATTCCATTGGCTTACAAATGATAATAAGCATACACATATTTAATGGACATATGATTAACCAGTAACCACTAGGAAACCATAATATGATGGAAAAAACAAACAGTTTAAAGCTCAGAAGAAAAAGAAACAACCCCATGTATAAAGTTGAACAAAATCTGCAGGCCCACAAAACTATTGCTTTGCTATTATCAACCAGGCAATTGAAATGTAGCCGACTTACCAGCTCCAGAACTATCATTGGAATATGATGCAACAGATGCTCTATTGTCATGGACACTAAGCTGACGAGTAAGCTTTGACAATAGAGATGATTGTTTTTGGGCCTTCTCCCGTCTGCGTTTAGCATTGTGATCCTCTTGGAGAAGTTCTTCAATCTTTGCATTGGTTTGAGCACTAATGAAGATAATTTCAAAAAGATTAGCAGCAGATTTTAAAAAATAGAATGACTATGGGACAAAGAACATGCATCAAACCTTATTGAGCTGTAGAGCTGATTTAGCATATCTTCCTTTGCTTTTTCCACTTGGCAAAGTACAATAGCCTGATCATGCAAAAGACAGTAATACCAATAAAAAGTATGAAAATTTTGAATAGTCTTTTAAAAATATGAGTTAAACATAGTATGACTGTTGAAACAACTGTGAGGCTACATATGTAAACCTTCGGAACATTTGCTGCCAAACTATTCAAAACAGCCTCTACATAACCACGAACTTCTTGAGACATCCACCGGAGTTCTTCTTCAGGATCAGCAGGCTTCCGGGCCATTGTATCCTTAAGGAAACACAGTAATTGTGTCATAGGCAATGCATAGTATTTTTTTTAAAAAAAAATGTAAATAATAATCATGGGCACTAGAAAGTAGAACAGCTTGACATGAGTGTTCAGGCAGATAGTTGAACGAAAACAAACGGCAGTTCTTAGATAAATTCAAAGGATAAACATGGTCGATGGTAAAGTAGAACTTATCGCAAGCACCCACTGAAGAGAGAGATAATTAAAAATAAGCTCAGGCAAAAACTAAGAATTGTGGGCAATAAAAGCTTCACAATTAATACAGGCATAAAAAGCGTGGAATAAGGAACATACAAGGGACCCATCAGAATGGCTTTGCCTCATGGAACCACCCTCAGGAGTATTTGAACCCTTCACAGAACCCCCTTTGCTTTGAATGACACCTTTTATCTTCTTCATCCATTCAATCTTATCAGCCATACTCTCAGCCTTGAGTATAACAGCACTATGAGCTGCAACATGAAATAAACATTTACAACAATAGAATCAGCATTTAAACATCTGGGTATAATGTTTACAGATACCGACCTTTTAGCACAGTTTTGTAAGCAACTCTGTTAGTAATCTTAAATACAAGACTTGGGCCTTTCTCCGCCCCATTCGCCTTCTTTGAATCCTTCAAACTCTTGGAAACATCTTCCTCCTCTATCTCTTCCAGATTACATTCCTGAATCATACAACAAACTGTGTTATTAATACAGTTTTCTCATCGCCCATAGTTGTGCACATGATTACGTAGATCAAATGGGAATTGGAATTGACCACAAGTGTTTGGTATAAACAAATCATTAGCTACAGTAAGACTACAACTCTAAAGTGTAAACTAAAGTACTATAAGACTATCGAGCATAAACACAGATGTAAAAAAGTTAAACACACCTCCAGGACAATTACACCTCGAAAATGTCTCTCCTCTTGTTTCTTCGTGTACCCAAGCTGGACAGGAAGAATTAGCAGTAAATGACACCAAGCTCTTGAATAAACAAGCACATTTGAAATTCAGCAGCAAATGAAAAGATTATAAAGAGTTAGCATTCAGAAAAAACAAATCAGGGAACATCAGTATGAGATATATTAACCTTTCCACTCTTCTCATTTAGGACAAACCACCTTTTGCTCCATTCATTATTTTTTGCACTCTTCTTCAAAAGGTAGCCTGAACAGAGCAAAATAATGGAAAGAAAGTTTTATATGCAAAGAAATTGAGCCAGGATCCTGAATTAACCAA
Source organism: Leersia perrieri (assembly GCA_000325765.3). Classification (NCBI taxonomy): domain Eukaryota; kingdom Viridiplantae; phylum Streptophyta; class Magnoliopsida; order Poales; family Poaceae; genus Leersia; species Leersia perrieri. The sequence continues at coordinate 22,201,790 of CM002480.1, forward strand.
AACCATCTGCAGTTACTTGTGACTACAGATGAAATATTATGATGACTGTATAGAGCCAGATGAATAAAAAACTAACAGGATTGATAAATGATAACTTCTATGGTGCAACGCATCACTATACCTGCAGTTATTTCACCACCAGGGCCAGCAACCTGTAAATTTGACCCCTCTTTTGTATCTTTATCTTTATCCTTGTCCTTGTCCTTATCCTTATCTTTACTATCTTTATCTTTATCTTGCAGACTGAATTTGTCTTTAAATGATTTCAAGGCACCACCTGATTGCTCAGATCCTGTTTGGGGGCCTGAGCCCTAATACAGAGGACAACCAATGTTCAGAGCCAAAGAAAGAATAATATTTCAATCATTACTTTTTAGCATGATTATCCAGTATGCACACTTGTGCAAGGCAGACTATACCTTTTCTGCATCTTGAGCTTTCTTAGATGATCTGTTTCTCACCTCATCCTCACGGCGTTGCCTTTCCATTCTGCGATATCATATCAGGCCACATACAACTGAATAATGATATCATAAATCATGAAACATTGTAAAGACATTCAGCTTTTACACGAGCCACTAGTAGAAAAACTATTATCCATTTTTCAACTAAGAGACGAAACTATATTCATCTAACATGGAAACTGTAAGTAAGTGGTATGCTTCATGGGCGCATCACTCTCGGCATTTTGCCATTTGAATTTAGGTAGTTCATTTGATGCTGTTTCTATAGTGTCAATGCTAGTCTTTACTACTATCTTTTTCTAATATAAATTATTTCCTTAAGTTATATTAAAGCAGATTGAACCAATCCAACTGTACAGTTATTCACTAAGAGCCTGACTGACCTTCTTTGTACTAAACGGATGAAGTGTTGCGGCGGGACAAAGGCACGCTCCATATCAACAAGTGCAACTACCATTTTTTTCGCATCATTTTTGAAAACATCCAATGCATTGGTTGCAATTTCAATGACCTTCAGAAAAGATATGATGGAATGTTGAACTCAGGAAGCAGGTAAAATGTGAGATATACACAACCAATAAAAGAGGAAGTAGTAAATTGTAACTTTGTGCAATAGAACAAAGTGGTACCTCGCGTTTGAATGGAGGATATCTTCCAAGTCCTGGCGTAGCATTTGCAGAAGCATTTACTATGTCTAATAATACACGGTGTACCTAGTATTTGACAAAATATATTTAATTTACATATTGAAGCTACACTGAGAAATGCCTATCAATAGGCAGTAAAAATGATTAATTAATGCATCATAAACTCCAGCACAAATTTTAAAATTAGTAGGGTAAATAGAGCCCACCAAAATCCACTTCTGACATTCATCCATAGGGCAAAATGAAATTGTCAGAAGTATTTGTATTTAAGTGGGTGAGTGAATTTTAACTATATATAGGGGATCAACCAAGACATACCTCTTCAACACACAGTCGTGATGGCTCCTTTGCCATTTCAAGGACTCCTTTTATTAAGGATTTCAAACCTTTCTCTGGAGATATCAAATATGGTTGATAACCATCGGCTTCCAAGACAATCTAGATGGAGATAATAACACTCATCATAAGCCAAAAGAAAGGCCGAGTCCAAAAATATTCTAGAAGGGCTTTTTGAATTTACCCTTTTGACATTGTTCATATCAAAATGCCTGTCCAATGGAAGCTGTTTGATCCTATCTGGAAACTTCCCCTCAAAACTTGCAACAATTTTCCAACCAGACCCCTTTTGATTGAAACAACAACCTTGTAATCAGATATTTCATTTGGCACATACTAATTAAGGCATATGTAATAATGTAAAGGCCGTAATTGAGCTTATCACTAACCTCGCCAGAAGTAACATGAGAAAGAAACTTGTCTTCAAATTCTCGGCAAAGCTCCAAAGCAACTGCCCTGGTTCCTTCAGCACTTGATACCATCTGTTCTCCCAGCCTTGCAAGTTCATCTTGCACTATCTGAGACTTCCCCTGAAGCCTGAAATTGGACAGAGGGTACATATATTAGCAATTTAACAAGAAAACATGATCAGGTTATTTTACAAAATGCCAAAGGCAACTAATTTCAGTGATCCATCATGTGATAATGATAATATAACATTGATGGGTCAAATAGTGTCATGAATACAGCGTAAAAGTTCATGAACCAAATTTAATTTGGAGTTCAAAGGATATTTTGAGCTTAACATTGTACACAAGGAGAAACAGTTTGCACATCTTCTATACTTGGTATTTCTCTTGTTATTCAGATTTATGAGTCCTTTAAGGTTCTAGTTGCAGATGCAAAAAAATCAGCCATGAGTAGACAACCATGTTTGACATCATATAAATGTACCAACTAGCTCGATCAGAAAATTAGAACTTGGAAGAGGCAAAAAAAAACAATGATGCCACAGGGGCAGAAACACAACAGAAGAGTGCTGCTACTGCTAGAAAGTACAAGCTTCAATGCCGGTAGAGGGGAAGATTAAGTTGCATGAAAACTAATTGTGGGTTAGAACCTGGACAAATTAGTGCAACATGCATGCTGCGAACACTCAACAACAACAATATTGAAGAAGGGAGATATTAATGGAGTGAAATGTGAAGGATGTTTTGACATCCAAAATTCCTAGATCATCAAAGTTTCAGTTTTCTAATTGCTATGCAGAACCAGTTGGTATTGTTCTTAGTTTACTTTCATAATACTATGCAATCAAATTATTTAGGAGAAAATAGAAGAATCATCAGAAGGCGGCAAGTCACAATGCTTACCCAGACAACAGGTTCGGTAGCCGAATTTTCATTCTTTTACGTATCTGCTTAGCAATAGTATCCACAAGAGCAATTCTCCCCAGCTTACTCCGAGGAGCTCCAGTTAGGATGGATTTGAGTGTTTCTGCTTCAGCCTGCCAAGCTGTTTCCAGTGAGTTCTCAGAACCAGCTGATCCAGCTTGGGCCGATGCAATTGAGACAGATTGCCCTATCAGAGCAACCCACTCTATTTCAGCTGCTGCTCGCGGTGCACCCTTATTAGACAAGATGGCCTGAACACAAGATACAGTTTTTGCATCTGCAGCTGCTTGATCAATTTTACTTAGAACACCTATTGTTCTGGTTCCTGCAACAAGATGAACAAGGACAAACATCAGTTTCTACTTCTTAAGAGTATTATGCTATTGCAGAGGATAATAAGAATTTGATGACAGACCATCTGGATCAATATCCTTTGCTAGTCTAAGAGCTCGGGATGATGCAACATCAGCAGCTTGCATTGCTGGTATCACAACAATCAGTATTGCATCATTATGTCCAGCATACTCGCTGATCTGAAATATGAAGATCAATATTTTCAACATATGTGAGATGATACAAGAAGCAAGAATTTCAGATACTTAAGGTATACGTGTTTTTCTACGTAGCAAGTGCAAGCAAGTTATATATCTGTGTAGGAAATATAATGGTTCTCATTCAAAGTGCATACACGTTTTCATTAGTATGACATTTCCCGCCTTTTCTAAAGGAAATATTTTCCATCATTACATCGTTAGTTAGTAAATATATCCAATCCATAAACACATTTATATGTTAATTATGAGTCTGGGTTAATAGTTCAAGCAGCATTGAGCACTTGAGAAAATAATTGCAAATACTCACAGTTGAATCATCCATAACCCGTTGATCTATGCCAGGCAAATCAATCAATTTTAATGGAGGAGCTGGGAAAAAATAAAATATGGTCGTGAGAATTCATTACCAATACAAACAATTGGAAGCGAACAAAAGCAACTATTGTACATCAGTTTTAGATAATGGAAGATGAGTAATACATCTCCGGCCTCTGCACTTAGTGCACCTAGCCAAAAGTATAGGGAAATAAGATAGCAGATGGACAGACCCCAACCTGCTAAACTGAAACAAACCAGTAAAAGGTCTAGAAACAAATTCTACGGTGGAGAACTAGACCATAAAAGGAGCATAGAGAACAACTAAAAGGTTATGTCTAAGCAGCTATTATACGTGTAATAGAACTTACTCAAGATCGTGCTTATTCAGGATACCGTTGCAAAAACTAGAGGGCATATTCTAATAACTGCATTAGAGCTTCAGAAGACACTCTTTTTGAGTCTTGATACTGCTTTTCTATAACCTTTCGGTCTTACCATTCAACTTTATACAACACACAAAATACACAAGGCATAAATGTCTGACAGTTAAAGGGACAGCATGCGCAACTGCCCAAGCACTAGCACGACTCAACACATGCTAACTATATGGCTTGCTACTGGCTCGGCAACATTGCGCAAACTGTAGGAGTAAAGGGTGCAATCCATGTCCAACAACAAACCTGTACTCGTCCGCAGCTTGAGGTAAATCTCATCACTTCGGCTCCTCCCTGATCCACCGGACGCCCCCTTGCTCAGCCTATCCTGCAGCGAATGGCGAAGTGCACCTACACGCCACAAACAAAAAGCGCCACCAAACTCAGCACACCAACCAGCTCGCGCCCATTGCCAGATCCAGCTAGCTAAGGGGAGATCTCACTCACTTGCCGACACCTGCTGCGACTTGCTGTCGATCTGCAGTACGATGGATTTGGTGCTCAGCCCCGGATCCCTCGCCAGGTCGACCACTATCGGCGCCCGTGTCGCCCCGTTCTCCCCCGTCGGCTACAGCACCACCACAGCAACCACCACCTTACAAAAACGAATGCCAAAAGCAGAAGAAGAGAGCAAACTAAACCCGAAGCACACTCACCAGCACGGGGTGGCCGATGAGGCTGTTGAGCACGGCCGACTTGCCGGAGCCCTGCACGGAAACAAACCGGATCGAGTCAGATCGGGCGGAGGAGGAAGCTCCCGGTTCGTCCCCCGCGTCTGGGAGCATCACTTATTCACTTACGACGTTGCCGAGGGCGACGGCGTTGAGGAAGGTGGAGGGGCGGCGCGGGGCGGCGTCGTCGGAGGGGTCGTCGTCGGCCAGGAGGGAGGCGGCCTGGCGCATGGACTCGGAGAGCTGGACGAGCTCGTCCATGGCCTCCATGGCCGACGACGACATGGGCGCTGGGATCTCGAGAGCCGGTCGGGGAGATCTCGCGGGGTGGGGTGCTGTGGTTGGGGGATTTCGGGGAGTGCGGGGGAATTGGAGGCGGACTTTTGGAATCCGCGAGGCGAGGGTCGGGGGTGGCGTTGGGAATGGTGCGATTTTGAGACGGGATGGGGGGAGAGGGAGGAGGGGGAGGGGTCGGTCGTTGCCGGAGTGCTTTTCAAGTGACGGGACCAGTCAGGTGCGGTGGGGGGGTGCAACGTTTGTTCGGTTCGTCCACGTCGTGTTTGGATGGCTTCGTTTCAGATCTGATTTCTGTTGCCTGCTGCGAGTTTGGGACTTTGGGAGCGTATGGAAGTGGGTGGGCCGGATAATGTTTACGCATCTTGGGCCTTTAGCTTGGAGCCTTGGGCTAAGTCAAATTGGGTTTAATGGAGCCCATCTTACTATTACTCCGTTTCAAATTGTAGTGCGTTTTGACTTTTTTTTTCAACGTAATGTTTGATCATTCGTCTTATTCAAAAATTTTGTGCAAATATAAAAACTAATAATCATACTTAAAATAATTTTGATAATAAAGGAAATCATAAAAAATAACATTTTCATAATTTTTTTGAATAAGACGAAAGGTCAAACTTTATAAGAAAAAATCAAAACGCCTTACAATCTGAAACGGAGGTAGTACTACTCAAGCACTTGGCACAGGAGAAGTACTAGTCTAGCACAAAAGAATAAATTTAAAATAAACTGTTAGCATTCAAACTAGAGTCAGTATACGCTTCTTCAAATATGGCTTTAACGATTATGAATGGAAGATAAAAAAATATATATGACACATGCACAATGCAGGTACACATCCGCAAGCATGTTTCCTTAAACAGATAAATCTCAAGTTCTCCTTTTTAAGGCTGCGTTTGAATGGGTTGCTTTGGCAAATGGGAGAAAAAGAAATAGCGCACGCAAAACAAGAAACACAATTAGTACGTAATTAATTGACTATTAGCTATTTTAAACATAACAAATTGATTAATTTAATTTTTTTAAAACAACTTTTGTATAGAAAATTATTCTAAAATACGCTCCATTTAGCAGTTTGGAAGCATGCATATGAAAAAGAGACAAAAACATTGTTTTCAGTAGTCAACACTGTTTTTTTTTTCACTTGTTATCGAACGCAGCCTAAGACGAGTTTGAATGTCTTTCTTCTTCTTAAGGCAAAGCCACACAGTATGTTCCGTTTTAGGAAATATTGGGTTTGGTCTTATTTTAAGATTAGGAGAATAGCCAATTTGGTCCTTTAAGTTTCGCTCCAAGATCAATTTAGCCCCTGACGTTTCTGATGGTTCAAATGAGTCCTTAAAATTTATCTTTTTGCTCAATATAGTCATTGGACCCACAAAAACCACCACATCAGCGTGCCGCATCATCCACCATGCAAGATTAATAATCAAATGACCAATCTACCCTTACATATATGCCATAATAATAAAATAAAATAATTATAATTTGCCGGCCCAATATTTTTATATGCCAGCCGGCCATCTTCAAGAGTACCAAAATTTGTGTGGTAAAATTCAAAACAAGGTAAACCGTTGAATATTGGGTGATCTTGGACTATCGTCTGAATTAAATATGCATCACACTAATTCAACATTGTGCATATGAAAACCCTTTTACCCAGTCAGCTCAAGTTCCAACGCAAGGATAGACTGGTCATTTAGTTATTAACCTTACATGCGAGGATGACATGGCACGCCAATGTGCCGTTTTTGGTGGGTCCAAGACTGCATTGAGCCAAATGATAAATTTTAACGATTTATTTGGACAATTTAAAATGTTAGGGACTAAATTGACCCTAGAACAAAACTTGGAGGACCATATTAACTATTCTCCCTTTAAAATCAAAGTATTAATTATATTTTTTTCCTCAGCTTTTGATCCTCCCTTTTCAAAGTGAATGTCCCTTTGACCAGTTACACTCACTTCGCTATCTTTTAACACTATGTTCTAAATGGGATTAAAACTCTGAAAAGAAAATACGCGACCAATCATCCTTTACAATGCTTTATTTGAATTTGCATACTGAATTCGAATAAGGTAGATAAATTTCATTTGGAATCGTTGTTCTTGGGTCAATCATCTAGACCCGACATCAAACTGAAGCTAAATATACTGGATCATAAGTTGCCGTGGTTTAAATCTCTACCAAAATTTCAGGACTGCTATACTTATAAGAAATTCAAACTCTTAACAACAAAGTCTCACGAATTCTATATTTTGCAAGAAATTCGTACGTATAACATTTTCCGTTCAAAAGCCCTACAACGGCCGCCTCCTATCTGGCTGGAAAGGCGTAAACCCACTGGGTTAGCGTATTTCAAGTTCCCGTCCGGAAAACGAAAACAAAATCCGAGCATTATCTCGTCTTCCCCTCGCCCGCCTCTTCTCGCCCCCGAACCACCACCACCACCTGTCCACCTCCCGCCATGCACTGCCTCGCCCCCCACTTCCTCCTACTCTTCCCACTCCCCTCCTCCGCCTCTCGCCACGCGCTCCCCCAAACCCCACGCGCTCCCCCTCGCCTCCTCCCAACCCAACCCCGCGCCGCGCCGCTCCGCCTCCCCTCCGCGCGCTCCCCTTCCCGCGCCGCAGCCCCCGTCTCCGACGACGACGACGAGGAGGACGAGGAGGAGGATGACGACGACGAGATAGACATCCGCGACGCGGACGAGGAGTACGACTACGAGGACGATGAGCGGGAGGAGGGCGACGAGGAGGTGGACGAGGAGAGCGGCGGTGAGGACGAGGAGGAGGGGGGCGATGGGGAGGAGGAGGAGGAGGAGGAGGAGACCGCTGCGCGTAGGCGGCAGTCGGAGGAGTACAAGTCGCAGCGGGTGGGGAAGCTGGTCGCCGAGGTGCGGGAGTTCGGGGAGGATGTCATCGATTACAACGAGCTCGCGGGGATCTACGACTTCCCAATTGATAAGTTTCAGGTGCCATCTGGTTTCTAATCCCGACGAACTAATTCCGAGTGTGTAGAGTGGGTAGTTGCTTCGAGTTTTATCTGATGAGGAGTTCTGATTGATTGAGGGCGCTGAAATGGTTGGGATTTGAGCTAGCAGTTGTATGTTCTGCACACACGGTCACACGTTCCTGTATATGTTAAGTTTCGTGTATACATTTTTCTGTTTGAGGCTACATTGGAGATAAAATCGGGTTTAGGCTATCCTAGGAGGATGCCATCACGTTTGAGTGATGATTGGTACAAGCATTTCTGGTGTATATGGTATCGTGGAGCTTACAAGTTGTGTCATGATTCGTTGTAGATATTTTTTCTGCACTGGAAAGTTATCCACTGTCTAATGCAAATTCAGCTGAACTCTACCTGAATCCCTGTTTGTATGTTTGGTTAGAGGTAGGATTGTGGTCGATCTCTGTTATACACTGTGTGCTTTGTAGTTACTTTTTGTTCGATTGTATAATTTGGAACAAGCTACTTGCAAAGCTGTTCTGTATGATAGACAAAATAAAAACTGTTATGCCTTAAAAAAAACTAATCTACTGCTGTTTAAACGGTCTTGTTGAAATTGATTTTAAAAATGTTAAGAATATCTATCAGGCACTAAAACATGAAGAGATAAGAGGTTAACTTTAGTTTTCTGCAAACAAATCCACCACTTTACCGTTCGTAATGAGAAAACATTTGGAAAATGCATGCTGATCTTTCTTTGTTGCACAGAAGTCATGGGATATTGTTCAGTTTATCCAAACTCTAGTGATTTGCTACTTGCTCCGAGTGTCACCTCATGGTGTACGACCTACTCCTACAAGCAGTGACCGTTTTTCGTTTTCTTACCTGTTTCCTGTCTTCTTTTAGCGACTGGCGATACAAGCATTTTTAAGAGGCTCATCTGTTGTAGTTTCTGCACCAACCAGTAGTGGGAAGACACTGATTGCAGAAGCTGCAGCTGTTGCAACAGTTGCTAGAGGAAGACGCCTTTTCTACACAACACCATTGAAAGCCTTGTCCAATCAGAAGTTCCGCGATTTCCGGTAAAATGCTACTTTTGTAATTCATGTGGTCATACCCCTCTTTTCAGTTAATTAGTAAAATCTGTAAGATATACTTTTCATGTCACGTAGTTGTTATATCATAAATAGCATGCCTCTGTTCCCAAGCAATACAGAACCTTGGAAGTTGCTCTTCTTTTATCCTTAGCAACATTGAGGTAAATTCTGAAATGGCCGACTTTAATTCCACCATATTTCTTAACTAGCATAAGCAAAAACATGTCAATGTACTTGGTTTTTCTTTTTCAAAGTTATGTCCTGCACAGTTTAGGTGAAAGTTGAAAGTTTATGCAATGCTGGTTCAGTCTAGTATCCACATGATTGATATCTGTTGAACTTGTGGCAAGTTGGAGAACTTCAGATCAGTTGGGCTGTTGTATTATACTAGGTGGTCAGTTTCCTAGGTGGAGTAAGATAGTTTTCCTAGGTGGTCAGTTTCTGATTAGTACATTTATTTTGACACATCGCTGCTGTAAATATTTCAGGAATACGTTTGGTGATCATAATGTTGGTCTTCTTACAGGAGATTCTGCTATTAACAAAGATGCTCAGATCCTGATTATGACAACAGAGATTCTGCGTAACATGCTATATCAAAGGTATTTCACTGAAGAAGGATATTATGCACTGTGATTTGTGTGTACTGCAACAAGTAACTCCTCTACAGCATACCGGTTTGGCAGTCTGCCTCTTCGACTGTCACTAGCGAAGCATTTTTATTAATCAAAGAGAGATCACCTCTCCCATTTCCAGTAAGGAAATACAAACGTTGGCTTACAGAGTTCAAAAAGGAAGGAGCAAAGAAAGGCTACTCTACTTGAAAAGCTCCTGAATCTCAGAGAAAAAACTCATCAGGTTCAAGCAGAGAGCAACATGTTTTCTAGGGAATTAAGTCTACCCTATTGCATCCATCAACCAAAGTGGGTTCAACCTCCAAAAAACTTAGCTAGCTGCATTCCAGAGACATGAAACAAGACAGGTGCAACCAAGAAAACCGATTTCTGAAGCATGCAACATTTCTAGCTTTCCAAATAGTCCAGAAAATAGCAAACATTCCCACATCAAACATTTTTTTGTCATTTTTTATCAAAGCCATTTTTGCAAAGCATTCTATGACTGGGGCTGTTCACAGTAGATCATATTTCAACACTTGCTATATCCATGAGCAGTGTCTCCCAAATCATACATGCGCGTTTAAAACTATCTATTTTTATGTACTATGGCTACTTTTATAGTTTTGCGATGAGTTTTTTTTTCTGAGATTCAGCCTAGAATAGTTGTTAATTATAGATTGCAACTGATGTTGCTAACCCTGTTTCCATTAAAAAAATTGATATCCTGTGATTGGACTGCAGTGTTGGTATGACGGCATCTGAAGGTAGACTATTTCAAGTTGATGTCATTGTTTTGGACGAAGTCCATTACTTAAGTGACATTTCACGTGGCACTGTTTGGGAAGAAACTGTATGCTATCTCACAACTCTCTAATTCATCATGTATGTCATGTTGGTTATTTGAATTAAATAAACATTTTGTCATATCTTTAGGTGATATATTGTCCAAAGGAAGTCCAGCTTATATGCTTATCTGCCACTGTTGCAAATCCTGATGAATTAGCTGGCTGGATCGGTCAGGTGATTGTACTTTTCACGTCTCCTTTTGCATCATTTGAACTTTCTTTGCAGTGATGCTTTCTGCAACTATGTTAATAAACTGTATTGCATTGCTTCTGGACTTCCAGCAGTATGATAGGTATACTAGTTTCTCTTCCTAATTTAGAGTTGGTGTTTGGATTCTTCTTGTACATTTAAATAGGATTAAAATGATTAAAATAAATTATGGCGATTGAGGGAAGAAAACATGCTCAGGCATTAATGTACCCACCATATTCATCATATGTAATGACCATTTGTGCGCTCATCATTACACAAAGTTGTGTATATATACGTTTTGGCATCCCTTTATTTCAAGTATCGGGACCATTAAGTATATTCCTTTGCAGATCCATGGTAAAACCGAGTTGGTGACATCAAACAAACGACCAGTTCCACTTACTTGGCACTTCTCAAAGAAGTTTGCGCTTGTACCACTTCTTGATGGGAAAGGAAAGAAAATGAATAGGTTGTTCCCTTCTTTTGTTGGCATTATATACTCCTGGTCGTTTTTTTTTTCACTTTGTATGCATAAATATGTGCATTACTTGTATTAATCAGACAGATCTTTGTATGACCAGTACCCCTTCTCTCTCTGCACATTCCCTTTTAATAGTTATATGACTTTCCATCCCTTGTAAGAACTGGTTATGCTTTTTTAGTTTAAATGGTACTGAATAGTGTCTTAAACAATTTTAGAATTAACTTCTTGTTGAAACAATTGTTGTTGTGTCAATGCACACTGTTTCTGGTAGTACTTGGGCCAATTCATATATACCTTTTGCATTCAATCCATGCAGGAAATTGCGATTGTCTCACTTCCAGAACTTATCTTCTCCAAAAGGTGAATTCTATTATGTGAGAGGGAAGAGGAAGCTTAGAACAAATAAAAGTGAGCAAGGTAATAGAAGCCCTTTGGACATCTCAAAACAGGTTCAGTTGTCAAAGCATGAGCTCACCAATATGCGTCGGTCTCAAGTATGAACAGTAATCTGCTTAAACTATTTATGATTTGTAACCTGGCATAGTAACTTTAAATATTTATTTATTGCCTTGCAATGCAGGTTCCATTAATACGTGACACTTTATCACAACTTTGGGAAAATGACATGCTTCCAGCTATTTGGTTTATTTTTAGTAGAAGAGGGTGTGATGCAGCTGTTGAATATCTTGAAGATTGTAGACTTCTGCATGACTGTGAGGCTAGTGAGGTTGAGTTGGAACTTAAGAGGTTCAGGATGCAATATCCTGATGCTATCCGTGAAAGTGCTGTGAAAGGACTTTTACGAGGAGTTGCTGCCCATCATGCTGGTTGCTTGCCACTGTGGAAATCATTCATTGAAGAATTATTTCAGCGTGGCCTTGTTAAAGTAGTCTTCGCGACAGAAACCCTTGCAGCAGGGATTAACATGCCTGCTAGAACGGCTGTGATTGCTTCTCTCAGCAAAAGAATTGATGCTGGGCGCCAACTCTTAACCCCAAATGAATTATTCCAGATGGCAGGTCGTGCTGGACGGAGAGGGATAGATACAATTGGGCATTCTGTTCTTGTTCAGACTACTTACGAAGGGCCTGAAGAATGTTGCGACGTTATCTTTGCTGGACTCGAGCCACTTGTTTCACAATTTACCGCATCTTATGGGATGGTTTTGAATCTCCTCGCTGTATGTATCTTACTTTAGTGATTCTGCAGATTTTTCATGTTTTTCTTATCATTTATCTCAGGCATTAGAATGTACTATGCAGGGTTCAAAAGTTACTCATAATCAGAAAGAACCAGATGATGTTAAGCTTAAGCGTTCTGGAAGAACTTTAGAAGAAGCTCGAAAGTTGGTTGAGCAAAGCTTTGGTAACTATGTTGGGAGCAATGTAATGGTTGCTGCTAAAGAAGAGCTTGAAAGAATACAGAGTGAAATACAATACCTCTCTTCAGAAATTACAGATGAATCTATTGACCGGAAGTGTAGGGAAGAATTATCTGAGGAAGATTACGCTGAGATTTCCCTTCTTCAAAAGAAATTAAAGGTAATATTGATCGATTGATTTGATTAGTAGTTTAATAACAATTCATATAATGGTCTGAGATTTATAACTTTCTCAATGCACAAATATTTTTGTGTCACTGAATTTTATGACAAGGAAACATAATATCCCTTGAATGAATCTTCTGTGCTTCATTCCATTGTATGCCTTTTCTTATTTAGTCCATCAATATATTAACATCTGGGCTATCACGTCCACTGTTTCATTGCATCATTGAACATTTTATAGAAAGTTTGTCCTTGGAATTCATGGCATTCTATACATACTCATAACTCATTGTGGTGTTGAGCAAATTTGTACTCTCACTTCTTGTCCTTGTTTTAAAGATCTTATTTCAGCTTTGTTATCAAAACTCATGAGTGCTTGCTTCTGATTTATTGAAAAATAGCCTCCATTCTGACATGCGATTATTTCTTCATGAGTAAAACCAAAATGAGGAGTTGTAGTATTAAGCTGTGTAATTTTAGCTCATCAAAGCTTCTGGGAATTGGAGTAAAAATCATGTGTAAAATAGTTTTTTTTTCTAAACTGTTGATGAATGTGTATATTATGTTTTTTTTTTACATCCTTGATTACATGCCTACTCCTTAGGAAGAGAAGCATATGAGGAATGAACTGAAAAAAAAGATGGAAATAGAGAGAATGGCTGCATGGAAAACTCGGTTGGAAGAATTTGAAAGTGGTCACCTTCCTTTCATGTGCTTGCAGTACAAAGACAAAGATTCAATTCAGCACACTATTCCTGCTGTTTTTATAGGTAGCCTCAGTTCATTTGCAGATCAAAAGATTGTGAGCTTGGTGAGTAAATCGGTTGTATACTCTTGCATGACCAATGCAGAAGGAAAAAGCTACACATTACTGTCTTATTATTTTTATTGTCTTCAATATGGTAGTAACCGGTAATTGATTATTAGATATCTACAGGAAATGACCAGGGAAATAGTTTACTGAGTCTTTGCTATTTGTGTCTAAAAATTGTGTTGCTTGTACCCGACGAGTAGAACCACAGAAGTTTTCATATCTTTTTGCAGTAATGTTCCTTTTCCGTGTTCTTATTTAGATACTATTGCAGGTGGAAGATGATTCTCTTGTTGCAGGCAAGCAGAAAGTTGACAATGAGGGCCAGCAATATTATCCATCTTATTACGTAGCCTTGAGTTCAGACAACTCATGGTATCTGTTCACCGAAAAATGGATTAAAGCTGTTTATAAGACAGGTTTACCTGCTGTTCCTTCTGCAGAGGGAGCTCCTCTCCCTAGAGAAACCCTGAAGCAGCTCCTTTTGCGTGAAGATATGATGTGGGATAAATTCGCAAAATCGGAATATGGTTCTTTGTTATGCATGGATGGATCTCTGGACACATGGTCATGGAGTCTCAATGTTCCTGTGCTTAATAGCCTTTCAGAAGAAGATGAGGTTTGAACTTGTTCCTTGTTTTCCCTGTGAATATGTTTTGTAGGGTTGATGTAAATTAGACTAGATTCTCCATGTGCTAGGGTTGATGTAAATTAAAGTTGCATTATTCAATATATATTTCTTAGATTTTCTCATATTTCAACCAATACCCAACGTTGGGTTCCCATTATTTTCTCGACCGACTAGGCAAAAACACAGATGGAGTTTTCTTTCCATCTTTCTTGTAATCAGTGCAACTGTTCTATGAACACCCAACCGATTAATCTCAGATCACTAATTATTAAGATCCCCCAGGTATAAGGCAGAATTTAGCCCCCGTGGCAATTATTTCTAGCTTCTATATGGTTGTCTGCAGAAGAATGATGATTTCCTGTAAGACTTCCATGTGGTGCCATTTGTTCACCACTGTGTTATATTTGTTTAGTACTGTTGAAATTTTTGTCCGATCTGAAGTTTGGTATTACTACTTGTAACTTATAATATTATTTTTATTGCCTGTCACAGGTCGAACGATTCTCCCAGGAACATCAAGATGCTGTGGAATTTTACAAGCAGCAGAGGAGGAAAGTTTCACAATTGAAGAAAACGATCAGGAGTACTAAGGGTTTCAAAGAATTTGAAAAGATCATTGACATGAGAAACTTTACAAAAGAAAAGATCGAGCGTTTGGAAGCTAGATCTCGTCGTTTGACTCGGCGGATAAGACAAATTGAACCAACTGGTTGGAAGGAATTTTTGCAGGTGACCGTGCAACCGATGAACTCTTCTAGTTTTTCCTTTTTAAAAAAAGGGATTAAAACCTGGCACTACCCCCGGAAATGAGCTGAGCTCTTCTAGTTATACTTACATCATTGATCCTTATCTAAATGTAGTTTTGTTAATTTTCTTCTAGCTAAACCACATGATAAACAACTAATTTAGGCACTTTATCATGTGCTGACTCCTCTGTTGTTGCTCTCTTCCCTTCCCTTTCCTCTCAACCATGCCACTTTTGTCCCACTTATGGTGCATTGGCTGCCTTCTATCCACTCACCAGTCCAGTGCACACTGCACACAGCCTAAGTAGCCTCCCCCTTTATCCAACCTAATAACATAAGTGGTACTTAATATGTGTAAGATTTGATATAATATTTTGACTGTTTCATTAGAAAACATATCACAATTAGATGCATGTTCATATTCTTTGGAACAGTTGGTGACATTGTAGATTGTTATAATATTAATTATGCTTGCAACAATTAAATACTTACCAAACGTTGATTTGTGGTTCTCTAAATGGGTATGCAGATTAGTAAAGTCATACAAGAGGCTAGAGCATTAGATATCAATACTCAAGTAATCTATCCATTGGGCGAGACGGCAGCAGCCATACGAGGGGAAAACGAGCTCTGGCTTGCCATGGTTCTTAGGAACAAGGTCCTCTTGGATCTGAAGCCTTCTCAACTTGCAGCAATATGTGGAAGTTTAGTATCAGAAGGAATCAAACTTCGTCCCTGGAAAAACAGCAAGTATGCCACTCCACAGCACCATCCGTTTATTCATCTTTACAGCCTGCATGTTTACCTTCTTTCAAATCACTTTCATTTACCTTGCAAAACCAAATTCTTTACATTTTCCAAAAAAAAAAATCACTTTCATTGTGTTTAGAACTGTATACTTACCAAATTGTTGGAAATGCACGTACATAGCTATAAATCATTTGATGATCTGTCCATGTGCCTGAACAGACCAGCTCATTGGCTGTCTCAGACATACTTTAAAATACGGTACATCATGATTACTTTATAAATTACTCTCTGAATAATAATCAATATGCTTCAACAACAAAAATTAGGTCCAATCATTTGGTGACATGCACTGTGCTAGTGTGGTCTATTGAGCATAGGTATGTTTGATTCACTGCCATACATAACCTTATAACCTTACCAAATTTTGGCATAACTGAGTTTTAGTTTTTAGTAAGGCAACAAATTAAATAGACTGTAAACACTCCAAGCACAGAAAATTGTTAACTCCATAGACGTCCACGGGTAACACCACTCTAAAATTTTATGACATCAAACCAAACGTGCCTCAGCATACTTCTAAGTTCTACCTTATCAAATATTTGGTAATGAAGATTTGGTTACCAAACTAAACGTGCCCATAGTGCCAATGAACAGTATTTACTGAATACTTGATTTATTAATATATTTCCTAGCATTTGATATTCCATGGAGGAAAACAGAGATTTGGAACAATGAATATGAACTTCGTGGTGTCATTTTTCTTGGTCTCCGTTCTGATTGTTTGACGCCTTGCAGTTATGTATATGAACCATCTTCTGTTGTTACTGGTGTTATAAACTACTTAGAAGAGCAGAGAAACTCACTCGTCGATCTTCAAGAGAAGCACGGTGTAAAGGTTTGCAATATGATGTTCCTGGTTTCTGTTTTCCTTTAATCAAGTAAATTCAATCGTCTTCGTAGTTACCACTGGTCCGTTCTTCCACAAACAGATACCCTGCGAAATAGATGCCCAGTTTGCTGGGATGGTTGAAGCTTGGGCATCAGGGCTAACCTGGAGGGAGATAATGATGGACTCAGCAATGGATGATGGAGATTTAGCCCGTCTGCTCAGACGCACGATTGATTTACTAGCCCAGGTATATTATCATCATGCATGCAGACAAATTCAGTTTACCTGATATTTACATTGTACTTTTGGATTTTATTCTTATGCAATCCTATCAGCTTAATGGCTGGCTATTGTGATTAGCATAACAGTACATAATGGTCGTTAGTCTTGTTCCAGATTCCAAAATTGCCAGATATAGATCCGGTCCTCCAAAAGAACGCAAAGATTGCTTGCAACATCATGGACCGAGTACCGATAAGCGAGCTTGCTGGCTGAAAGTATGACATCTGTAAGTACCACATTGACCATTTGTATAGGTAGGCAATTCTTTGTTGTATCATGCACAAGTAGTTATCAATTAACTGAGCTATCATTTTCCAAGCGATTCTTGATATCTTTGTATCAATTTTGTACAATCTTCTAAACAAAAATCTATCCACAGTTCTTATACTTGTATGAAGAAATGCAGAAGATAATCAACACAAATAATGCACTATGTACAGTCTGCTTCTAACCTATACCTCCAAAAAACAACCAATGCAAACAATCATCATTTACAATATTCCATTCATTCTACTCATCATCGCTACTTGAATCAGAGTCTGCATTGTCCTTCATGAAGTGCGCTGGCAAGTTAGGAAATCTTGGCATGACCCTCTTCCTTTTGCTATCTGCCTCTTCGGGTGGTTTCTGAGTCGGTGCTGGTGAGTCATCAGCTGTACCCTTTGTCGCGGCCGGTGTGGCAGCCGGTTGTGACGAAGATGGTAGTGGTGGTGGCTTCTTTTGCTGCTGCAATTTCCTCTTGATGTCTACACATGCCTGATCAACCATCCCGAGGAAGTCCCTAACTATGATGAACAGCTGGAGGGGATGTGCATTCTTGTCCTTAGTGGCACCAGCATGGTAGTACTCTGTTGTCCGCTGCACCAGTTCAAGCACTTTCTCCTGGTCTCTTCCTAGTTCCTTCAGTTCTTGTTCTGCAGCCTTCACAAATCCTCGCAACCCTCTTGCCAATCCATCGTCCCCATAGGTATCCAAGAGCTTCTTGGTATCTGCCAGTCGTCTGCTCAGAATTGCACATTCACTGACAACAGCATCATAGTCCACCAGTGCTGCCTTCTTCACATTGGCAAATTCAGTGCTGAGACCTCCAACAATTGGTAGCCCTAGGTTGAGGTACTCGTTCTGCCTCTCCTCCCGCGATGGACCCTGACTTGTGGAGCCTGCTGTCGGGTTACCACTGTCGGTGCTCTTGGCAAGGCTGCCAGAGCGTCGAAGACTGTAGTTGCGGTTGATGGCAAGACGCTTCCCCTCTGCACGCACAACCTCCTCAATAACAAAGTGGAGCAAGGTGGTACTCCCATCTGTGCTCTTCACGTCAGAAAGCTTGCGGAGTGCAGTAAGGTTGAAGGCCTGTGCATTACCCCGTGCTGTCCCAGCATTCATCCGATTCCCTGCCTTGAGCACTGCCTCAAGCAGTTTGAAGAACAGCCCCTTTGTCCTCAACTCCTGGCTCGCCATTTCCAGAGTCCGGAGAGACTGCTTGAGCAGTGCAACCTCAGCAGCATAGTTTGCCTTGAACAGAAGCGCATTGACGCGTGCAAACGGGCTGGGCACATCAAGGAGGAGCCGGAGCAGGAAGGACTCAGCTGGAGCAAGCCTGTCAGGGTTCCCAGAGAACTTCAGAAGTGTGTTCTCTTCATCCTTGGAGATGTTGAGCCGAGACAGCTTCTCAAGGACCTCTGTACTGAGCTCGGTGTGGCCGTCACGGAGGGCGTCAATGATTTCGTCCCGGCCTACGGTGAGGGACCGGAGGATGATGGAAATGTTGTGCGACTTGCGTGGCTCAAGCAAGAATATTTGCTCTGGTGAGTTCGAGCGTCCAAGGCCGGCTGAGGAGCTGCCGCCAGCAGGGTCCTTGGAGTCTGCAGATTTCGTCTTGCGGTTTGCTGCGGCAGTGCCAAACAGGGCCTCGATGATGCCTTCATCCAAGCTGGAAACAAAACAAAATAACATGGTTAGAATGATTCAAATGAGTTACAAAGAAATATAAGTGGAGAGACACTGCTAATCAGTATTACAAGACGTCATTTTCAAGCCATCGAGAAAGTTTAAATTTATATATTGTAGTAGCCATTATCAATAATAGACACAGCCATACTCATTTGGCTATGATTTCCCTATCTTTCGGAGGGATTGCCATGGCAATTAGCAAAAGGACAGATAAACAGGTGCCTGTCTTGACTTAGTTGAATGTGTCCTGCGTTCACATCCTTTTCCTAAAATCCCTATCATTGTTATTTTCTAATGGGTCCAAAGTAATCTGAATCCCTGTCCCCATCAAGATCTATACGCTAATCGGATTCATTTCATGGAATATCATATAAACCACAATTTCCCAGCAAGCACCATGATTTACCTAAGAGGGCAGAACTAGTTCAAAAGAAAGGAGAACTATAATTTAAGAAGTTAACCATTGTACCAAACAACTGCAGTTTGATTCTGTCAAGATTAGAAAAGTTCTTTTTTCCTTCTCAATGAAAAGGCATGTACGTTGCTACGCCAGCCCGTATACTACTTCCACGAGATCCCGTGTGCTCATTCCCCTTGCTCATGTAAGCCAAGAGAAGTCACGCCCATCAGATAAAACCAAAATTAGCCACCCGTCCTTGTCGCGGGCTCGTGGCTTGTATGGCAAAGCGCCCTCTTAACAATGACACCAATCAACAGCTCCATAAAGAGAGCATAAGCGCACAGGAAGAAAAGGCAGCAGGATTTGGGCATCGTTTCGATGATGCGGCGGCGTGAGTAGGCAGAAAAAGCGACATGCAAGTATGCAGCTACGCTACTATAGTCTGTGATCCCATCTCAGAATTTGCACCTGCCTTGCACGATCTGAGATCATACTTTATCATGCCAACTGCGCCATTCTACAGAAAGACAACTACTGCAATGCATCAATAACATAGCTAAAATGCAAATGAAATCTCCTAGGTTCATGCCCAGTTGATCTGTATGCCACTACAATTTGAAGTGAACTTCAAATGTACAGGGCTCCATGGCTACATCTACATGCATGCCAACCTCTTCAGATGAAATGTTCAGTAGCTAGGACTAATACACTACTACTCCTCTTGATAGAACAGTACTGTGCAGCTATACTTCTTCTCTTGATAGAAGAGTACTCTGTTCCTACCAACTAGCAACAATAACACTACTACGGAGTACTAATATAGCAATTTGCACAAGAAGCACCTAGCTATAATTATCATACTGGTATGTACCTATGGCGATAGTACTGTAGTAATGTACTGGTTGTTTAATTCAAGAGTACTAAAGTACACTAGAAATGAAGAATGAGAAGAGAAATTTAATTTTTGATGAGTGGAGGACATACTTGAATGAGCCGCCGGTGATCTTGTCCCAAACCATGGAGTGATCGGTGGCCGCCACATTTACCTTGTCCCAATGCAGCGGCTTCAGCTTCGCCTGCTGCTCCGCGGTTGGCATGCCCGGCGCCGCCGGCGGCCTCGACGAGGACGCGCCTCCCTTCGGCGGCGGCGGAGGCGGCCCTCCTCTCTTTCCTCCCGGAGGTGGCGGCGGCGGCGGGGACGGCCCGATTGATGGCGGGGGTGGTGGTGGGCTTGACTTTCCAGGCGGCGGCGGTAGCGACGGCGATGCGATTGGTCGGGCAGCAGGAGGGGCTGGTGGTGGAGGAGATGGGCGGGGAACCGAGCTGACGGCGGCGATCGCCGGCGACGACGACGGTGGCCGCGCGTACGCCTCGGCGGCTGCGACAGAGAACGACGAGCTTGACCCGGCGCTTGGCGCGTGCAGCGAATCGTTGAACTCGGCCGACGCGGAGTCGAGGGATCCCCTTGGTATGAGCGGCTCCTGATCTATCCTGCTCTTCCTCGACCGCGGCGGCGATGGTGCCGACGACTCCTGCACCTGTTGCCTCCTCTCCGCAAGGTACGGCCGCGGCGGCGGCGGCTGCGGTGGACGCCGGCTCCCTGATGGGGGTTTCCTCCCCCTTCCGCCGCCGCCGCCGCCGCCGTCGCCGTCCTTCTCGAATTCCCGCCAGTATATCGCGTCGAGGCCGTTCTCGTCGACCATGTCGTTGTTCCTCCCCCTCGCCGGCCGCTTCGGCTCCCTCTCCGGCCGCTTCCCGGCGAAGGCGCCAGCGCTGCCGTAATGCCCGTTGCTGTCGCCCGCGTCGGCGGTGAGCTCCTTCTTCTTCCCGTGCCGGAGGAACAGGAAGAAGGCGAGCCCCGACACCGCGAAGCTGCTCAACGCCGTGCTCACCACGGCCACGGCGATGTCGCTCCTCTTCCCCGACGACGACGAGGAAGACGGCGGCGACGGGGTGAGGGGAGACGTCGTGCCGGGCGGCGGCGGCGGAGACGGCGAGGTGACCGGCGGAGGCGTGGCGAAGGCCGGCGTCCGGGTGGAGGGGAACCGCGTCTGGATGTTCTGCCCCTGCGCCGCCGCGAGCGGGCAGAGGAGCGCCACGCCGGCGACGATGACGACGAAGAGGAGGAGGGGAATTGGAGCCCGAGCCATGGCCGCGGCGGAATGGAACGTGACGGAGACGAGACGAGGCGAGAGGTGGTAGGATTGACTTGCGGAATCGATGGCTTGATTGATTGAAGCTGCCGGCTAGTTACGTTATGGTTGAGCTGGGCCGCGCTGCGAGTTGCGGCTCTCGCGTGGCGCGTGTTTGACCTGTTCCGGTTTGGTTTGGTTTGGGTTTGTTGTTTACTTGGTCCGGCGCCGGACGAGGCGGGACGGCTCATCTCATGGTTGGGGACTTGGGGTTGGGTGGAGAAAAAGGAAGACGCGTTGTTGTGGGGGGAAGGATTTGAAGGAAGGAGCCGAGGCGCGGAGGCGGAAACCGCGCGGGCGCCGCCTCCGCCGCCGCGTGACCGGGGTTGCATCGCATGCACTTTCCGCCTACTTCCATGTTGGCTGCTGGGACGCGGAACTGACGCGGGCGGGGTTTCGCGATCGGGGCCGTCCGTTTCGTGATCTGATGGCTGTGGAAAACGGGCTGGTCAATGTAGAAACTGCTCCCGAATAAAAACAGGCGAAGTCCACGTGAACCGGCCGAGAGGTAAACCTTCCCTACCTCAAAAAAGGATGAAATTTAACAGGGCAAAACGGATGTTAATCGCAGAGCAACAGGCCAACAGCGGCGACAGTAACATCACTCTGTTTGTAGCGCGAGTGAGTGGTGCACGGGCTGCACTGGTGCATGGACGCATTGTGAAAGCTGGACTCGTCTGGAGCTTATTGACGGCACTAGCTGTATTCCCTTGTCTCTTGTAACGCCAGTTGTTGAGCTGATGTCGTCTGGGACTCCGGAGTCACGTGCCAGATGGACGGCGGGGCGGCGCTACCGGCCTCGCATTGGTGCGCTCAAGTGCTCTGCGCCTGCACTGGATTCAACTCGCTGGCAGCGGCAATGAGATGAGCTGGTACATGCATCGCCGGCCAACGCCATGACGCGGCCAAAACCCAAAACTCCAAAATCTACCTGCCGTCTGCCGTGCAAGCCCAAGGCCCCAAGCAACACAACAAAATCTAGTAGAGAACTCGAATCTTTCGGTTTTTGAACGGAGTAATCAGGAACGCCACCGCCACGCCGAAAAGTTGGCTGTCTCGCATCGCACTTGCTTCGCTGTGTCCCCGCGTTCCCCTATTGCGGGGGACAGTGGACGACTACCAGAAGAACGCGCTTGCACACCTTGCCCTAATGTGTTCGTTCAAACGGTCTAGACGCACTATTGTGTTAGCCAGTGGCACAGTGCGGTCGGTGATCACACGCGCGTCACGTAGACGCAGACGGTTATCCCGTCGCTGTGACGAGATCTGCAGCTCATGAATCATCAGAAATGCATTACGCATAATTGCATACCGTTTCTTGGTTGTAGCCCACATTAATTTTCTGCTAGAAAATGACAGGTTGACTGAGTTGTTTTTATTGCGGAAAGATGCAGGTTTATCGACTATATGGAATGACGAGATCAAATGCCAAATTATTCGCAATGGACACACGTTATATATGCATATACGCGAATGCGATCACCGACAGTTGACCACAAAACAGAGGTACCACTGACTGTACTAACCATCGTTTGGTAGCTCGTTCGTGCAACTTTGATATCTTCAACAGACAATCGAGTGACTGAATTAATTTTGCGCGGGTTGCTTACAGGGATGAAATAATTGAAACAAAATACCTCCCATTTAAAACAGATATTTTGTTTTAAACCACAACTTATAGAACTGAAATATACACCATCAAGTCACTGAAAATGTTACATATCGTTCTCGTCGAAACTGAACTAACCAGAGTCTTGCAAAAGATTTTGAGGGAGTACCTTGTTTTTAGCTGACGCGGAGTTATGGCTTGCTGTGGGTTATTTTTCTAGATAATGGATTTAATTTTGGCCTTTACTATAGAGAAGCCATATTCCATAATTATATTATTTGCAGGATTAATAACCATAAATTAAAGGGTATCTAGCTTGATTAAAAAAGACTAAATTTCATTTTGGACCACTTTTATACCAAAGTTTCACAATGGACTAGTGCTAGATTCATATTTTCACATAACACCACATATAGTTGCATTTCTTTGCACTTTGGACCGGGGTTTACAAAGTTGCAAGCAATAAAGATTTCATCATGCTTAATCCACTATTTTAAAGTGTTGATTTAATTTACGGGTAACTCAATTACGTTCACTTTAAAGAACTTAGCCTAATCAGGGGCGCGGTGATCAAGGGTATTTTGTTTCGGTATTCTGGAAGTATCGTTTGGTACTTCATGATTAATTTATTTTAGTTTGGATACTTCATCAAGTTAAATTCACCCTCAATTGCTATGTAGTTAAATCTGATCTGTGAATGGTTATATGCGTAGTAATAAAACCTCATCTACCTGATAGGATATACGGAACCTGTTATTAGTCATACTTGTGCTAACATTTGCTTAGTTATAAACCCGGTTCAAAGTGCAAGAAATAGTTGATATGGTGTTATGTGAAAAGATGTGTTTAACCCCGGTCCATTGTGAAACTATGATCACTAAATATGGTCAAAAGTGAAATTCACTCATTAAAAAATAGTAATAGAAAGACTAACTAAAACAGATATAACTATTTATCAACTGGTCAGAATGAACACGACTGTTGTTCCTTATAAAAGCTTAAGTTGTACTCAAATTTTGTCTTTCTCAAACCGAAAGACCGAAAGAGTAGAATCTCCAAAACCAACCATTGATCTTTAGTCAATTGAGTCTTGCTCTTATCACCGTTGTAGAAACGTTGAACCAAAGAAAAACAAGCATCGAAAATTACCTAAGCTATAAACAGCAATAATTAGTCCAAGAGTAACTACCATTGATCGAACCCAATTCGATTCGACCAGAACACCACAACACGGATGAACCTCCAATACTATGTCTTCAGAAAAATAGTGATATCTGAAGTCATTGCTCGATTTTCACCCAAAGAGTCTACCTTACGACACGAGTGATGGAAGTCATCATGACAAAACAACGACAAGAGCACCGCAACATCGCCTTTAAAGACACATGGCACTCACATGCATCGTCATTAATTGTCTTTCTTCCTCCACTACATCGTTGACGATGTCTCACCGCAAAGTGACGTCGATGCACTGTTCACGGCTTCGCAACGCCTGAAGCCAGCTTCTGCCATTGCCAAGCCTACCACCAGCCATTGGGGAACCCTAGGATCAAACGGATGTAACTCACTAGTTGTGTCGTCGCTGTTCGCGCCATTGCTGCCATGTTGTGTTCCTAGGCAAACCCACCATGGGACCACTAGATTCGGCTGAGCGGTGACGCTGAATCCATGCCACCTCGCTACCTCGCTGTTATGTCGTGCCGCCTGCTGGTCCCATGGGTGGGTGGATGCACCCACACATTCTTCTCCTTGAAGAGGACACCTCGTCGTGGCCTTCTTTGCAGCCGCATGCTGCCGAACTGCTTTGGCTGCAGCGAGGATGGAGGGTTCTTCGGAGGAAGCGCTTGGGTTGTTTCGAAGGATAGGTTTCCGCCTTCCTGACTTTTATACTATGTTTCAATACAAACTCAATACTCTTTCCGTCACATAATATAAGTGATTTTAAGATGGATGTGACAACATCCTACAACGAGTATGGATATAAACTAATCTCTTATATCATAGAACAGAGGGAGTATATGGTAATTCAGATGTACACCAGAACCAGTTCGTTTCAACGTGTCTACATGGAATTTGTAACCTTCGAACAAACGTGATGGCTCTATATATATTTATTAAATGCTACATACCGATTTTGAACCTGTGTATTTTGTGGTACATGTTGATCTTTTCTTATAGTACCATCTGTCAAGGCCTGTAGCCAAATCCAGTCATCATCTGTGGTAGTTAAGGCCTGTAAATAAGATCCAGTCAATGGAGAGAGGCACTGTTCTCGTGGTAAGTGGATAATTTTTTTTTTAGTTCACACTAGTGATTTAAAATGTTTGACATTATAAGGGTTGACTTGCATGAAGCAACCGTTCGTCGGTTCAACTGTTTCCGTTGCCATTTTGTATTCTTTTCCTAGATGATATTTCTCAGCAAAAAAATATCATTGGTCTGTTTAGGTGGCTTCTGCTTGTGTAGCTGCTATTATAATCTTCAGCTCCCAGTTCTGATTTTCATTCATATTTTTGAAAAACTGTTGTTATGTATAATTGATCAACAGACATAAAATTAACGGTGTTAGATTCGTATTCAAAAGTGTTTTATTATGATTATGTTTTTTCATCCAATAATGATATCTTCTTGACAAAACATTATCCTAACAAAATAAAATAAGCCTTATAATTTATGACAGAGAAAGTAATAATCACTAAAAATGAGCTGATAGCCAAAAGTTTCCAGCTTCTTCATTTTTTTACCCCCTAGATATCCACCTGTTGCTTCTCAAAATCTACCTCTCGCAAACGTCGCATATTCTGGTATAGAACTTTAGATACAGTGTGATGATTAAAATGTTTGGTATGATGACCATATACTCAACCGTTGGTAGGCCTCTTTCTCTAAAACTTATAGACTTCAGTTGTTTTAAAATAAGCTAACTGAACCATTTCAGTTGGACAAACGCAACATTTTATTGCATTTTTCAGATTGGTTTTGGACGTAGGGCCAGATCAAGCATTGTTGTTATATGGATGCATTTGTTCTCTGTCATTTAATACCAGGTCTCTATGGATGGACATTTATTGGAGTTCTTCACACATATATAGTGACAGAATACCTACTACTTACATACATGCTACTCGCATGAGCAATAGCACTGTCAACATTTGGCTATTTATATTTACACCATCTGCAAATGGCAACTTGTCTTGCCACTAACCTCGGCAAAGTGCTACATAGAAATGGCCCATGTGCTAACGAGCTACCGGCGCCTAATCCCAAATTAATGTGGTTTTGGTTGTCCATGTCAACACCAGAGATTTTTTAACCTTCCTATATTCATTCTTCGTTCCTTTTTCCCGTTGATTCGTAACTAAATTAGGTCATTAACAACTGCTGTGATTTGTGGTTGATCGCCGGACTATCTGGTCTTTTGATTGCTTTTGAACGTACAACGCTAGAAGCATCGCACCGAATAACAGGTTGGTTTGAATTGGCCACAACTGATTCTAAAAAGCTATCAGTTGAAAGGATCACGTTTCTTCATGGCATCATTGGTGCAACCAGGTTGGAACAGCGATAAACTGTGAGGGCTCATTCGGATCATAGGATTTTTACGGGATTTTGGAGGTATACTATTCACAGGGATTTTTCCTTTTCCTACCATTCGGATGGCAGAAACCAATCTCAGGAAAACCTCGGGAAAGTTTCTTACGATGCCGATTCCACGGGAAAAAACAATCCACTCCAACCACTTTTTTTCGATTCCTTTGCAGTAGAACGAGGAAAACTAGCCATTAGTCACTAACCTTAGCATTAATCACGCGGATCTACGGCGACAGCGACGGCTTAGCGAGCGGCGCCGGCGGATCGAGTTCGGCAGTGCGGTGCGGGGGTCAGCGCCGGCAAATGGAGGCCAGCGACACCCCGCGAAGGTCGCCGGTGCCGGCGTGGAGGCTAGCAACGCCGGATCGACGCGCGGGGGACACCGCCGGCATATCGAGGCCGGCGACACCGCTCGGAGGTCACCGACGCTGGTGTGGAGGTTGGCAGCACCGGATCGAGGCCCACGGGTGTCGGCGGCGGCGGCGGCGGATCGATGCCGGCAGCGCCGCGTGGGGTCGTCGGCGCCGGCGTGGAGAGGAGGCCGTCGGCGAGGGCGGCGGAAGGCGAGCCCGG
>CM002480.1:22229012-22260189 GCA_000325765.3 Leersia perrieri
GCGCGCAGGTGAGCCCCGTGACCGGCGGGAGGAGAGGTCGGCAGGCACGGAGGCGAGCCCGGCCGCCGACAGGAGGAGGCCGGCGGGCGGCGCCGCGCCGCGCCGACGGCGGCGGAGAACGCGAGAGAGCATAGTGAGGGGAGAGAAACGGAGAAATGATGGATAAAACCTGGATTTATTACGGTAAAAAATAAATTACTGTTATTTTCCCTTTCCTTTAACCTTTAACCTGAATGCCCTGCAACTCCATATTTCTCTGTTTTACAATCCTCTGTTTTACGGTTTCGTTCCTCTATTTTTACTATCCTATGTTTTTCCTATCCTACGATCCGAATAAGCCCTGAATGTTCCTGAATGTTTTTCTTCGGCATGTAACAGCGACACTGTTACCTCTCCAAGCTCATAGATTTGTCTCAGCTGCACTGACGAGGAAGGAGAAAGGTACGTAGGAAAGTGATATAAAGTTGGAGACGTTTTGCCAGTATACAACTAGAATGGATCTGGGCATTGAACCATCGGTAAAATTTACAACGGAAGATAATGAGATGATCGTTATCTCCTTCAGTTCCCTCCCCAATATATCTGACGTGACGCACACAGTTATTTCAGATTTGGTCTAAATTTGATTATGATCAAACTAGATCTAGGGTGTAAGACCATGCGGCGTTTTGCATATTTGTGATGAAAAATTGGCATGTTGGTTTTTGATGAAAAGGAGTATTGGAATTTTAGTGTACATCGGTGTGAGTGCGTACGACTAACGTGGGCCAGGTTGCGATATCTGTGCCCGAAACGGTTTGTTTGGTCTATTTGTGTGCAGGTGACTTAAGGTCAAACCTTGGTCAATGGCGATGACCGGGACTAGACTTAGGGAGAGTTGAGGTCCGGTCAGGGATGCCATGTGACAAGTTAGGACTAGAGTCGACATTGGTCAACGACGAGGTCGGGACTAAACTTAGGGAGGAGTTGTGGTCCGGAACGATCGGGTGCCAGTTGACGAGGTTAGACGCAAGACGGTACACAGTGGACGAACACCATGTATGAAAGATCTTTGCCACGGGCTTTACAAGATGGTGTGTGCAAGCGCCGACGAATGCGAAGAGACTCGGACGGAATACAGTACATGCACTGGGGGCAGTGCATGCGTACTGTACATGTGTGTATGTGCTGCGTTGACTCGGTCAACCATACACATGCATGTGTGTGCCACGCTTGGTGCAAGCCGTGCAGCAAGCTATCTAGCTTGTGGGCTCGTGGCCCAGGAAACGAGCAGGGCAGGAGGCCCAAGTGCTGGTGATTTGTGCCTGCGCGAAGCAATCGCAAGGGCGCGACGCGCGAGAGATCGGCGCGACTGGCAGGCGGGCCCGACGCGGGAGCTGCGCACGCGAGCGGGAAGCCGCGCGACCGTACGAACACGCGTCTCGCGAAGGTTCGCGTGGAGTCAAGGCGCGCGTGGATTGGCTGAGACGGCGCGGGCGCGGATCGATCGCCGGATCGACGACGCGTGGCCGGATCGGACGGCTGGTGTGCGTGCGCGGCGTGGAGTCCGCAGGGGATTTTCTGCGGATGGCTGTGGATCGGCTGAGGCGGCGGTGTGGGCGGCTACGTGGCTCGATTTAGGCCGTCCAGATCTGATTCAAAGGCTGAAATTGCTCCAGGACTATGGTTTCGCCCTAGGGGCATTTTGGGACTTTCCCATGAGGTCGTGGCTGCCTCCCTTGGTTATAAAATGGGGGTCATGGCTAAGGGATAAGGTGTATTTTTGGGAGAACTACTTGAGAGACCACTTGGAGAGATTTTGAGATGTATTCTCTCTTGTTCATGTGAGGTTGAGAGACCACCTGGAGAGATTTGGAGATGTATTCTCTCTTGTTCATGTGAGGTTTTTGTGAGAGATTTTAATCTAAATCTTGTTAGGTTTTTGGTTCTTTAGGAACTTGTGGAAGGCTTGTACTGAGCATTTGTAAACTTCGTTTCGATGAATGAAATTAGAAGTTTGCTTTGAAATTCGACTTGTTGATTTGTCTTTTTAATTTCTGCACTTGTTCTTCCTTTGATCTTGCAATCTTGATTTGATCTTGCAATCTCAACTTGATCTTGCAATCTCGACTTACGCATAGCCATGTGCTAAAAATTTCGTGTCGAGCGCTATTTTCTTCTTTTGTCTTTCTTCTTTCTCCCTATTTTGATCTAGTCTTTGTGAATGACTATGGTCGACTAGGTCGAGATTTTTCGCAGGAATTTTGGGGGTATTTTTAACCTATAGATTCACGCCCCCTCTCTATAGCGCAGTGATGCGGTCCTACATAGGGGCTGTTACACCTCCATATCAATATATCATCACTACATGGCAGATTGGCAATGACAGCAACCGGTCATTAACAACTATACTAACAACAACACAAGTCATGTGATGATCAATTGAGCATGAGAGCACACTATGAATATTAGCTCTACATCGCAGAAGAAGAGCAGATCTGCAGATGGTCCAGTGCCATCCATGCGTCAGATTTGCAGCTCAGAACAACACATAAACAAGAGCAATCAATTTCTAAGCTCAATTTTGATGACTGATACTGAGTTGACACCAAACTAATCATTCAGAAAGGAAAAGCTGCGTGCAATTCCGGTGCAGCCGTGCAGGAAGAGGACAGGCTTTCGTACCTGCGGGCATGGAGAATTGGAGATCCGATGGCTGTCCTGCATCACGTCGTGTCCTGCCGATCCTGATGGGGGCCCTAGCCTGCCATGAGGATTGAGGAAGAAATCGATTAGAAGTCCAGGTAAAAATTCTGCAAAAAGTTGGCCGGTTTACTCTCTAGGTCTCGTTTGCCGTTGCATCGTTAGAAGCCTATGGGCCTTGCATCTCAACTCAACTGGGTCGTGGATCACGTCGAGGCTGATGCTGATGAAATTATGGCCCTTGGGCTAAACCACAAGTTAGTTTTGACAAATCATGATTCGATTATCGCAAACTGATGCCTTCTTCCTTCCATCCATTCCCCTAAGCACACGACACCCTCGTACTATCAGAGTTTGTGTTGCAAAATGTTGTCCTAATTCACTTTTTTTTTTCTTTTCAAATGGCCATGCCTAATTGTCTACATCAATTGTGTTTTAGGCCGTTTATTTGACGATGTCCCTGGAGAAAATTTTGGTCCATCAAACCCCAGATCAGGCTGGGCTTCAGCATTCAGGAAGCCTTCTTTTCTAGAGCTAGTTGGGCCTGACCAGAACTGAAAGGTATTGCCTGACCAGTTAACTACAAAAGCACAAGTCAAATGATAGTAAAACAAATCCTTCAAAAAAGAAGCTTCTTTCTTGTATACAGTACATATAGCTTTAGCCTTTTTGTCCAAGCAGTTCACTTGCTTTCTCCACCAGCAGGTAAAGAATGCCTGTACTGGTTGGATCTGATGCCCTGTTGTTCGAATAGGGTTGTCACCTTTCCTTCCATCTGGGTTTCACTCTCACAAGCCTTGATTCAATTCTTTACTGATGCTACCTAGCTATCTAAGTATGGTTTTATACGCGCCTTTATTCCCAAATTTGTCTTACTTTGATTCTTTCTGCAGGACCAGTCTTGGAACGTGAGGTTTGCATCTCTGCAAATTCCAAAACCTTAGGAGACAAGCAAAGGTGTCCCGGCCTCTACCCCAAGTATCCGATGCCTTGGAGTAGACTATACTTTGCTCTGAGTGTGATTTCTAGTCTTTATCAGTGACTAAATGTACCGGGTATTAGAAAATTAGTACCAAGCCTGATGACAAATCTCGTTAGGTAGTTTATTATCAATGCCTGGTGAGATTTCTGAATCCGAAATCTTCACCTGCTCCTGAAGCCTGACCAGTTCTGCATTTTGGAAACAATTCAACAAAAATAAAAACATTCATGATCGTACAAGCAAAGCCATGCATGTATGTCTGGGTTTGATGAGCTTAGCTAGGCAACAAGTACTGGGCTATCTCTTTCTCGTGCTGAGTTTTTGCAAGAAAAACTGGGTTGTCACCAGTTACCTCACCAAATCTGTCCTGCATTTTCTGAAAGGCTTAAGACTTGCCTTATCGCTGCACTGTTTTTATTCTTTACAATAGTGCTCTAGTTTGGTGCAACGAACACTTGCAACTTTGCAAGGAGGCAAGGAGCCAAAGGACGAGTCTGTACTGTCCTACTAAGTACTAACCCCCTGCTTCCTTCTGATATTCCTTTCTCAGGGAGTTAGTTACCTGCACGCATTTAGGTGAGCTACCCAGTTGTAAGATTCCTGTTCGTTGCTTAACCAAATCCGTTAACCAATACCTCTCAATCCAATCAAGGACACTTACATATCATTGCCAGATATTCCAAGCTTCTTCTTACCTTGGACAGCCCGGCTATTTGTTCTTGTGCTCTTTAATAACAACAAGTCAAGAACAGGTCGTTGGGAGCTGGTAGTAGCATTGTTGCCTTAACCATGTAAAGTGACAGCCGTACGATTCAGGTACAAAACTACAAATGTACAGGGTTTCTAGAAGACTAGAACCATGCCAACTGCAGAATCAAAATCCTAATGTGCAACCTAGGTATTATCAGCGTTAATTAATCACTTGTGCAACTTTGATTAGTGAGCTCTAATAAGCTTGATAAGCTTACACTAATTAGCTGGACTCAATGTCATTGTCATACTCCCTTCCTTCTTTGCTGATGACTGACGCCATTATCATGATGTTACTTAACGTCGCCAAATACAAAGGATGGATGGATCGTAGATAATGGCAGCAGCAGCTTTGGTGGCCACGGAGGCACAATGACTGGCGGTGGTTGGTTTTTAGGTGGCTTGATGAGTTTGTTATGCTCCTTAAACTCATCCAGAGCTGTACTTTTTAAGAGGGGAAAAGATGAGCTACCTGTCTCCCTACAGTTTGGCGCCTTTTTCTACTAAGCTAACACTTGCACACCTCTCATCTGCATGATCATTTCGTTTTCTCTCCAGACAAAATCCCTGCAGCCTAAGTGCCTAACGCCTTTCGGTTCGGTGCATGTGTTAAGCTCGAAATGACACCTGCTCAATTCAGAGAAAATTGACAAACATTCAGGCCAGTTTCTGAACTGGCTTAATCGATCTGGGCGTCGCTGCACGTCGTGAATTCAGAAAGAGATTAAGCATGAATGCTGAATCCAACCATGAATCGGCTCGTGCCTGAATTCTGAAGCTTCGCGTGTTCTGATTTCTGAACTGATCGGTGGCCGACAATTTCGGCAACAGAACCTGCAGCTTCCAGGAGGGTTGGCTACATAGGCCTGGAAGCAACAGTGACCGTCCGATGGAGATCGTACGATCAAGGAATGGGTCGTTGGGCAGTGACCATCACTGGAGCCAACTAAAAACTCGTGTTTTTTTCTTTTGTTGAGCTCGGGGTTTACGGGAATGAAGCATGTGAAAGGAATTGAATACGATTTGAGTAGGGTGGTTGATGACAAGTAGGTGGAGTTCATCACACTCACAGGATTAAGAGAGGCAGAGTCGCAGAGAAGAATGCAGACAATCATGATCATGGGCTGCATGCACTTGCCTTGCATTTTCCAATTCTCCAGCTGGTTATTGGCAGCCTCCAGGCTGGGGATGTGTGGGTCGTAGTGTATAGCATTGCCCTTGCGACCTCACCAAGCAACGTGGCAGCATCTCTTTGCAGTGGCTCTCTTTATCTCGGCCGTCCGATCGCGAAATCGACGGTCCATGTTTTTTAATGTAGTGAGGAAAAATGATAATTTTTGTTTTAGATATGGGGTGATGTCAGGGTTTTGCTGTTCCTCATGCTTGGGGTGGGGGGGGGGGAGACTTTTATGCATCCTATTTCTGGTGCAGGCATATTCGAAAACATAAATAGCAAAATGGCAAGTATGTTCTGGGCGTTCAGAAAGCATGCGTACAAGTTGTAAAGTTGTATATTAGAGAGGGATTATAAATGTAATAAAGTTGAACGTTTTATGTGGTGTGGAGGATACCCATATGCAAGAAGTCTAAAGCTGCTTTCAAAATTATTATCAGAACATGTTCTTGAGGTTGGACAGTGTCTGCTCTGCAGCTATCTCAGTCACCAATCATCACAGATCATATAATTGAGATGCTGTTTCTACAATTTCAGAGAACAACCTTTTTGTTATTCCATGGTTTCAAATGTTTGAACTGAACACACATGATTTCCTGCTTTGCTCTCCGTGACTTGGGTTTGTTGGGAATTTTAAAACGGAAGTGAACTGTATTACTGATTTTGTGGAGATTTAGGTGGAGTTTGTTGGAGGATTAGTACAATAAATTCTGTATTATTAATCTGTTGGAAGGTCCCTATCTTCTGCTTCGACTTTCTGATATAAAAAGTTCATCTTAACAAACTATATTATTATTGTTTCTTTGGCTGTCTTTGCAGCTGTAGGTGCGCAATCCATCTGTAAAGATCATCTAATAGTATAATGCTCTCACTCCACTCAAAATGCTCTTGCTACGTGTATGCGAAGAAACACAAGGCACCAAATCATAAGTCAGAACATGCAAGTCATCACTTCTTCAGACTTCAGAGCTTCAGAGAAACAAAAGTTTCCAGAACATAGGAATTAACCTTGAACCCAAATAGAAGCTAGAGAAAACTAGGGCATAAACCATGCTACTAGTAGTAGCAGCAACAATTTCTGACGATGAAAAAACTTCAGAATCTGCAATACAATGTGCCATTCTGGATAAACTAACTAACTACAGAATTCAAATTTAGCAAAAGGGTGGTTAGACCATTCTGTATGTATAGCAGGTTAGACCATTGTGTATCAACAAACATAGTAAGAAACATAACAACAGCAAAAGATTAATCACATTGTGGATCAACATAGTTGGCAAAACTGAGACTGCAACAGATCGAGGCATTGAGCAATTCTGGTCTTCTCAATGAGCGATAGTTGCAGCAGTTTTTCAGCTCGGACAGAGTAACAGCATAGACTCATTGTGGCTCAAATCAATTCAATCATTATGGAGTTCAGCAGAACAAACATGTGAAAATTCTGAACTACTAATAGACAAAAAATGAAACCTTTATCCTATCCAAGAATTGTACACCACCAATCAAGTAATTCCAACCCCCAAAGTCGCCTCCTCGAAATCAAAACCTAACGAATCAATCTGAATTGTACCGCAAATGAACAAGAATTTGCTTCCTCTATTCTCCATCTTCCCTTCTTTGTGTGCCGCTGCAATGTGCCGCCCCTCCCCTTCACCGTCCTGTACAGCCGAAGGCGGCAGCTGGCTTGTGGCGGCAGCTGTGATTGCAGTGGCGACGAATTGCAAAGCAATTCCATCACCACGCACAACTCCACAAGGCAACCTCAATGAAAGAATTATTGTGTATACTCAATTAGCTGTCTACCAAGAAAACGCCGCCGCAGGCAATGCCGATGATGACAATGCGGTCAGAGACGGCGCTGATGCCGAAGATGAATCCCCCTCTGCAATGTAGAGATCGTATGACTTCCAAGTGTGGTCGAGAGGGCAAGGCTTGCCGGCGTCGAGCCGATCCCATGGCTTCCCCTTCCCTGACCAGTGCATAAGGCTGACAGGACCCTTGTGTAGAGGCCGGCAGCTGCCGAGGACATTGTCACCGCCCAATCCGTGCTGATTCCATCGGTGGTCAACAGCCTCCACCTCACCGGCGAACACCAGCAAGAAAGGGGGAAGCGACCCTAGCTCATAGATTCGTTTCTCCTTCTGCATCTCCATCCACACCTCGATGCGGCGGCGGTAGTTGCCGACGCGCCACCTCCGGAGGTCGATGACCATGACCCCCGTGTTGAAGTAGCAGGGCGCGCGGCGGCGGCCGGCGAAGACGCGGTCGCCGAGCTGCGGGTCGGACCAGAACGTCTCGGTGAAGTAGCGGGAGAAGTTGGCGTGGCAGTACTCGGGCGCGGCAACGACGGCCGCCGCGGGGAGTCGCGTCTCCCATAGCCGCCGCACGTCGTCGACGGCGAGTACGTCGGAGTCGAGGTAAATCGCGCGGGGGACGCACTTGGGGAGCAGGTCGGCGAGGTAGTTCCTCGCGTAGTTGAGCGGCGCCTCGAGCGCGGCGCGCACGGACGCCGAGATGAGGCTCGTCACAGCGTCCGCCCTGAACGGGTAGATCTCGAACCGCAGCGACGGGAACGACGCCGCCAGGACGCTCCTCAGCTCCTCGATCCCCGGCGCCGCTGCCCCCTCGCCGCCGGCGCCGTCGTCGTCGGCGGCGAGGAAGTGGAAGAAGATGGAGTCGGGGCAGGAGGCGTGCTTGAGGAGCGAGTAGATTGCGGCCATGGAGCCCCTCAGGTAGTGCGCGTCGAGCGTCATGGCGATGTGGACAAGCCCAGGGTCGCACACCCCCGCCCCCTCCACCGCCGCCGGGCAACCCTCCCCGTTCCTGTACTCCGGCGCCTCCGCAAACCTCGGCAGCGCCGCCTCCGCCCCCACCATCATCGCCGCCATCACCACCACCACCAATCCGGCGGCCCACATCGCCGGATTGGCCCCCATCTCCGCCGCCGCGGCCGCCCCCCTCGATTCCCCTCTCTCTCTCGCGGGGAGAAAGGGGATTGGGTTGGGTTGGGACCGGTGAATAGGTCGGCGGCGGCGGCGTTTGGTTTGGTTCCCAATTCCTCTCCTCCCTTCTCCCCTCTCGTCTCGGGTCGGGGGTGGATTCGCCGATGCGCGGCGAGCGTATGTATGTGAGATGCCGTGCGGGTGGGTGGCGAGGCGAGGGGGAGCGATCGAATCGGCAGGGTTGTTTTTCGGGGGGACATATATACATGTGGCGTTACAAATAAAAACCCCGTGTTTTTGTAGGGGGCGCGGGTCCCGCGTGGGGATACGCGTTAATCGTAGAAGAGAAGCCGGCCGGGAGGGAGGGGAGGTTATTTTCCGGCGTGCTTGGCGAGCGGAGGTTGTTTATTTCGTTAGTTAGGGCTAAAATCGGTTTACTAATAAGCTGTTTTTCTGGGCGAGGTACTCGGTGACGCGTACACCACGTATGCGGCTTTCTTCTTCTCTCTTCTGGTAGCAGACTAGCAGTAGAGGGTTTGCGTTGCCATTGCCAAGCAACAGCGACACGGCCGCTGAGCTGAGCACATGTGACATGTGGGCGCACCCGTGACAGGGTTAATGCATTCGGAGTTGCCAAGTGGATCGGACGCCGCTTGCTGCGTGATAAAGGTTCGCATTAGGATCTGTGGCAACAAGAAAAAAACGGTGCTTCCTTTCACCCTCTGCCAGGGCTGTACAACAACGGGTTAAGACGGTCTAGGCCTTGTTTAGTTCATAATTTTTTTTAAAAAAAAGTCACATCAGACGTTAGACCAGATGTCAGAAGATGTTTTTGGACACGAATGAAAAAATTAATTTTACGGCTAGCCTGAAAACCGCGAGACGAATCTTTTGAGTCTAATTAATCCGTCATTAACACATGTGGGTTACTGTAGCACTTATGGCTAATCATTGCCTAATTAGGCTCAAAAGATTTGTCTCGCCGTTTACAACCCAACTGTATAATTAATTTTATTTTTATCTATATTTAATGCAGTTTAAAGATTTGATGTGATGTTTTTAAAGAAAAGTTTTTGGAACTAAACGGGGCCTTAGCTGGTTAACCCGGCCAAGCAAAAGGTAGCCTGATCTAGGTGGTTGGGTTTCTGGATTAAAAACAGCTTCCTTGTTGCGATAACGATGATCAAGATTATCAAGCAGACAAATACAACCAAACATGAAAGGATCTTCTTTTTTTTTTTTGGAAATGACATGAAAGAAATATGTTTCTGGATTAAACAGCTTCCTTGTTGTGATAATGAAGATCAAGATTATCAAGCATACATGTACAACTAAACATAAAAGGAATAGCCATGACAGATCAGCAACGATCAATTGCCGAAGAAACATGGTGGAGGTGGAGCAAGTCACAGAAATCATGTTTGTCGACCTCACCGCCGGTGACTATCTGATGAATCGTCGCCGCCATTAGTGCTCATCAAGCGTGTGAAGATGTAGGTACTAGAGTGCTCGTCATGGATAGAGCATACAGGTTGCCGGTTGAACGCTTGACGTGGTCCGTAGAACGCTTATCGGTGATGAGAGGCACAACTATTGGAGGACTTGCCCCGCTGGAGGTTCTTGTCTTGTCGAGAATACAATGACATGATCCCAAACAAGAAGGAGGCGACTCTCACCGCTTAAAAGGGTTATGCAAGAAACCAAACCAGGCCATCAAAATAAGGGAGAGTGGGATGAGCTAGGTTGGTTTGGCGGGTTTTACCGGTTTGAGCCTGACCTATGACCAAGCCTATCCTTTGTTTTTGTTTTTTTCTTCGTTGCTAATTGACATACATTTAGAGAAGAAGATAGCATATAATAGTGTAAATCATGTTACAAATAGTCACGTCACATCTAGTTAGCTACAAAAACACAATCGGCTAATTATGAAGACATTCAATCGGCTTTGGTAGACCTAAACTATATGCTCTAACTGTTCGGTTTTATATGGTGTATTGTCATTATACATCATCATTTTACTTTTATCCTTGTTTCCTCTTGTAATATATTGTCAATAGCTAGGAAATTAACATTCAAACGTATCACATGTATTACACAAATATTTTATATAGTTAGGCCTTACTTCTTCCAGCTTAGGATTTAATCTAGATTATTAGGAGTAATATAAAACAAGCATGCATCTTATTGGAGCAGCTTGTTAAATGGAGTCCAGATTATTATAATCTAATATGCTCATTCAATGAGCTTTTTTAGATTATTAGTCAGTAATTACCCACCATGTCACCCACACTCCCCTTTTAGACTCGCAGATGCAATAATTTAGTCTCCAAAAACCTAGGAAAGAAACAACTCATAACATATTTTACTCCAGATTATAACAATCCAACTTACAGTTTCAATAATATAGATTACAAGAATCCTAAATCGAAAAGAAACATGACCTTAATTTATTTGTCAGTTATGACACTACAGAACCGAACGGACGAAGAGAGTACATTTTAAAGTAATTTTTACAAAATTACATAATACTTTAACCAAACTTAAAATATATACATTTAATATAGTGTATAAAAAGCTAAAAATTAAAGGACAATTATAGCAAAATGAAATAATTAGTATTAAATTTATCCCAAAACTATACAATTTATAGCTTAAATTCCTATGGCTAGTTGACTACTGTTGTATTGGAGATATAAATCTAGTTTAATTAGTGATTAAATGTATGCTAAATATATATTTTATGATAATTTTGTTGCTAAATCTATAGTTTTTTATATCACATATTAAGTATGTAGTTTTGTGATATACCAACTCAAATTTATAGTTTTATATAGTTTGGTCAAAGCGTATGCAGTTTTTTTAAAAAATATACTATAGATTTTATCATGTGGGTCCTAAATAAACTGGAAAGGAGGTAACTTTCCACATGAAATACAATATGACATAAATCTCATCAAAACTCGCAAAATGACGATGTCGAGCTATTGTCGCTATGTGGTTCTCTACGATCGTCACCGGCAAACCCCTCCAAATTCCACCGATGTAATGATACTACAAGACATTTTTTCACAACATATATAAAACAAGATAATTTTGCCATATTTGATACCACATGATGGAATTATTGGATTTGGCTCCTTTACATTTAGGGCTAATGTCACATGGTGACTTTAGCCTCCATCTATGTTAATTTCTCATCCAACAGATCAGATGAGATATGTTTTAACTTGAAGAAAAAAATGGTGAACAAACTCTATAGGATAAAAAATAAACGGTGAATGGAGACTAAAGTTGACATCACTTCTTAAAGATAGAGGAGCCGGGTCCGAAACTATGTGAATTACTAGTTACAGACACACATACGATTTTAGCAGTAGGAGTTAAGACTCAAGAGTATTGCAAATTGCATTCCACTAAGTCATCTCTCATATTTGAGAGAAACACAGTAAATAACATATCATCCACAAATAAGACACCGAATAATAGCAGACCCACATCTTATATGAACTACTACAATGCATGTTTCAGCACGACTGGAACAGGGCTGCTCCGTGGAACTGTTCCAGCAAAGGGCCAGCGTTGCTGACCACCAACTGCAGCTCGGGGCCCAGACGGCGCACGCTGTTGGTCCCAAAGAACAGTGACCGCTTTCGTCCGCGTACAAACTACAAACAGAGGACCTTGACCTTAAACGTGGCACCACGTGGTCTTGTTTCAGGCCCATGCGTTCCTTTTTCCTCTTTGCTTGCTAAATATATAAACGCGTTTATACTGAAAAGGGGTATTGATTAATGATACGCTAGTGGAAAAAATATTCTTTTTTACGTGAAGGGTTTCCAGAAAGATTTGCATGCTATCTTAAGAGTTAAGACTTAAAAGACTTTGACCTACTGACATGAATGCAGTAAAGTAAGAGTGTAATTAGCTGATGGTAACTACTCGTTCAATCTATGAATGTACTATAAACTTATGCGTGCCAACAACAGATATTGGTATTCTGGTAACCAACTTGTGCAATAGTACTAGGATTCCATAAGGTACTTGCAAGTTGAATGTTTATTTTTTGTAAATCTTATTGGACAGCAGGGGTGCATTTGAATTTTGGTACACATAGTTTACTTCATATGAAATATCAGAATT
Organism: Leersia perrieri; assembly: GCA_000325765.3. Taxonomy (NCBI): domain Eukaryota; kingdom Viridiplantae; phylum Streptophyta; class Magnoliopsida; order Poales; family Poaceae; genus Leersia; species Leersia perrieri. The sequence goes on from CM002480.1 coordinate 22,241,683, forward strand.
TTTGCATTCTAGAATGTGGGGTATAATATGATTGGAACACTTAAAAAAACCAATCAAAGCTATAGAGTCGTAGCCAGTTTCTGGTCCACAAAATGAGCACCATAATCGAGAAGGGACCCCTAGGGAATGAAATGCATGATATATGTAAAATTCCAGCTCCATTGTTTCTCTATTTGTCTTCTTCCATTTTCCCTTTGGAATGTAGCTTCCGAGAAAAGACTCCAAATTCCAAATGAAACATATACTCCATTTGTCTTCTTCCATTTTCCCTTTGGAATGTAGTATATATGTAGCATATGAAGCATGGAAATGATGAACATCGTGTGATAGACTGTACTGTAGGCTGTAGCAATGATTCTTGAAAGCTGTGGTCTGTATATGGTCATGATTCTTGAAAGCATGTAGGGATTTTGCTTAAAATCCTTTATGGTTCAGTAGAACTTCATAAATGATTCGAAAGGGTAATGGCTGCATCTCATCTGTATGGTTTCTCGTTCCTTCCAGGAATTGACCTTGTCCGATGTCAACTTGTCATTTGCAGTTTTTTATGTACAACTGTACAAGGCGGCTGCTACAAGTTCGCACGTTTTGGTTTTCTATTTGAGTTGGGGCACACCGGTAGTTAGCTGGCACATGGCTTTAGTATTTGTTTGCATGTCTTTACCACAATAGGATCGATGTTTTTGGCAAATCTTCCTCATATTAGGCTATTAGCTGTCTACTGTTCATCCCCGTGCAGTTTCATACAGGCTAAGTGATGTACACGTTCACCAGGACGTTCACAAATGCAATTTAATCTTGGTGATGTTTCTAACGAGAATATTCAGTGTGTCCAGAAAATTAAGGGAGAATATTCAGAAGATATAACATTGGGGGAAAAAGAAAGGAGGAACCATTCAGTTTCCCGAAAATGGTGGTGTTTGCGGTAAATGATGTGGCCTTTAGTGATCAGCAGTGCTGAATTTGTCGTACGCGTCAACCTGAAGAATTTTTCAACATACAAAATGCACTGGCTCAGCCTAGTTCTCGGGTAATCCAGGTCTAAACACGTCGTTTTCACAAAAGGTGTGTACATACGTTGGTGAAATTGGCCGCATATTGTCACCTTGATCGAGACGTTTTCTCCCAAACGCCAGGGTTTGCTGGAGTACTATTAAAATTTTGTGTGTAGCCGTCTATAAGAAACCAACCGATGCTGCAGTGCATTTTATACAGATTTCAAGTAATTTTCCAATGCTGTTGCTCAGCAGTTTTCCAGATGCAACTGGGATGGTTTCCGTCACAAAGATTGGAACTTGCTAACACTGACTAGATCAGCACATCTATCCCACAGTGTTAGCAGCAGGTTAGCTGCTTCATCAAGCTTGTACACCGTAACGATGCAGTACTGATCAATGTCTTTGTCTGATGCATACGTGTTAGTTTTTCAGTTGCAATTTGCCACTGCAAAAGCGATGCAGGGTGTGTCTGGAAAACAAAAGGTTAGCGTCATTTTCACAAAATCAATGATAGAACACGGAGGTAAAATGACAAGTCAGAGATGAAAAGCAGATTGCTGCTTTCGTTTAAACCAGATAGTCAAATCGAACGATTCCTTAGCGAGAAAGCAAGAACAAACCAACCAGAATTACTAGAAAGTGGTACAACTAAATGGCTAATGATGCAGAATTGCATATGTAGTAGTGAAACGCAAAGTAGTAGTGAAAACACTACTACTTGAGCAAAGAAAATATGCTATCTGGACAACACGTTGGGAGGAGGAGAACAAAATCACCATGAATATGCTTTCTGCACAATTTCGTTTTGTTCACGCAATGGGATGTTGTACATTCCACGAGTAGATCTTGTACAAATTAATCCAATAAAATCCCTTAAGCCAATTAGTCCATTATTAATTAGTTTGCAGTTTCAAGACGGACAGCAACGGCGGCTTCGTCAGAATTCAACACGTCGAATGCAGGACACACTTACATTCACATGGGTCGAACACAACACACGCAAACAAAGCTGAGGAAGAAGAAACAAAATCCAAACCCACATCAGCCACTGGACCGATCAACGGGAACGAACAGTTTCTAGCCTTCTAGGCGGCCACACGACGGACGCGCGCTAGCTGGGCCTGGGCGGCGCGCGCCGGTGAAAACCGCGCGAGACAGATGCCGTGTCAATCGCGAGCGCCGAGCGATCAACGCGCCACGCGCCGACGCGCGAGGGCGTGGAACACGGTGGAACACTGGAAAATTCATGGACAAGTTGGTAGGTGTGTGTTCAGGTGATCGATCGGCTTCCCAGCGGAGAGCTGTGTACGTACGCGTGTGGAGGCAGCTAGCTAACGCGAAAGTTCTTCTTCTTCTTCCTCCGGCTCGTTTCGACCGGGAAAAAAAACATGATCGATCGGCGGCACGCACGCAGTACAACTTTCCCATAGCAGAAGGCGGAGGTAGCGCATGAATGTACGCGCGGCGGTGTTTGACAGGGTCAGGAAGTCAGTCATCTTCAGGTTTATTCAAGGAACCCGTTGTCGCGTAGTAAGAGTTTTACCACTTTGGAATCGCTTTCCTTGGAGACCAGAAGTCACCGTGCATGCGTATCATCGTATTGATCGAGTCTACGGTTTCACTGTGCCTGTATTTTTGAAAATAAATTGATATTTTTTGGGGACAGAGTTTGTTGTCGAGGAAAGGGGAAAGGATGTTAATTCCCCGTACGTGTTTTATATTCGCCGTTTGCAAAAGAAAACAAGCATAATTATCTCTTTTGTCAGGCAATATGATCGGGGGTAGTACGACGATTTTGTATCAGATTCGTTGGGTGGCGTTTAAGCTTAGTTTAAGGATAGAATATGCTATCCCACCCTCCACGCTCAGTTAGTTGCCTCATTTTTATACGGACCTGGTTTGTTAATAACGTGGCTACCTAGACACACAAGTTGGATGTTTTGCCCACGATGAACCATTCAAAGTTGTGGAGTCGCCGCGTGTATTGATTTTTCGCAGCCGTGACATCAACATGGCGCAATCAACAGGATAAAAACACCAAAATAACTGCGTCACGACCCAGGTACAAGAACTGCCACTATGTACACCCGATTTTCTACTCTCTTCCTGCGAAGCTACGAAGCAATCCGCGCTGGACACGGGAGCCCTGCTCTTCTTTACGTGTCGCCCAGGTGTACTCACAGTTTGACACTTCCAGCGATCTCGGTGGCGTGTTACCGTATCTGGGCTAAATTACTGCCATAAAAGTAACAAATATCATGCATGATTTATAGATTGAGAAGTGAGAAAGAAGTTTTACGTCATTTTGTAAATAGGAACCGCGGCGATAAGTAATTTAATCATTATAGAATAACTATCTTATTATATATATATATATATTTAATTTTAGTGCACTAATTAATTATATTTTTAAGGACTTGGCCAGCGGGTCGCGGCTATGAAACGGTAACAACGGGAGAAAAAAAAAAGAAGGAAGTCCGCGGCGTACGTGGTCAAGCAAGCCCGATACAGCGACGGGCACGTACGTGCAGTTTCGCACGTCACGCGCTGTTTTTTTTACCACTTTTTGTATGTATACTCCGCCTCAAGACTTGGACGTCTCACCGCATCTCAATATCTCGGCGGTTGCAGCGAGAGCGACGTGTGATGCTGCCCCGTAGGTTTTGTTCTTTTGGACCCATCGGTATTTTCGATCCCCCACTAGCTCTCTTCTTTTCTTCTTTTTCGTACAAGCGTGAGTACGTTTAATCTCTCCTTTTTCTCTGGCTCGCTCGCACTCCTGTGTGCGTGCGTGCGTGTTGGAAGTTTGAATGAGTCGTCCCGTTTTGCGTATTTACGAAGGCGAGCGAGCACGCGACGTAGAGATCTGGAAGGGAGTAGTACTGTAGAGGGCGATGTGGCAACGGCTACTTTCTACATGTGCGAGACTGCCCTCGCGACTTCGCGAGTACTGTGGCCATCAGTTGCGAGGGAGTAGTTCGTATCTTGGGCTCTTGGCGTAGATGCATGCACGAACCCCGTAACTACTTACCAGTAAAGTACTAATTAACGAGTATCTATCCACTAACCAATTACTAGTACTACTAATTTAACGAGTATCTATCCACTGGTTAAAAACAAATAGTACGTAGTCAAGTACGTACGTCAGCCATAATTCCTAGTTGGCCAGTGGCACTGTGTGTATATCGCCGTGACGCCGTGCCTTTATTCGTTTGGCCGTATGGTCACGCTAGAATGCTAGAGGGAGAAGAGATGTCGAGTACGGTTCTTAGGTTACGAACTTACAGTGCGTCGGCCGTGTGTATACAAATTCAGACATCGTACGTACGATTGATTGCCACGGCCATGAGAACATGTAGGCTTGTAGCTCCGGCCGTGATAAGCTCGGAACGAGCTGCTGCTGTGACTCATCCCTCATGTGTGGTCGGCGCCGTGCAGTTGCGAAATGAAAGAATACTGCACGGTCGCACTCTGCTCCCAGGCCCATCTTTGGTTCTTCGTTAGGCCTAGCCTGAATGCTGGCGTTAGGCCTACCCTGGACAGTTGGGCCGGTTGGAAGGCTAGCGTTGGCTTGGGCCTCCAGCGACTACTACAATTCCAGAAAAGGCCCGTGGTACATTAGCTGACAGCAGTAGATGCTTCATTGGAGGACATCACACCCTTAAAGTGCCAACCTCGTTGCAGCTTCCCACTCGTGCTTCAAGGAAGAAATCATAGGATAACGTTATATATATTTCAAGGAATCGGTAAGTGGCAAAACACACTCGACAACAAGAGAACTTGTAATCTTGAATATTTTCTTCCGAGAAGGAGCAATCACGCAGGCAAAGTCTCAAGCTTAAATTTGAAGCCTGACAACAGCGGTTAGACGAATTGCAGAAAAAGGTGGAAAAGAAAACCAAAAACAAATATGGTGCGATTCTTCCTGACAACGCATCTCTATACAGGTTCATTTTTGCAACAAAGAATGGCAGAAATGCTTGAGGACTTCTTCACCAATGTTTATTTCTCCAGGCTATCATATCATATTAGAAGAAATAATGCCACCATCTTCTCGTCGTCAGCCTATGGAAGTGTAGCTCTCAATTCCTTCCTGTCTGCCCCAAATGACTGCACAATTAAGGGGCCTGTTAGGACTGGTTCATTCTCAAACATTACAACTTCAAAATACAGCTGAGATCAACTTCAAATGAGACCTAGCTAAAACCATACCAGCTCATTACTGTGCTTGTGAGTTATTATCTTGAGGTTATGAAAAAAGTAAGTTCAGCCTTACCAAACAAGACATGAATAAAAAAAATCTGATGAAACTTGTGGTTAATTTTAAATTGTCACACGGTAGTTTTTTTTTTTTTTTTGAGTGTCAAACAAAGAGTACCGTTCCATAAGCACTTGAAGGAATACATCACACCATGATTGAAATTTCAACACTTTAACTCCATAAAACAATCTAGTGCCAAAAGAGATGCACCAAACTTTAACTTCACATTGTAAAGAAATGTGTTTGTGTTTCAATCAAGTGCAGTGCTTGCATTAGTAATAGGAAACAATAATGCAGACTTCACAATTGAGACTCCAATGAATTAGACTTGTGAACTTACCTCCACACCAAAACCCTTGACATATACATTTGTAAAGAGCTCAGAAGTATCAGGCATTGAACTTTCCTGCAAAAATTAAAGAGGGGTATATGTGAGTGAAAGACTAATGCAAAGAGAAACAATAAAATAAGAAAGCAAAATGCAGCGGGAACCTTTGCTTTTGCAATCGCATCATCAACTTCTTTCCTGATTTCTTTCTCCATGTCCTGAGACAAAGAATAAGTTAATGAATCATAACAATAATTCGAATATACTTTATATTATATGAAATGAAATGGCATCTCTATTTATGATTGTCATTAAACATCATTTATACTTCATATATTTGACAAAATATGATACCTTGAGCTCAGCAGGAGTTGCTAGGTCATGACCCAAGATCAACTTCCTAACCCTTTCAATTGGATCACGCTCCTGTTGGCATGATAAAACAATAATTCATTGAAATCCAAACATATGGCATCAGCTACACCACAAAATTTAAGGGTCATGAGATCCTCACCTGTCTTACACCTGAAATCTCATCCCTAGTGCGGTAAGTGCTTCCGGGATCTGACATAGAATGGCCATGGTACCTGTAGGTATCCATTTCAAGAACCTAAAAACAAAGAACGAGAAACATTAGTAACCATCACTTACTATTTACTACTTTCATTATGGGTGGATTGCTACAAACTGAGTGCAGACACCACATAACAATAAGTCAAGTAGCAACAAGACTTAAGCATAGCTGTGTTGCTTATGAATTTAATGACATCAATCAGCAATTAAGAACACAGTTACTTCCTCCGTCCCAAAATAAACCAATTTCAGAAGTTGATTTATTTTGGGACAGAGGGAATAGATCATAAGTTACTCCATAATTCAATACTAGGTTATTTCATTATTCACAAGTAACAAGGGTGTCCAAGCAGTACTCAAAATTGCTCAAGGATGAAGCAGTAGATACATACTGATACTAGTGTGTGGAAAAAACATAAATAGGACAGCCACGACGAAAAGAACAATCTAAGTGGGGTATATAGAACATAATTGGCATTTTCAGCCAAGAAAAGATAAACTAGCAGCTAACATCAAATTTTCGTCAAAAGTTTCAGCGAATGCTGATGAAAAATAGATTCACGATAAAATTGAATGACATCATAAGATTAATGTTTTTAGATTCATTGCGAGAAATGCTTACATAATATAATTTACATGCTGTTAAACTGCACGGAATTTGAAAAATTAATGGTAGGACAAACCCAAAATGACAGTAAATTGAAACATAGGTAGTACATAATAATTAACAGGACAAATTTTACTCACAATTGGGCCATTTGCAATAGCATGTTCTTTTGCAAATTTACATGCCTGCTTCACAGCAAGAACATCCATTCCATCAACCTACACCAGAGCAATTACAAAGTATCAGTGGCAGATACTAAGTAGGACTTAAAACATTTGGTACATTGAGTTGTGCCAACATAGTACTAGGAGATAATTCAAAATAGAAACGAAAGAAGAAAAATGCATCATGTCAGTTAAAAGTACAGAATAACTTGTTATATCATAGCCAATAAGCTACAGAAGATAAAATGCATTTGATCACAAAGTTATCAACTAAGGTCACATCAAAATTGTCTTTAGATAACCATTGTGATTTACAATCCTTTTTCATGTATACTTGTTAGAACAGATAAGATATGCTAATATACGCTACTGAAGAAACGATATCCTTCAAGAAATAGAAACTGAATCTTATGCCCTATCAGGTTGTACATAAAAAATCCACTGCAAACAAATCAAACATACCGTAAATGGAAAACAAAACTACAAGAACAGTCAACATTGATCAATCCAGGCACTACAATAAGCAAAAGTACCAACAGTGAAATCACATCACCTTCAATCCAGGCACATAATCTCCACGCTTGTAGTAGGCGGGGCTCTTTGCTGCCCTCCACTCAGCGGTTCCCATACCATCTGCACAGCGGAAATGGAATACAGATCATATCACATCAAATGAACAGGCAGATATCATGATGCAATTGTTATCCCTGAAAGAGGCGCAGAAACTCACAATGATTGTTTTCGCAGACCAGAATGGCTGGAAGCTTCCAAAGGGCCGAAATGTTGAGGGCCTCGAAGAGCTGGCCCTGGTTCGCGGCACCATCACCATATAGGGCAAACGTAGCAGTTTCCTCCTTCCTATACTTCTGGGCAAAGGCGAGACCGCATCCAAGAGGAACCTGAGCGCCGACGATACCGTGCCCGCCATAGAAATTGGCGTCCTTCTTGTAGAAATGCATGGATCCACCCTTCCCGCGGGAGCAACCAGCCTGGCGGCCCATGAGCTCGGCGAACGCGGAGACGAGGTCGCCGCCGCGGGCGAGGTAGGTGCAGTGATCGCGGTACGCGGTGATGATGGAATCCTTGCGGGTGATGGCGGCCTCCATGCCGACGGCGACGGCCTCCTGGCCGTCGTAGAGGTGGCAGAACCCGCGAATGAGTTTGGCCTTGTAGAGGGAATCGGCGGCGATCTCCATCCGCCGCATCACGGACATGTCGCGGAAGAAGGTGAGGAGCTCGGCGGGGGTGGTGGTGACGTCGCGCGACGGTGGGTCGACGATGTGGGAGGTGAAGGGGACCGAGGTCTCGATGGTGAGCGGCGCCGTGGAGTCGGAGATCGAGCGCGCCCCGATGAGCGCCGCCGCGGCCGGAGCCCGCGCGGCGGGGATGCGGCGGAGGAGCACGGCTGCAGCCATGGCGATGGCTGCCTAGGGTTTCGCGGCGGCGGCGGCGACGGCGAGATGGAAGAGGAGGGGGGTGGGTGGGGAGAAAGAAGATAGAGGAGAGGAGAGGAGAGATTTTTCCTCGAGAATTTTTCGTTGCGATCTTAAAGAATGGGGTGCGGTTGGTTGGTGTTGATGGGCTTCGCGGGCCGGCGGCGCATATCGCTCTCGTACAGTCGTGTGTGCTAAAAAAAAAGGGAGTAATATATGTTTGTGAATTTTTATTGGTTGAATCTGAGTTTGACTGTGATAAGATAATGGAGAAATTAGCGACATAAAAAACTGGTTAGACGACAATTGACGTCAGGGTTAATTATTTTGAGCATGATCGCATCTGATGCACTTCTTTTTTCAGAAGATGTTTTTATATGGAGTCTGATCTGTCTCTTTTTTTAGGGTTTTTTTTAGTTGCTGGCTGTATTATTGTTGGAGCTAATTCTACATTCTGACATTAGATTATTAGAAAATTCGCACGAATGGTTTTGAATATGTAATGGTTAGTTTTTTCTGCAGCATCACAGATCTTCAATACGTATTATTTCGAATAGATGGAAGTATATGGAATGTGTGTAAATTATAAGTCCATATCAAATGAGAAATAACTGAATCACAAAAGAAGAAAATATAGTTGTGTAGAGAAGAACGAAACAAGAGAATTGCAGTACAGTTAAAAGCAAGAAGGCGAGAATTGGTTATTGGATGCAGTGTCCCTGTCATGACGTTGGGATATTTAGTTTAATCATTAGGCAGATAAAAGTTGAGCTATAGATGTAGCTGCCTGCCTCTTCATAATAAAGTAGTAACGCAACCCAACCAATTGCGAGAGGGCAGTTCACTTGCAATTTGTTTCAATCAACCATCAGTTCACACTCTCAAACATAACGCATCTCTGCGTCCAAATTTGGCCAAATCATTTCAGTGCAAAAATTAGCTTTGGGCTTTACACCAACTAGCAATTGCTGACAATTTTCAGGTAATTTACAAACACAAAGATAAGTGTTTTTCCCTCTTGAATTGGCTCAAACAGCGTATATCTGAGATGCAACTGAAATGCAGTTTGGCTTGTATCTGAATTCAAATTGAAGTGCAATTCTTCTCCCAAGAAAGATATAGAAATCAGGGATGCTACGTCACTAGAAGCTAGATGTACTACAAGCTTTAGAATGCACAAAGGTGAAATGCAAAAATCTGGATGAATGAACAGCAGAGAAATTACATAACTAACAATGAGGTCAGTATATCTTTTGGACTGAAATAGCCTGGATATTTCCTGCATTGAGTAAATACAATGGATCCTAGGCCTATGTCATGTCTTTCTTTCCCCATTTACTTGACACATTTTACATGTAAAATCCCAAGCATGCACCAAGAACTACAGTGCTTGGTATTAATGATTTGGCTACAAAAATTGATTAGTGACAGGCATGCCAAAATGTTGCTGCATCATGCTGCTGCCTTGCGCAAATTCAGAGTACCACGATTTCCAGGCTTCCACATAATGAGCAAAAAGATCACACAGTGCTGCATTCAGAAAATTGTGGAAGAAATTGTGAGCAATTCAATTCATAACGGCATACATTCAATGCTTGGAACTGATTTAATGTGACTTTCTGAAATTCAAGCAATAGAATTATGGTAAAATGTTACTACTAAATAATAGTACTTACCTAGCTACATATATTATTTACCCAAGAACTTGGCACCAAAGCCCAAAGAGCACATATACCATTTAAGTGAAGCTAGAAACATATTGTAGCTAGACTCAATATCTTATTGATATGTATACATGCATTTTGTTTCAGCTAGAAACTGTAAGATAACTATGGACAAACACCACTTGAATAGCATGAACCTACTGCTAATCTATACTCCTACTCCCTTCATTTTACAATGTAAGACGTTTTGACATTTTCTTTCAATGTTTGACCATTCGTCTTATTAAAAAAATATGGAAGTACCATTTATTTTGTTTATGACTTACTTTGTTACCAAAAGTACTTTAAACATAACTTTATTTGCACTAAATTTTTTAATTAGACGAATGGTCGATCGTTATAAGAAAAAGGCAAAACATCTTGCATTATGAAATACAGGAAGTATAATATATTTTTATCTATAGCAAAAGCATGTGCATTCAGCTATATTCATGAATCAAATAGAGCTCCATATGACAAGACATAAAGCATAAGCATTGACAAGGTTCGTTTTTATGGTCGATTTTTTAATCTACATGTTTCACTTTGTACCAGTGTTTTCACCTTAAATCACTCAAAAATGATGTCAACTAGGAAACAGATCAACGAAAGGGAGTCCGATCAATTTGAATAACCATGTCACCAGATGCCATCTAACTTTAGATAGATGGTACAGTAAATCAGTTAGAGACAGGCCAACAAAGTGGTGCGTAGCTACAGTTAGAAATGTGCTATACTCCTCAACTAGAAAGGCCCTTTACAACAGGGAATCATGATTCAACAAGGAAAAAAAAAACAACCTTATTTTGATTAAGAGATAGAATAAGATCATGAAAAAAAATTGAAAGAAAGGGTCAAAGAAGTGTTGAACTCACCTTGGTTCTGGTATTGTGGTCGAAATGAAGCAGCAAGGCTCTCCCAATCCCGAACACTATCCTGCTGTCCTTTATTGCCATTGTTGAGCTCTTGTTTTCTTGCACCAGCAGGGTGGAAAGGCCCATAAACAAAATCACCCTGGGCACCCTGTCCAAGCTGTCTCTGCACTGATAATTTGCAGTTCTTCAAAATGTCACCACCACTCTGTGCCAGCTTTGGTTTCTTCGGGATTGCGGAATCCAGTTTGCTTTGGTTTATGTTAATGTTAGTGAGTTCTGTCCCAAATACTCTCTTGTTCGACATGGTCTTCCCTGGTGGAGGTATAGCAATTGTAACACCATTTTCAGCTTTTGGTTTCCCTGCAGAGCCCAACCATCGGAATGCAGGCTTCCTTGAGTCAGCCTGCTGTATCTGGAAGCCACAATTTAATAGCAACCATTAAGAAACAGTTCCTAACTCCTTATAATTCAACTGCGTCTTATAAGCAAATGTCTAAACTCTACCTTATCAATGAAGTTCAGAGATGACAGCACGTTAGCAATGTCATATAGTCTCCGGACTTTAGCTGCATCACAGATACAAGAAGAACAATGTTAGAATATTTCTTTCAATAGGATTAGTATAAAATGTTGCATATATAATCAAGCAAAGGAAAGGCCAGTAGTACTAACTTCGCATACTGTTCTCCGCGTGACCTTCTCCAAGGAGCAGCTTTGCAGCTTCATCAAGTGAGATGGTGTCAACCTGCTCCAAATACCCATCTCATAACAATTAACCCAAGAGCATTACATATTTACAGCTGAATTAAAGACACCAAAAATTGCTTACCTCCATGGTGAGGAAGAGCTTCACGAAGTTCTGTGTGAGCAATCCAAGCGACTTCTCCTTCCTATGATCTACAAACGTAAACCAAAACCCTAAGTTGACGCAACAAAATGCAACTGAAGCACAGGTAGTAAATTGGTAGCACGGGAAAAAAAAAAGCCCTACCAGATCTAAGCCGGCAACGGGGTGCGCCTGGCTTTTCAGAAGGGTTGTCAAATGGTTGACTCAGCTTCTCGCTCTCGGTATCACCATCAACGTCACCCATCTTATCCTCATCTTCGTCATCCGACATCTTCACAGCACCGAATAGAATGAAAATTTAGTTTAAACAGTAACTTCTGGCAGATAGATCGATCCAAATGTTCTTGAGAAAGATTAGATAGCTTACAAGAGCCGAAGATGGTTCCTCCACGGGGAGAGGAGCCAAGCCAGACTTCTCTCGCAATGCCCTCTCCTGAACAAACCAAGAGGTTGAAAAGAAACACCATAGATGGATTAAACCTAGAGTTCTTCATTGAATTAGCACATGGAAAGGCGGATACGAACCTTGAGTTCTCGCAATGCCATTGGGACTCCGCCGAAGCCTATCCAAGAATACCGATTCTTGGCCTTCCTCATGAGGATCTTCTCGCAGATGAATACAAAGACAAATCTCAGAATCCAATTGAAAAAAAGACAGAAACAAGAACTCTGTCCAACAAAGGCGGAAAAAGTAAGAACTCACCCCGACGCTCTCGAGCACGTTGACAATGTCGTAGATCCGGCGCCTCTCCACGCCGAGCCTCTTAGCCGCGTCGTCCAGCCCGATAGACTCCACATCGTCGCGGTTGTACAGAGCCACGAAGCTAGAAGAAACCCACAAAATTCGGTCAGAACAAGGAAGCAAAACGTGCAAAACCGAAATTCCCCATTTGTGCGCCATGGCCTGCGAGAGATCCTACTTGGAGCAGAGGAGGCCCAGCGACTTCTGCTTCCGGCTGTAGGCGTGGTCACGCAATTTCCCGCCTCTGCCCTCGACGAACACCGGCTGCTGGCGCTGCGGGAGAGCAGGCACCGCCTCCGCCTCCGCCACGTCGGTCATGGAAGATAAGGGCGCAGGCGCAGCATCCATCACCGCCGCCGCCGCCGCCATCGATTCGCGCGTCATACACCGCGAGGATTGGATTGGTGAAGCGCGCGCGGTGGGATTATTGGAGGAGGAGGGGGGAATTCTCGTGGAAGTATTATAGATGGATGGATCTGGGAGGAGGAGGTGGAGGCGGCTGCCGTTGAAACGAATCTTGATGGGATTGATTTGGCGCGGCGGTGGCGGAGTCGCCTCGTTTCAAAATTTTCTCGCCGCTCCCGTGCGGCTCGACCGGTGTGCAGCGCGCCGCACTGTGTGTCTGCCTCGTCGGGCCCGTGCGTCAGCGACGGCTAGGTGAGCACGCGAGGTTATAGGGGAAGGCCCAAGCGGTGGGGCATTTGCTGCCGGGCCCATCTGTCGGTTAGTGGGAGAGGCGGAGTAGCTGACGGGGGGGGAGAACACGCGCCCTGTTTGAAATTTAAGCGGTGGCCGCGCGCGGTGTGCGGTGTGCCTGATCACCGAGCGGAGCGGTTTTGTGAGGCGCGGGCGGAGGAAAAGGGGAGGGGGCGCGGCTGCGCGGGCGATTTGGCCATTTCTCATGAAGTTTTTACGGTTGGTGGCTGGGGCGGGCGTTTCGAGGTGATTTGTTTACGGAGTAGCACGTGCGTGGGGTGAGATGGCGCGGGCCGCGTGGGAAGCATGCGCGCGCTGCACGGCAGCACGGGACGTTTGCGGCGTGGCCTTCCACAGAAATCGTCGGATTCGGGATGGTGTGGTTTTGTGGTGGTTTGGGTCCACGTTTGGGTGGAGCCGCTGCAAGAGCTGTGTCTGCAAACGGACAAGCACAACACAAGTACACAACTGCACAAGCAGAGGCTGCAGCGCTCCGCACCTCCGCTGTTACTAGCCTGTTGCGCGCGACGATCGGATCGACGGGGAAGTTCCGTTCCGGAAGGAAATTGCCAAGTTGACCTCGCGACTTCAAGAGTACTATGTTTTGTTGAGCTTACTGCTTTTGAAATCCGTACACCGTAGTCTTTTGCCAGCTCTTCTCACTCTTGGCAGCTCGTATGGTAGGGGTAAGAACCTGATGCACACCCAAAAAAAAGACACTGATGCACGCGGCGCAAGCTTGGATTTATGTGTAACAAATCTCTGAACAGTCCCAGAAAGCAGGCCTGGTTCAGGTTTAGGTCCATGAGAATTATGGGCTGCTATAGGTTGTACTACTCCTACTATTAAGCAAGGAATAGTTCTCGTGGACCGTCTAGTGGGCCTAGAAATTCTCTTATAGAGCAGTAGAGGTATTGGGCCACCTTCTTTTTTGATAAATTTAAGAAATACCATTGACAAACACCTTATGCTAGGTTTAAAAAATATCATAGTACAAACGACTAGTTCTAACAAATACCATCGCCGTTTAGTGGCGGCGAGGACGAAAAAAAAAGTAGATGTGGCTCATGACAAGCGCGACATAGTGGCCTAAGTGGCTAAGAATCGATGGTTGGAACTGAATCGTTTTCCATCTCACGTCGCTCGCGTGAGGTCGCAGGCTTGCAGCATGGCGATGGCGCCGCCGCCGGCAACTCTAGGTAGGCATGGGATCCCGGTGGGGGGAGGGGTACCAGCGCCAGCAGTGAGGTATGGCTCGCGTCACACCTTGCCTTACCGGAAGCTTCGCAGGGTTTCATCCATCCATGCCATTAAATATACTATTCATCCTATAGAATGAACAGTGTATTTTAACGCCGGGGATGGATGAAATCTTAACAACAATGGCATTGTGATGACAAAGTCACTTGTACGATAACAACATTTCTTAGAACTTGTGTTTGTCGATGATATTTCTTAGAAACAGGCGTCTATGAATGGCATTTCTTAAACTCTCTTTTTTTTTTATCGTACTGGCCATTTCTGTTTGTTTGTCAGACAGAAAAACTTGTACTCCAGGTCCAGGACTGGAAATGAATACTAACACCAATATGCGTAGCCTATAACTGAAGTCACTCGGGTAGTAATGCCGTTGTGTCAAGTTGTCAACACCTTCAGAATTCAGAAACAGCACAAAGAAAGCTCAAGAGCACAGAAGTTGTTTTTATCCAAACTATTTACAGGATACATTCATAGCTCCGTACAGAAATACATTGTGCCTACGTACTTATAAACGGAAAAAAAAAACAGTTTTGAAGTAGCACGTCTGCAAAGGACATTAGATAATGAAACAGCTCTCATGCCCAATCCCACAAGCAGGTTTTCATGAACACTCGGTCACTGGCTCACTACATCATCATTCCCAAATTCTCGGGTTAGCCGGTATAATCCGAATCCCTGATGACTAGTGAGGATCGAGCTCCAGAAGCAAGTTTTGCCATACATTACTACTCAGGATTTATGCTTTGGAAAAGTGCAGTGAATCCCGTAGAACACCATCATTCATGCATACCACAGGATCAATCTCGGCTCCGACAAAAGAGAAAACCCTCAGAAAGTCAGCGCGGAAGAGAGAAAATGTTGCTACCTTCATGATTATGTATGTTATAAATTGAGCAGCTCACACATCAAAGAAAATGTCCTTGTCATGCCTAACCCATCCTGAAGAATTTAGTTTAAAAACAATAATTAGTTGCCAAGTAGTTAAGCAGAAAATAATGATGCTAGGCAAAACATATTGGGAATTTAAAGCGTGGGTTGGTGGAAAATGTGAAGGAACACCAGTCAGGAAAATGAAAATGAAAACTCATCTAGGATAAATTGCACCTATACAATGTTGACATGACACTAGCATATAAATCATTATATTGTTATGCATTACTTTTCAGCTGTTATGTTGGTTCCATTCTCAGCTAAGGTTTGCAGAAAAGTCATCTTGGACAACTAATGTTCGTTTCTATAGAAAACGATTAAGTTGTAGAGAGCAATGTTGTTAGGCCATAATTAGCATTTAGCAAATAAATTACCTTGACTTTGGTAAAGTCAAATCCCTTCTCCTGCCTTCTTGAGCAGTCACTGTTCTAGCAGCAGATGAAATATTCGGCTCAGCTAACGGGTTGGTGACAAAACCACCCTGAAGTCCAAACTTCTGTCTTTCCCACTTGTGAGAAGTTCTGCTCCCCTCCGAACTATTTCGACCATCAGAGACAGAAAATCTAGAAGAGTATCTACCAGCATCATGACGCCTCCAGAATTTTGGGTTCAGAATGCAGCAGGAGTTGACATGAGCTTCACTGTTTGACGTCCTTCCTGATGAGGCAGCTAAATCACGAGAGATTTCGTCCAATGCCATCTCAAGTCCATGGACCCTTGTCTCCAAAGAATTCATACCATTCTCAGATTTCCCCATAAATTTCTACAAGACAAACCACAAATGTCAGGTGAACTTCCAAGAGATATGGATGATATAAGAACCTTGCAGCATGAATTACTAAGAGTGAATACTGACTATGTGCCTATGTGGGCAGCAATTTAACATATCAATTGATGCATAGCAATTTGACAAATGCTGGTAAAGCCAAAAGAAAGATAGATAGGTTGGTTCATCTGAAGGGTGCGATGTACTGATATTTGCATATCAAAACATGCTAGTCATATAGCACATGCCATGTTGCTGTCCAGGTTCCCCCTATACCATGGCATTGCTAAATGGCATTGCTAAATGTTCAAATACTACATTGATTTGACTGGTGGGATGAAGAAATTCAAATGGCAGTTGTACATTATGCACACAGTAGAAAAACTAGTCACAAAGTTCCTGGGTCATTTGGGTCAAGGAACGCGGTACGCTACTTTTGAGAGGCTTTTACAAGGCGGGGACGAAAATGACCCCGCGTTCCCGGGTCGAGGGATGCTGCCTTCGACCCCGTTTCCTGTGACTACTCTGGCAAGACAAGATGTTAACCTCTTCTCACAACCAACACAAACATTGCTACTAAATATCCTGGCCACCAACATAGAAGCATGACTTATTAATCTGCAGAGAAATTTCATGGATACAAGCCCTAACAAGAAATGTCTAGTGTACTTTTGGCAAGTTTTTGAAATCCCAAAAATCAAGCTGTACTTGAAAAACATGCCTAAGTATTTATAGCAAATATACCTTTCTTGTTAATGGGCATGTACTGAATAGACCATAAAAGCATAGTAAATTAGCTCAGGGAGCCAGCACTGACCAGTGTTATCATTTAAACATGAATGTTCAGGAGCCTAGTTGAATTAAATTGTACAATGTAAGGTCAAACCAAACAAAGGAAATCACCTGGATAAGATCTAGTAAACTGCTCTGCTGATTTTCAATCTGAAGCAGCTGCGACCGAATCTCTGACAAGCCCTCATCTTTGTAACCTGTCTGAAACCTCTCTGATCCACCACCAGCCTCAGAAATTTCTTCCATGTTACCACCCTCTACGTATGGAACGACTCGTGATCCTGCTTTTAGTCCACCCACCTTGGTCGCCCTGTCGTCGCCATCCTGGAAAAGCATCCTCCTCGCTTCCAGTCTTGATCTCACATTGCCTCCTTTCAGAAGCTTCTCCTCCGTCACCACCTTGATCGGGGTGGCATCTGGTGTAACAGCAATGTCAACCTTGTAATCGCGGTTCTTTGCTTGGCTCGCCTTGTGATGTGAAGGTGGTGAGTGCTTCTTGTTTCTGGCGGATGAAGAGCTATGCCTTTTGTTGACACTGGGTGAGGCATCAGGAGGAGGCGACCTGCTTGCAGGTAAACTGTGCCTCCTGGTTGCCGATGCAACTGGATATCGCCCATCACTTGCACTCCCTATAGAATCCAGCACATGGCCAACTATTCAGAATTCAGTTAGGAAATCAAACAGCAATAAAATAGAATCGTCCTCTTTATTCTTCATCTGATGAAAAGCAGTTGATTCCTGTTGTTCTTTTTACTTGCAACATGGAGTATTAAAAGAGTCCAAACAATTACTGTACTAAATTACCAGATCTGTGTACCAATGTTAGTATATTACCAGGATTAGAACTACAGATTACAGAATAACACGGTTCCAAATTAGTATTGCTAGTAGTAAATAACCTCCAAGAGAAGATCGTCGTTGTGACTGTGATGCCGGGGGCGCACCGGAGGAGCATTCGTCCTCTTCAACATCCGGGATCTCCTTCCACGCATCGATCATCCTGTTCATCGAATCTCGTACAATCTTGACCTGCATTACCAAATAAGAACAACGAAAGCCTCAAACCCTATCCTCAGATCCAGAAAAAAGATGAAACCACTGAGATCCAAACAAAAATAAAAGGGGAACCGACCTTGTCAAACCTCCTGGCCTCAAACATGGTGATGCAAGAAGATTTGTAGCTAACGAGAAGATCCTTATGTTCTAAGGCCAATGCGGCAAGAGCCTCGGCCGCAGCCTTTCTCGCCGCCCAATCGTCACTAGCGATTGTGTCACGGAGGTACGGGACAGAGGCGGTGACCTCGGAGGCGCCGGCGGCGGATGCAGAGACGCCAATGAGGGATATGAGCGCCGGCTTAGCCTTGAAGGCATTGCTGCGGAGGAGCTTGAGGAGGCGGGGCTGGAGCTTGTGGATGTAGGAAGCGAGGTCGGCGGTGGGAGCCGATGCCTCGACGGCGGCGGCCGTGGCGAGCGCCGCCGCCATCTGCGCGCACTGGTCCTGCTCGTGGAGGAGTGCGTCGGTGAGCGGGCGG
>CM002480.1:22263890-22355111 GCA_000325765.3 Leersia perrieri
CCCACACGAAGTAGTGCACTTATGTTTTTGTATGTCTAGCTTATTTTCCAAAATTTGGATTTGTGGTCAGCTATAGAAAGAGATATTTTCCTCTGTTTTTACCCTAACCTGTAAACCCACCATGTAACAGTCTATAAGCAGTACAGGCTATTCAGTATTCACAGTATTATATAAGCTAATTATACTACATTATATACAGATGTTGTCTCCATTTTGATATGCTAATGCTCAGGGTATCCGTCCAAGCCAACGCTTATTTTTTTTTTCCAAAAGGGCAACATATCAATGCAATTTCATTCATTGATTTGTGCAATTTTTTTTGCACTAATATGACGTAAAATTTGCCCCCCAACATACATATATTGCATCTTCATGCATGTGCAACAGTACATGATATAGAATGCAATTATTACTATTATTTTGTGCAATTTATTTTTTCTGTAATTATATCTTGTATCTTCATGCAATTTCAAATATTAATTTGTCCAACTTATATTATAACTTTGTGCAACTTTAGTAGTTCGGTTATAAATTTGCTTTGTTTTCTACACAATTGTTTTGGATGTGTGTGCCGCCTTTTGCAAAGTAGTATAATTTCATCCTAAGCACATTGCACAAACCATTTGTTATAGTATCATTTTATATGGTAGTATAACCTATATTCATGGAAAACGTTGCACACTTGCTCAAGCAGTAGTTTAACCAAGTGCAACTTTTTCTGGATATAGGTGCAAATTTCTAGAGTACTCAAAATTTTGTATCTATAATGCGCAATATATGAACGATAAAAACCAAAAACGCATGTGTCTGCAAAAATGCTTCTTACATATGTGATCAATATACCCCTATCGCATTACCCTGTAACTACAAAATTCAGTGCAACTTATATTACATTTAACATCAACCTGATCACTAACTTGTGCAACCTTTTCGTTTTCCAGCACTTCGGATGGCGGAAATCACTTACAGATCTGCTCTACATGTTAAAAGTACTCAACAGAATGTGAGAAATCACAACGGGAGGGGAAGAACACATCACAAAAATGCAAATCTACTCAAAAAAAGGACAGGAGGAAAGAAATAAAAAATAAAAAATGTACCTCCATTCTGAAGTTTTGACTTATCTCAGCATCCCCTGTGCTTTTTCTCTCCTCCTTTCCGAGTCGTCTTCTTTTTTACTGTGGCTCGGGTGTCTCCCGATCTGATTTTGCTCTATTTCTATCGCACGTGTTCTGACTTCAAACACAAGGAAAGGAAAACAACCAAATCGGGTCCAAACCCGATAAGCACCGGACAGAACAAACCCCATTTAAGCAAACCCACGTGAAAGAGGCAGCTACTATCGGGAGACGTCAGATCCCCATCAAATGGTTATTTGGGGATTCGACTGATAGTTTGCAAAATTTCAGGCGATTGATAAATAGGTGCTCCCTTGATATCTTTCTTGTTTTCTCTCCGATTAATGTTAATACAGTAATTTATAATTTATAGATTGCCAGCAAACCCAACATGTCATTTCTCAATCCTTTGGTTTCACAGCCGTCCAGCCAGAAATACAGAACAAAAACCTAAACTTTTAGGTTTAGCTTCGGTACAGGAATGCACTGATTGTGAAGTGAACGTAGCTCAACTAGTTAGGTACATAGTGGGAGAATCAGCCCACTCAGGTTTAAATCCTAGATTTAACATGGGTGTTCGTATTTATGACTAATATTTTTTCAGTGGTATGCAATATATTCGTCGGCACTGAGACACTTGTGTTGATTTCGTCAATTTTCAAAATATGCCAGACCAGTCTTTGGAGGTGCTTATAGGGATAAGGTTTGCGTGTACGTGTTGATAGGGATGAGTGTGCGAGTGTTTGTGGACACCTGAGTGTCGTGTTTTTTTTTAAAAGGAACGCACTGATTGAAATAATGAAACATGAAGAAAACGCATAAGCAAACCAGGCGTTGGTGCAGGCAAATCAATTGCTTTCCAAGCTTCTCACCGCACGCTAGGTCAGGTGAGAGTCTGAGACGTAGGGGGGACATATGACATGAGAGCGAGAGCCGAGACCGATAGATAGACAGAGCGGCGATTCCTGCGAAGCCACCAGTAATTTCGCCGGCCGGCCTCTCCTCTGACCTCGCCGAATGTCTGTTGGCCTCCCGTGGCAGCTAGCGCAGCGTCCGGTGGCATGTGCTTTGCCGGGAAGGAAGGCTGCGTACGCAGCGGAATGCCATGTCGCGGGGGAACAGAGCCGAGAGATCGAGGCGTGGCGGCCGCGAAGGCCGCCGCGGCGGCAGCTAGCGTCACAGCGTTAGGTTCGCTCTCGCTCACACAATTATACGCCGTTCGCCACATGTGCGCGCGGCACAATCATGCGTTCTGGCTCCCTCCCTGTCACGCGCATGTGCTCGCTTTCTTGGACCAACCAAACAAAACGATCGATATATATCCCTAGTGATCATCGCCCATGCCAGCGTTTAACCGGGTAGTGCATTGACAAACGCGGGTGTGTGTACTTGTTTACGTCCTCCGTGTTCTGGCTTTTTTAGGTGAGGTAGAAGTGGCCAAAGGAAAGGAGACGTGTATAGCTTGTTGAGTATACGCCTTGTTCGGCTGGCTGAAATTGACTAGGCTGAATGGGTTTTTCTTAAAGGCTGGCTGGGCTAAATAAGTTTTTTTTAAAGACTGGCTGGGCTGGCTGAAGCCAGCCAGCCAGCCGAACAGGCGCTATTGTAGCTAAGTAGCAAGCTAGCAGACACCACCAACATGTAGAGGCAGCATGGCAACAAATGCAAACCAATGGGAAGTGCATGTTGCCATGAGCCAACGGGTAGATTGGTCCATAAACAAATTCAAGCTGGTTTGTATATCTTTTGTCATGAACTTTGATGCTACATAATGCATGGAGGACCACTCGGAGCTTTTGAAACATTTAACAGAGGCAATTGATCAGGGCCTCTCGTCCTTGGAGTTTTTTTTTTTCTGGCTCGTAAATTGACAGTTATTAGCGCTGTTGATTGTACTGTTGCACAGGAAGTACTCTGGAGTTTATGTGCAGGGGTTATTGTGAATTATTGAGGAGGAGCTGTCAGTCCTAACAATGCTTGCTAGTCGACAATCTTAAGAACAAAGCAATGACTGTCGGTCAATCTTAAGAAAACTATTGTTGCTCTTGCTGTTCTGCTCTATGATATCTCAATGCAAAACAGCACCAGTACTGAAAATTGGTAGTCGTCACACAACGCGGCCCATGTTGTGCTAATTTGACCTGTACTGTTTTTTCAGAAGAGAAATCGAGCTTAATCATCTCCTCGCTTCTGTGACAAACGGTACTGTCCATTCAACCATAGGACGCTAATTGAGATTAATTGACACTAATTATATACGTCCGAGCAACACTGTCTCACAGTCTCACTTGCCAGGTGTGCACACAATAGTGTGATTAATTAACTAAGAGTGCAGTCCTTGTGAATCATGTTAGTAGGTAGGTTGGTGCGTGTTCCCCACCTAACATTGTGTACGAGAGATTAGGGATTGACAGTAGAGTTAATCTGACCTCCTTTTGCTAATGAAAAAGACAAACCCTCCCTACCAAAAAGGCTCAAAGGTCCTTGTTTCTTCAGGCCTCAGGGAGCTTTACTTGATCTGTTTAGGGGGACAGGTTACCTGTGTGTCTTAATGCTGAGTAAACGTGCAAACTTTGCTTGTTATCCACTCAATGTGGTACTACTACCTTTTTAATCCTGAAGATTTTGCTGCAAGTTAAAAGACGGCTTAGCTAATTCACTAATCACTATTCAGTGTACCATCTAGCAATAGCTCAAGTGTTCAACCTATGTGCTAATTCAATCACACTACTGACAAAAGGATTGAAACCTCGATGCAATGACTATGACTCGTGAATCGTGTCTGTTCCAACGTCGTCAGTCGTGACCTACTGTAGAATCAACGTCGTTAGTCTAGAAGGCGTAGTCGCAACTTAGCCAGGGCATACCTACAGTTGACAGTAGTTGAGAGGATTTGCAGGATGAAGAGGAAACGAGACACGGGGATAGATTGCCAAGCGAAAGGATAGAGTAATGACTAATGACCCGGTTTGATGGCACCACTCCTCACGAGGCCACGGAGGCACGGAGCCTCGCACCGGCTCCATTCCGTGGGCGCCACCGCGCCACCACCGGTCCACCGGATCGATCGATCGATTCGGGCGAGAAGTGTCGCGTCCACGGCGATCGCGCGGTCGCGCGCGCTCGATCTCTGGAGCCAATCGCATCTCGTCGACCGCGACCGGGACGTGCCGGCTACCCGACGAAACCGTAGCCGCGCGCGGCCCACACCACACACAACTTGCCGCTTCCGCGCGCGCGTCCGTCCCGTCGCCGCATGTACGCACGCAGCCAAATCCCCGAGCCGCGGGCGGGTGCAGCAGCATGGCCGGCGAACCGAGACGTTTTCTCGTGAGTCGTGACGCTCCCGTGCTAGCTCCTCTGCACGCCCGTGCTAGGCGCGCGGCGCGCCGGCCGGTTAACTTGTTGCGCGCCCGTGCTAGCGCGCGGCGCGCCGGCCGGGTTAACTTGCTGCGCGGCATTGGGTTTCCTCGCGTCTTTCGTGATGGCGCGTGGCTGTTGGCTTATAGCGTCTCGCGCGGCGATGGCCACCGATCGATGGCCGGTTGGCTCGTGCAGGCTGCTACAGAGTGTGGTCGCTTTCGCGGATTACTGCGCGTCAACGTGATGGGGAGATGATTTGATTGCGTTCCTTCCGTCGTTTCTAACTGCTGTTGTCCTCTGCCAGTGTCGGCTGTTCGACGGTTACACCGACGAGCGTCTTGGCTGAGGCCAAATCGACCTCCAAATTGGCGATCAGAAGAGGCATTGGCAAGTGAGAGCGAGGAGTGGGCTCATCAACTATTTGACCCAAAAATTAGTCTTTGCACAGTAGTACTACGAGTAGATGAAGGCGCTCGATAGGGATTAGGGAGACTGGAAACCACTGGATGGCGGGACTCGGGAGGAGAATGAAGTCGTGGATGCACATGCAGCAGAATGGACCGATGGATCGATCATTCATTCATTCCAGTCGTATGTCGGTCACCTAATGTGATGATCAGTGAGTGATAGGTAGGCAATAGCTTTCTATTGAAACGGCGACCAGCGTTGGATGCTGCGTTCCTGTGTCTTCTCGCTCGCCGTCGGATCATCCAATGCGTGGAACATTATATAGTTTTGTCTCATACCCAGAATCAAACAACAAGCAAATAAACTCTTGCACACCAAATATCTTTTGTGGTCCGGACCTTGTCCATGACTACGGCAAATGCACGTGTGTAACGGTGGAGAGAAGTTCCAGTAGTAGTATAGCAGTGTAGCACAGCAGCGGATCCACCTACGATCACACGGGCTAATCAACCACCGGACAATAAGAACTTGTATTTTTGTCTCGAACATTTTTTTTTTTGTTTACCATATGAAGTACTACTAGTAATGCCATTCAGGATGAAATAGTATACATGATTTTGACCTTACAGCTCCGTGTTGCTGCAAATCGCAGTAAAATCTTGCGTCACGCCGCAGCCGAAGCAAGCATTAGCCCTGGCCGCCACAGGCCCACAGCCTCATTCTCACTCGCGCGGCAAGGCCCAACTAACTATAGGATTAGAGAGTGTGCCCAGTGCAAAATCGCTTGCAGACCAGCATACTGCAGACAGCAGAATGTGGACTGTTCGTGGGAATCCCGATCTCTTTTCTGGCCCAACTCATGCGCAGGACACATTCACATAAATTTTCGCAGCTAATATCTCGACAGTTTCAGAGCAACAGATTACCTTTTCCACGACAAAAAATGGCGAATACACGCATAACGCTTCTCAGAAGTCTCAAGCAGTCAAGCAGTGGCATTAGTATGAGTGTATCCTATCTAGAATTTCACGTGCCGCCGTATTCTGATATCAAAATTTGGGTAAACGCAATTTTCATGTTTAGGCATGCGCCACAATAAGAGCTGCCTGCCCGTCGAAAACAAGATCTGCCTAAGATCTATATTTGTACATCTCATTTAACATATGTGTTCCTCAAGCTAATTTCAAAGCAGGGGATTTTGATTTCTGTCTTGTTCTATCCGGCAAAGATCTTCTGCGTTGTTCAGAACATGAAACGTACTCTTCAACTGGTGGAAGACTCGGCTCCCCCTTCTCATTTTTGGGTACTTGTCCCCTTATCAACTGTAGAATAAAACGAAAAACAGACTGAGCACTGATTATGGGGAGGGAAGCAATAAGCTTCGACCACTTTACCATACCTTTGATGCCCAATGTCTTTCTGCCTGCTGGCAAATATCCCTGATATCTCTTCCTGACATCCTGCATCCAAAATGTCCAGAGTTAGCAAGACATACATGCACTCATGGCAGTCTAAACCAATTCTGCCTGTAATTATGATTTCAGAACATGACACATTTTCTACAATAGGGTTTATCAGTGATGTTTTGAGATACTACAGTGATGGTCAGAACTCAGCAGATGTAACCTTATAAGCTGAGTTATGGATCACAAATGTGCTATATATGTTTTCTGGTATGATCCATAGTATGTATGCACCTGAAGAATTCATGACTAAAAGCTAAGAGCACTGAGCATGTATGCACCTGGTATGATCCATATTAATGGGAAAATAATGGAGAATCAAGGCATGCATGAACAGATGAAGCTAAGCATTTGAATTCAATATGTGTGTTGTGAATAAAAGGAAAATAGGTGTTCCCAACATATCCAAGGATAGTGAGATCCTTTAAATAACTTACTGAAGTCAACATTTGAAGACTTGTTTATATTGTATCAGAGGCACAAATATAATTATCCTTCTTTAGGCTTCTTATAAGTACTGATCTAGGAACACATTGCACCATCTGAGTTAAACAGTCCAGAGAAACTCCATACTCTGGTGTAATGATGTTTAATGAAATTTAATTGGTTTCTTAACAAATGTTAGTCGAGTTCAACTAAGAGAGTAGGGTAAAAGTTCATCCTAGCCCAGAACTACTGCCAGATTCTGATAGTGCATGTTTTCTGGCAAGGGGTTCCAGGCCATATTTTTCTACCCTGCACATAGAGGGGCTTATATACCTATTGAACATAACATATGACAATGGGCAAGACTGTTAAAATACACCATCAAAATCAAAAAGTGCAGCTAGACATGGACGTGCAAAATAAATATGTTGAGCATGAGCTGGAGATTCCAGTATATAGTCTATAGAAGGTTCAGAAAGAACTACTTACTCTTCAGTGGCCAATGAAAATTGAATCAATTCAGGTGCAGTCAAATGTTTTGCATACTGTGCAGCTATTTCTGCACGGTTTTGTTGGTCCGGTAAGTCAAAACAAATGATTGAATCAAAACGGCTGCAAGGAACAGAAAAGGAGAGAAATTAGGAAGGCAACATTTACTTATAAAACCCGTTCAAAGGATACTATCATATGCTTCTTTGCAGAACGAATTATTGCAAGAAAACATGAACGGACTCTCCATATCAAAAAATAGCAAAGACTGCTAATAGGAACAGAAAGAGAACGACAATAAAAAACAAGAACAAGAATGAACATCTCAAAAATTAACTGAGGCTGCTAAGAGTGAATGGTAATAGAAAACTATACCTGATGAGGGCAGGATCAAGGTCTTCCTTTCTATTTGTTGCAGCAATAACCACAACACGTCTATCCTGCTCAAACCCATCAATCTTCATAGAACAAATTTACTTTGTGTCAGTAAAAATATATATTCTAGGACATTGATTGCAATATGTATGATGGCGGTACAAGGAAACCACATACAAATATTTCTCAGAAAACTGAGTGGTATCAAAGATTCCATAATAAGATTGGCATGGGTTATATACCTATAAATGATATTACAAACTTCACGAAAACAATTGTAAATGAGTGCAGGGGGGAAAACATAAAAAATGATGTGCTAGCTAAAAGTATGTCTGCTGTCATTTAGCTAAAATACGTAATTTGTGCAGTACATGAAATTTTATTAATCTCATGCACTGATATACAATTAGAAATGTGATAGCTAGAAGCATAGACAAACTCAACAAAAATATTTAAACCAGAGATGACTATCATCCAGTTTCTAGCTGCCCCACTAGTTTAAATGGATACAGACACAGACCCTACCTGCCGCAGAATTACTGATAATATTCTTCGTGTGGCTTCATGCATTTCACTATCTCGAGCACTGGCAAAAGAATCTACCTGAAACAAGTTCATAAAAAAAAAGCAACAACAAATAAAACTCACTACGCCCCCAAACAATAAACTGTCCAATATAAGAAGGAGAAAAAACTATATGCATTTGAGATATTTCTTCTAGCCTACAGATCCACAATATATCTCCATTAGAGTTATGTTCTAATGATGGGGAATCAATTATGGATGGCATTTAGTTTAGTACTTTTTCAGGTGAAACTATATCTACTTCAGTATAACATGGAAGATGGTACATATCAGCTAAACCTAGCAGTGAAAGAAAAAGCTAGCTTTTTTCAAAGAAAAGCAAGAGAAAGGCCTGGCCTTCTCCCATTTCCATTTAGGGAAATGAAAAACAGCATTCAGTTACGAACTCCAGGTTGCAGGAAAGAAAAAACAAAAGCTGGCTAACTGCAATAGCCGGGTTGCGAAACCCGATGCAGACGCAGTGAAAGAAAAAGCTAGCTAGTAACTGTTTTCAATAGAAAAGAACAATGACAGTATATCCTGAACAGTCTAAGTGTGTAAGCAGTCTGTACATTTTTTAAAAAGTTGAAGTGACCTCAATACGTGTATAATAAACAGATGAAGCACATACCTCGTCTAGGAAAATTATACTCCCATCAGGAAGGTTGTTGGCAAGTGAAAAGACAGATCCCAAGAGGCGTTCACTCTCACCATAATATTTCGACATAATGATTTCCAGTGGCACATATAATAGGGGAACTCCCTGTCATAAGAAAAAGGCAATCAACCAGCTTAACACAACTACAAATTAAGCATCAGCTTAAAAGTTGCAATAAAGAAATAGCGTTTTATTAAATCAAGAAGTCCACAAATCACAAGAATACATAATATGACATTAAAATTGTGGAATTACTTTGGGACAACCCTGATAACATATCACTTACAGCTTGCTTGGCAATAACTCGAGCAGAAGAAGTCTTGCCAGTCCCTAAAATAATGAGACCACGGGAACTGTTAAGCATGCAAAGGAAGCAATCATACTAGTAGTGCATAAAAAGGTATTTTGTAGGTTTACTTTTCATAGTCGCGTTAGTTATCACATAAAAAAACAGGATAACACAAAAGACAATGATGGTGGTTTCTTGATACAGAAACTCCAATCAAAACAAAGAGTTACTCCTCAGGTTACTCACCTGGTGGGCCTTCAAACAGAACAGCTCGAGGTCGATTTGTCTCAAATTTGCAACGTGTACCACGGGCAATTTCATCATACACCTCAGGACTCTGTAAAGCCAAGAGGATAGTATCCTCTATCTCCCTAAAATGGGGAAAGAGCACCAAGATTAGAAAAGGACAAATAGAAGGAATTGCCAAACAGGAAGCTTCGACGAGCAGCAAACAGGATGTATCTTGTGTCAAATGTACAGGACAAAAGATGGCAAACAATCATGAAGAGAAAAAGATCTATGCAGAAAACGTTTGTCCCTCTGCTTACAGTCACATAACACATATACATAGTACCTAGGTAGTAACAGATATACAAATCTAATGCAAATTAAATTATGCTTTGAACACCCACCGCAAAAAAAAAAAAGAAAAAAAAAAGAAAGAAGCTTTGAACACACATACGCACATAACATCTCAAAGACTTACAAGAAAAAAGGATAAGAGTCAAGATGTGGTTAACAAACCTTTTCTGGGAATCATATCCAGCAATGTTCTCCCACATAACATTACCACTACCATCCATTGGAATACTTGAGGTCTCATCAAATCCATAGACCCTAACTCCCATACCCTCTAAATCAGAAACAATTTTTTCCATAGAGGGTACACGCTTGGATCTCTGACCATTTCCTTTTCTGTTCGACTTGTTGCCTTTTCCATGGCCCACTAATTTCAAAACACAGATCAATGCTTCGAGCTCTTTCAAACTAAATCCACCACGCTTGATAAATTCAATTTCCTGAATATACACATAATGATAAGGAATTACATTTAACGCAATGACAGATAGGCAATACAAATTGCTTTCACTATGTTACTGAAGGATACATAGGAACTGACAGAATATTCAGATCCCACAAGTGGCTCAAATATCAAGACACAAAGATCATCTTCGTTGTCACTTTCATTGTTTGCTGTCTTCTTGTGAGGGTTCAACGTTATTTGACGTGCAGCTGCACTGGAACAGACACACTTAATTAAAACATCATAGATGTTAGGTTTGGCAAAGACTGGATCTATGACATGGATAAAAATCATCAGGCTATTTGCAGGGAGAATGTAAAAGAAATGCTGATGATAAGAATAATTAAGCATGTGGGCAAGGGAGCTCCAGGGTTAAGGATCCAAAAGTAGAGGAGTCAATGGATAAAGAAACATTACTAATTATATTTACAACTAAGTTACACCCAGAATAAGAAGATCAAAATCATGAGCCAGAAATCAGATTTATGCAGCCTACAAGCAGAAAGTCAATATACATATTATAACGATGGCCATATGAAAGCATACAGATCAAAGCTGAAACAGTACTGTGTGATTGCCATGAATAGGACCAGATCACCAGGTATTGGTTACAGCCAAGTGAATACCAGCCAGTTTCTTTGCTAACCTGTCCCAAGCACGTAATAGCATCTCTGAGCCACCACCATGTTCTGCCTCAAGTCCAATATGTGTTACAAGATCAACGATAAGGTGCGATATGTTACAAGTTGAAGGTACATTAAATTTAACGACCACCTGTCAGAAAAAAAAAAGCAGCTAAGTCAGAGAAAATTAACAGTAATTATCAAGCGAGCAACCAAGCATTACATATTGTTGTAGGTGCATTACTGATGGCAGAACGATGAGCTGTGCACCTTAGCCAGCCCAGAACCGCAGTTAGAATAGGCATGACAAATCCACAAGACCTTTCTTGCTGTGATCTAGAAGCAACCACTCAAAATTACAACTACAGAAAAAAAAAACATACTTTTGTAGGATCCTTGTAATGATACCTAGAATTAGCTAACTCACATTTTAGTATGACTACTTCAATAGTTACAACAATCAACAACACAGTCCCAAACGTATCATTAATCACTGGATAAAATGCTCGAATCACACAAGTGCCAAATGAATCCTAAAATCTCGTGGCCCAATTCGATATAAAATGCACCAATTTACTCAAATTTATTAAACAGCTGCCAAAAAATGGTAATGTTTTCAGCACTAACAAGTAACAACGATATGACACAAATGTTTGGAAGAGAGGACAACCTTTTGGCCCTTCACTGCCACAGAAAACTGCGGGTACGACCCTCGTGGCATCCCACGGCTCTGGATGAGCTCCATTATCCTCTTCCTCTCCTTCTGGGCCAGATCCTCTCCAGCCGCCGCATCAGAGCTCGCAGCCGTATGTACTGTACCCTGTAAACACAAAATCAAGCTCAATCCGTGCAAAATCTCACCCCACAATGCCACCCCAGAGTGCCGCCACTAAAATTTTAATCTTTTTTTTTAAAAAAAACACCACCTCACTGGCGTCGGCGTATGCAACCACCGGCATGGACGCGAGAGCGGCGGCCGCGCCGGCGGCGAGGAAGGCGGACGTGGTGGATGCCGAACCCTCACGCGCCGAGGCGGTTGGTGCTCCCCTCAAAAACCCCAAACGTGATCCCCGCGCGACGGAAGGCGCCGCCGCGGCGGGACGGCTCTGGAGAGGAGGAGAGGAGGTAGCGGAAGCCGCCGCCTCGGTGTGCAGCGGCCGGAGGAGGCGGACCAGCGGGAGGCGACGACGGAGGAGCATGGCCATGCCGTGGTTGGGGGAGGGGGGGATTCGCCGCCGGGGAAGAGTGGATGGGTTTGCGATTTCGAAGCTTCGTGTCGGATCGCCTCGCCCGAGAAGCTACCGGAGAGTTCTCGCGGCGGAGGTTTTGGTGTTGCGTTTTGCCCCCCGCCCACGAAAGAACAAAGCGTAAGGCAGGAATACGCCTCCATGACGTTTTCAATTTATTCCCAAATTCCACGAGGAATATGGGCTTAATTCATATGGCCCAACAGATAAGGCCCATAAATAGTGTGCCAATGGGCCATCTACACCAAACCAAAATATTTCAACCTGCCAATTTATTCAAGTTCCAAGAGTTTATTTGAAGGTCATTTGGCCTTAATTTGCAACTTTTACATGCCTCTATATAACGTGACTCTTCTGCTGTATCTCTATTCCTCTCGTTCTAAAAACAATCAAACGTGCAAACATTTCTTCCCTCGTACTTGCTACAACGGAAAATCAAGATGAAACACCATCAGCATCAAGAAGAAACGAGCTGCTTGAAATTGATGGGCGAGGCGAACCCCATCTGCACGGGCGCAGAGTAGATAGCAACGGCGCCCTTCCTCGACGTCGCCTGCGTCCCGTGCACGCCGTCCCAGAACAAATACTCGTTGCGGTCTCCACACAGCGTGGAATTCGCCGCCCCACACCCAATCTCCCCGTTGAGCCGCCCCCCGCCGCAGCACGCGCTGTTCACGACCCTCATCCCCGCCGCCGCCGGGCTCGCCGTCAGGTAGGCCACCACGTTGTACGAGCTTCCCACAGAGTATCGCATCGCGGGCATCGCACCGCCGAGACGGGACATGAGCGACCTGAGCTGGGCGTTGAACCCGCTCGCGAGTTGGTTGGCTGCGTCCACGCACCCGGCCGCGCCGGACAGCGACGCGGCGCGCACGGACGGCACGCAGCCGATGGGCGGCACGTCGATGAGGCCGAACCGACGCGCGCCGAGGGCATACAGCGCCTGGACGTGGCGCGTGTAGTTGGAGAGCATGTCGGCGTAGAGCGACGCCACCGCCTGCTGCTGGCTCGCCGTGCCGTTGCTGTTCTGGCTCAGGAACGCGAAGAGGTCGTTCCCGCCGTCGCTGATGAGGAATAGAGACTTCGACAAGAGGTCGTTGATTGCCGCCGCCGCCGACGAGCTGTTCGCCGCCGACGTCATCTTTGACTTGGTCGCCGCGAAGTACTCGATTTGCTTTCTCAGCGTGATTACGTTTGTCCCCTGATGGAATCAATGAGTGCACGAAATTTAATTAATTGGGACACGACGACACGTACCGAGATCAATCGCATTCAATCACCTACTGCGTAGACTGACTACATTTCATATTAGCATATTGGGTGCGTATACAAGAAAAAAGCTTCCACCTCTTGGCATGAGAATAAAAATGCTAAGTACACTAGAAAACTCCTTACATTTCTACAATTTCCTACAAAAAAGATGTTTTTTTTTCCCTTCTGCTCGAAACATTTGTCTCACCGTGGTATCGAGAATGCCCGATCCTCCAGAAGCATAATTGGCACCACGGAAGCCTCTCACGAGCTGACGGCTCGTCTGCGGCGTCAACGACAGGTAAGCCGGCGGGCTCCTCTTGAAACCCACCAGTTTTGCTGAATGAATTGTTCCATGCACATATATTGTCAGCTCCAAGAACAGAAAAAAAAATTACATATATTGACAGTCTTTCTAACAATTTGAGGCGAAATTTGCACAGACCGATGAAGTCAGCGACGTTGTAGCCATTGCTGAACCTCCCAGTAGGCCTCGAGTGCGGGAAGTCGATGCCATATGGGAGCTGCAGCGGCGATCTCCCCGGAAGGTACTGGTTATTCCCAACATCCACCGTCGAGTCTCCGAACACGTACACCGCCGGCACAAGGTGCACCTCCTCTCTCTCGCCGGTCGCCGCCGCCGAGATATGCACGCAGCCGGCGATGAGAACAAATGCTACCAGTATCACCATCACTCTCTGCCTAATCATGGCGCCTGCAGGTGTTAAGTTTGCAGGTATTCAACTAGAATCTATGTGTTGATCCAGATAGATGGGATTGGTTCCTTTGTTCTTCAGCTAGCTACCTTAGGTCCTTAGCGAACTGGGTAATAGTAGTATAAGAGTAGTTTGCTGCCAAAAGGATGAATTGCAATGCAAGGTAGCTGCAGACTGCAGCGAATATGTGCTTGGAATGGCTGTGGGGCAAACTACAGGTGAGACCACAGTGAAGAAGAAGAGGGACACGCTGCTATCAATTTATATACACAAAAAGTGACACACCACAGACGAATCCCCTGACCACAGAGACATTGCAGAGTGCTCGTTGCCACTTTCATTTCCATTTATCCCGTCCGTTATCTACAGGAGATGACGTTTTAGCTTATGAAACTCTCTTGCCACTTGCATTTCCATTTACGCAGATACTTATGACATGGTTGAGGGAATCCGGAGTGTCCGGGCATTAAGCAGCCTCCGATCCATTGAGAATTTGGGATAATCATTGTTTGGTCAATATATAGCCGATAAGCCATAACAAAAACGAACCAGGCAACCAAAAATAATTCATGGCAAAACTATTATATATGTGACCTCACAATATTATAGACAACTCAAATATACAATATTCGCTTGTGACGAAGCTTAGACCATCTGAAGATCAAAGTATTGCTGCAAAAATTCATTTCCACACGCGGGTGCGCAAGTAAACTCAAGTAGCGACATACATCAAAACTATGACCGTTTGTTTCTAAGCCAAAAAGGAGTCCTTAAAAGGGCGGTAAATAAATGGTAAATTGTTGATCTGGGATGAACTTAGGGGGGGCATAGAATAGATTCTCTCAAAGAAAAAACCACTAACACCGATCGGCGATAGTCAATATTGATAAATTGATAAAAACGAAATGGACCTTCACACGCTTCCCGTGTGGTTTACAGGAGATATATAAAAGAGGAAAAATTAAAGTGTTAATAGAGAAGGATTAAGTGCTACAAGGAAACTAACTGAACCACTAGACTAATACAAATATATTAAATGTTGAATTTAGACCAGATTTTAACAACTTTTTTTTAAAAGAACATCATTACATGAAAGAGTAAATGCATGTGCAGTTCTATGGCATGGCATGCAAGCACATGAGCATGAGCTATATATATACATAGGGTTGTTTTGCAGTGCACTACTAAAGTAGGGATAGGGGCGGAGATAAGCCTAGTGCAACTTAGGCTCAGGCCTAGGATTGTCTTCCAAATTTCTATTAGAATTAATGTATCAAAAATCAATGAAAAATTCAAACATAACGGTATAGAAGCAAAATTAGCCACACCATTCAAGGTTTAGCCTTGGTCTTGAAGATATCTTAGCTCCGCCGTTGAATAGGGAGAGAGTGGTATGAAAAAAAAAGAATATAATTTTTATTTTTTTGGTGTGTATTGACATTTGATGCACCAATATAGACTAGTATGGGTACTGTAAAGAAGCCCACGTACTAAGGGCGTATAGATGCTTGAATGCGTGCTAGATATAAGTGTTCCGAGTATCTAACGTTTGACTAATTTATTTATACCAGATCAGTTCTTAGTAACTTTTAGACCCATGCAAGCCTACCGACAGGCCCCCCACGTCGTCCTCGCGCGGCGGCTCGGGTGCGAAACCCTAGCCGCCTCCGCTCTCCTCCCTCCTCCTCCCTAGCTTCGCCGCCGCCGGAGCTCGTCACCGGCAAAGCCGCGCGGCGAGCTGGGATGGCGGCGGCAGGGCCTTTTCTCCCGTCCCTGTCTTGCTCCCGCGCGAGATGGGCAACGGGTGGTTGCCGCGGCGGTGAATCCGTCCACTCCCAGCCTGGATTTGGCTCTCCGGCCGCAGATCAGGCCGGGACGCGACCGCCAGGGCTGATGGGGCGGTCGGCTGGTGACGCGGTCGCGGCGGCCATCGGCTGGCCGGTCCGGTGGCGTCGGCGACACGAGGTGTCACCTCTGCTGCTCACGCAGGTCACGGCGGCCGCGGATCTGCAGCAATGGCGGTGACAGGCGTGGATTTGCTCTGTTGGCGGCGGCGGCTTGCTGGGTGTGCCGCCGGCGACAGCAAGTTGGATGTGGCGCCGGTGGTTGGCTTTTGTGCACCGCCGGCACCAGCTTCTCTCCCCTCTCTGCCTCTTCTCTTCTTCTTCTCCGGCGGTTTCTTATTCTCCGACGATCTCCTTGCGGCGTCGCTACCCATCACTTGTATTTTCTTTGGTGCTCCTCCCCTCCTTTGATTGAGCTGCTTCCAATTTTGGTCGGAGAAGTGCTTTGGCTATGATGGTGTGGTGGACAGCGAGGGTGTACGGTTGGTCTTCCTTTGTCGGCCGTTCGCTTGGTTTTGTTCGTCGCAGGAGTTGCCTTGTTGGCTGGAAGCCGGCTAATTTTCAGCATGTTAGTGCTTTTATGATTGTTCCTTTACCTCCCCTTCGGTGCTCCTCCCCTCTTCCCGTGGGGAGCACCTCGGGAGGTGATGAACCATCAAGATAGCCCTGATCAGTGAAGATTGGTTAGCTTACGACTTTTCTTTTTCTCTAGTTGGCATGCAGCAAGTTATGTTCCCGGGTAAGACTTCCGTCTCAAGTGGGAGAGGTGGCCCTCTTTTCTTGTTGTTGTGCTGTTTTGTTGGGGCGGAGTCGGAGCTGCTTGGTCAAGTGTGGCAAGCTCGGCAACGATAACCTCTAACTAACCTCATGGCTCTAAGGCGAGAGGATGGATGTGGAGCAAATTCATGAGAGCCTTGGGCGAAAGCCCTGCTTGGTCTTTTGATCTAGACGGACAATATCGACGTCTGTGGGTGCTGTTTCCTCCTTGGAGGTATCGTCATTTTGGCTCTCTACCCTTCAGGTGAAAACCTAGTCCATTTTGGACAGGCGTCGGACAACATCCTCGATGTTGTTTTTCTTGTTGGAGGCTTCGCTCAGAAGGTCTTGCTCTATAGACAGGTTGTGTAGGTGGTGGTCGTGCTATCTCTCTGTTTTAGGAGTCAAAGCTGCTTGCGTCTTGCAATGCTCGGCAATGACCTCGAATGCAGTCGATGTAGTCTGATCAATGCATGCTACTCTTCTTTTTCCTTTTTTCTGTAAAGGTTTTGCCGGCTTTCCTTTAATAAACCGTGCATCTGTTAGGTTTTTGGGCCTGGTTTTTCTTATAAACTAGGTCAATTCTACTTCTTCTATAAATTCCAGCAGAAATCCTGCCGTCGTTACTTCAAAAAAAGATCAGTTCTTAGTTCATTTCATATTTTTCTTTGCTTATAATATTTGAGATCAAATCTTTGCTTATAATATGAAGACTTGAATTCGCATTAGTCTACAATCGTTTCCGTGCATGTTCAGTTCGATCATATTTTGGTTAACTCTTAATTCCTTGATCTGATCTGTAGTTCTTACTCTTCAATGTACCGATGCATGCATAGTCAACTTTTCCTGCAAGTCCGGCCGTCAGAACAAGCACATATAAAAGCGTCGATGATTGCATGTAATTTACACTGTTGCATTCGTCCCATACTCCCATGTTTATGAGTATGATGGTGAGTTGGTGACCAAACTTTAAAAAGGTGATCATGGTCGAATTTAACCGCTCTCTTAATCACGACCACGAGCAAATGAGTTAATTTACAAGTATTTTAGGGACTTCAACTTAGATAGAACTATTTGACCACCAACTACTTACCGCTGGCATGGCCGCTAAGGATAGCTCCTTATGGAATTTGAAGCAAAATGATTAATTTCACTAGCTAGTGATGAAGAATCACGCAACGAGCCATGACCGGCCGGCCCATGCCATGCGCCCATGCCTCGACCGTTGCCTACTTTCTTTAACCAACCGATCGATGCAATATAATTCAGCAACAAATGATCGATCGGGAAAAAGGAAAAAGGCTAGAGCCTTTGGGCAAGTGCCTAAATGGACAAGTGGTCATATCCATCGGCAATCGCACGATGGATAAAATAGATCGATCTGTGGCGCGCTTGCGTGCTTCCGTCTCCGTGTATACGTTGTCGATAGAAAGATCAGGATATATCACGATTCACGATGTGGTACTTGGTGATGTGATGAGAGCGCCCACACGGGAAAAAGGGTTTTCATGGTCGTCCCCGCCGTGATGCCATTTGGCGGTGAGCACTACCGGCCGCAATATATACGAAACACTCCAAACACAAATGCCACACAAATGCCATGGCGTGTACGTGTGTCTCGCTCATACTCCCATATGGTCTTTCCAGCCATAACGGAGGCAACGCAACGCACGTATTATGTCACGACGCGTGCGGCACCCTGCACTCTGCGTTCATGGAGGGATTGGGCATTTGGGCATAGTGGATTGGTCATCGGTGGGATTCGTAGCGCGCGGCGGCACCGAGCTAAAACGGATAGTAGCATCAAAAGCTAGCGCGCGCAATAATGTGACGATGCGCTGGCCAGCCATCCACCAATCTTTGCAGACGGCAACTGAGTGAGTCGCCTATAATGTTTTTGGGCCGTCACGGATAAATATGTGTTTAGTAGAACATACGCACATTTACCTTTATAGACACCTATAAAGACTAGACCAATATATTTTGAAAATGACGAAGCCATCATAATAGATGTCTTGCTGTCGATGGGTACGTCGCCTACTACGAAAGAAATAATAGCCGTAAATACGAGCACCCGTATTAAATCTAGGATTTGAATCCGATGGATTGATTCCTCCACCAGGTATCTAATTAGTTGAGCTAGGCTCACTTCGTCAGATGGGCTATGTGTTTTAGTCTAGCGTACAAGAAGATGATCAGGGATTTGGGGTTTGAGCGCGCGCTAGTGCGAAAGGAAGGCAAGCACTGGGCACGTTTCGTCAGATGGGCTATGTGTTTTAGTCTAGCGTACAAGAAGATGATCAGGGATTTGGGGTTTGAGCGCGCGCTAGTGCGAAAGGAAGGCAAGCACTGGGCTCGCGTCGCGTGTGTCGGACTGTCAAGTACCCAGGAAGTTATGCGTGCATCGCGACCTACCAATTGCTGATAGCGTACACCTGATAGTTGGCTCTAAAATTTTCTATTTACATAGATAGAAATATTGGGTATAATAGTAGGCTACGGTGCACAATTTGTATGCATACGTCCTCTCCATTTGTATGCAAGAGGTCAATTGCTGCTCAGCTATTTGCTAGCCAATTGCTGCAGCTTTGCAGTGTGTTGGAGTTGTAGTGAGCATATATTTAGTCGTCTGTTCCCCCTATCTATCATCCTCATATATTTGAGTTCTGTTTAGATCCTAAAATAAAAACTTTGGGTGTTATATTGAACGTTTGATCGGATATTAGAAGGGATTTTCAGATACGAATAATAAAACTAATTTCATAACTCGTCTGAAAACCAGGCGGCGAATCTATTAAGTCTAATTAATTCGTCATTAGCACACGCGTTACTGTAGCACTTACGGTTAATCATGGATTAATTAGGATTCGTCTCATGATTTACCTATAAACTATACAGTTAGTTTTTTAATATAGATTTAATGCTTTATATACGCGTCAAAAGATTTGATGTAACGTTTTTGTATAAAAAATTTTGGCAGCTAAACAATACCGGCATTGCTCAAAGTGGAGTGCCGGCGCATCCTCGGATGAGGAACGGAGGCTTAAGGCCGAGCGATAGTTATTCTCAAATGTGAAAGTTCTCACAACTGGCCCGAGCAAATAAGGCCGACGTTCGTTCACAAAAGAGGCCGACGTGGCCATATAGGCCGTAAGGAAAGAAGGCCGTAGTGCCTCACAAGCCTGGCAGTTTGATATGCGAAAGCCCGCACTGCTTGGTCCGCTTTTGTACTTTCCACTGGAGCTACCCATTATGATTCGGTCAGCCCAGGTGCGACCGTGCGAACTGCGAAGTGAAAAAAAAAAAAAAACGCCGGTGGCCTTTCACACTGTCGCACCGCGCGTTCCATTCCCGTCACCTTGCAGATGCGACGCACTGGATGAGCCGCGTTGCACAGACGGTGAGACGGGCGCCGCCGCCACCGCGAACAAGAGAAAGAAAAGAGCGGCCCGCGAGCTACGTGTATGCCTGCTACGTTAGCACCGTCGATTCCAGAATCCAGGTAGCCCCAGTTTTGCTCTTCCTGCAACCTTGCTCGTTTGTGGCGAACCGGCGAGCTTAAACTTGCATTTCAGCCTGTTCATCGACGGGTTTTGCCGGTTTAGCGCACCAACCCAACCCAACCCAGACAAAAGTGGTTTGGACGGGCTGGTTTCACGGTTTTTACGGGTTAAACCGCCCTTCGTCTTCGCGGACGCTAGAACTCTGCTGTCGCCGCCGGGATACGCCGCAGCCGTCGTCGTTAAGGCTCGTCGAGCACGCTGGAGCGCTGCTGTCGCAACCGGCATACGCCGCCGCCGGCGTCGAGCCTCGTCGAGCACGCGAGAACGTCGCCGTCGCCGCCGGGATACGCCGCCGCCGGCGTCGAGCCTCGTCACGGGAGCGCTGCCGTCGTCGCCGGGATACGCCGCCGCCGGCGTCGAGCCTCGTCACGGGAGCGCTGCCGTTGCTGTCGGGATATGCCGCCGCCGGCGTCGAGGCTCGTCGTATATTCAAAGAGCGGAAGACTCACGCAGGTTTGACGGGTTACATAGCTACCCGGACCGTAACCCGTGTAGCCACCTACCATGGTTTGGGCTGGTTTGGTTTAGCGGTCCGGTCGGTTTCAGCCCAAACCGTGAAAGACTTGCATTAACCATTGTTTTTTTTCTCGTTCCTACCTCCGTCGACGTGTGACACGAACATCTTGGATCCTTCATTTCAGTAAATTACAGTGTCATTGAACTACTATAAACTTTACCATTTTATAAAGCACGGCTTCACACACCCCAAGAGGTAGGCAACGGAACGGCCATACGAATCTCAAAAGATGGCCGCGGTGTTGTGCCTTGCATGCTCTCGCAGTTACGTGCCGAGATGCTTTGCTGCCACGTCGCAGGAGAGACGCAACCTGTCTTCGCTCTCCAGTCCCCATCTTTTTTTTATGGGACAAATACCAGCAGTTCTTCGTCACAACGCATCCTCACATCTCTGCCGTGAGTGTGCCTTCTTGCTTTGGGTTTGAGCAAAACTGAATCTGTTGTCTTTCAGAGGACAGGAAGTTCATACTTTGGAGGAGAATGAAGAGGATTCTTGTTCATGGGCAATTTTCTTATCCCTCCAGGGTTTTGGTGGGCAAATCTTGTGCCATGCCTGCGCTTTGCAACAATGTTCTTCTCCCCAGGGTGAGTTCTCTTGTCTTCTCCCTTCCTGAATTGTGTTACTGGATCTCATGCCTTCTCCGTTATTGTGTTACTGTCCCCAACTCGCTATTAGTCAATATAGATATTTTCTCAGAAGGGTCATATTAGCGGAGTAACCTAACGCTGCGAAGATGTTAAAATGACATTCTTTTCATAAGAAAGCATGATTTGTAGGTATTGCATAAGGCGAAAGACCAAAATGTTCAGTTAACAACTCAGATTTACAGTTGCAGTCTAATTCCTGTAACTCTGATTTGTTGTTGCCGTTACTGAAAATACGTAGTTGCAATCTAATCGACGAGTACTGTAAACATTTTTACTAGTTTATATTCTTCTACTAGTGTGTGTACAAATTTCCATTTTCTTGTAATCTTGTCAGTTCCTGTCAACGGAGAAAGATGAGA
The DNA here is from genome assembly GCA_000325765.3 of Leersia perrieri. Classification (NCBI taxonomy): domain Eukaryota; kingdom Viridiplantae; phylum Streptophyta; class Magnoliopsida; order Poales; family Poaceae; genus Leersia; species Leersia perrieri. The sequence goes on from CM002480.1 coordinate 22,285,591, forward strand.
ACACAGTGACTACTGAAATTGGCGACAAGGCAAGATCAACAGCGGAACAGTTCTTGAGGGTCGCCAAGGAAATTGGCGACAAGACTGACGACGTAAGCGAAAGTGCGAAGGAAAAATTGCACGAAACGAAGGAAGCAGTGGTCGGGGAGTCGGGTAACGAGAAGAAGGAGAAGTTCAAGCAGAGGGTCGAGGAGGGGAGGTACCATCAGAATTAAGTGGCTAGTGTTCTATTATATCTTGTAGTTTCGGACTTTCAGGGATGGCTGCTGTCGAAGGCATAGAGCCTGCAGTTTATCCAGTACCACTAGGCTTGGCATCTACAAATTTGTTTACTCCTGTTTAATGATCTTTGTAGAATGAATAAGGTCAGTTCTGAACTTTTTAGTGATCTTTTGGTAGCACTACTTGTCATCTTCGCAGAATAAATAAGATTGATCCTTTTGACACTAGTGAATGCTGAATTGGATATGCAGTTTGCAAGAATTTTACTGGCTATCTAGTAATGATGTCAGTAAGTAGAGTGAGGATCAAATGGCGATGAGTCGAGAATTTGGTCTGAATTTTTTAGTTACACCGTAAGCAACTCAGCATTGGTGAAGCCACGTTTCAGAAGAGGGCTGGAAACGTCTGTAACGATGGATCTTAAAATATTTTCAATACTTGTGTGATTTCTGATTTGCATCCAGTACAACGAACCAAGTTGGGAACTCAGGAAGTACATAGAAAAGGAGCCCAACAATGCTTACACGGGGAAATGGGATTGGGTGAACTACACATCAGCTAGCACCTAGAGAATGGACATGGCAGTGCACAGATATCGTCCTACTGTTTACTTTGTCCTCTCTGCATATGAATTTCATTACTGTCTCCGTTTCATAATGGAAATGGACGTTTTTACCTTTTGTCTATGACGTTTGACTATTCGTCTTATTTAAAAAATTATTATAAATATAAAAAGAGATAAGTCAATTTTAAAGTACTGATATACTTTTATAATTTTTTTTAATATATGAAGAATAGCCAAATGTTGTAAGAAAAAAATCAAAACGTCTTACTTAAGGGAGTATTAGTTTTTTGTGGATTTTTTAAAATACGATTTGCGTATCTTTTGTATTTTGTATTAAGTAGGAGAGTGACGCCATCCCGGAATACGGAGCTTTCAAACTGTACAAGAAAAAACCAAAAATACATACATAAAGAGGATTACTCGTGGGATTACTCGTGGCATCCATATTAAGTAGGAGAGTGACGCCATCCCGGAATACGGAGCTTTCAAACTGTACAAGAAAAAACCAAAAATACATACATAAAGAGGATTACTCGTGGGATTACTCGTGGCATCCGTTTGGCTACAGGGAATAAAGAAAAACTGTAACAGCGTGGCCTCCAAAATTGCATCGACCGCCACCTCGCGCATCGTCTTGGTGATCCCGTCGAAAACTCGGCGATTCCGTTCTTTCTAGATTAACCATGCGACTAAGATGACGAATGTATCAAATCTCCGACTAAGATGACGAATGTATCAAATCTCCGTCGTTGTTTGCCTGTGATCATCATCCGAGCATCTTCCCACCATGAGGTGAAGCTGCTCACATTGGAGGGGAAACGTTGGGTCTGACCGATCGCACGTAGGACGAACCACCACATCTGCCTTGACTCAGGGCATCGGATCGGCAATGTGTTCTAGGTTTTCTTTCTCCTGGTCACAGAGCACGCATACGTCGTTGTGCGGGAGGCAAGTAGTTGAACACAACATATGGACAGATCGATTAGTAGTACATGATTTCTCTATTTATAAGGATTAGTACATGAGTTATGTTGGTGAAATTTCATCTGGTATTTGTATATACCCTCAATCTTAATGTTCGGTCGATCTTTTCCTTGGGCCGACCCGGCAAAAAAGAACAGAAGTTTCCCAAAGCATTGACACTTAAGAATAACGTTCAGTTTTTTTGGGTGAGAAAATGAAGTGCTATTGAGGTTGAGTTACGTGGGCAGAGGCTTTACATGAGAAGCGCTGGATTAGGGACATAAAAGGTGCCCTCGGAGTTCAGGCTATCTTGGAGTATCTCAATCTCTGGTCGCTTCTACAAACCCAGTCTCTATCCGACGATCCTGATAAGTTCATTTGGAAATGGTCTAGTTCAGGGAGTTACTCTGCCAAATCAGCCTATTCAGCCCTCTTCTCCAGCAGGATCAGGTTCGACTCGGAACCAATCCGGAAATCGCTGGCTCCACCACGTTGTCGCTAGGGGTGGACAGAAAGCACGGAGCTCGTGACTCAGATCGGCTGAGTCAAGCTCGGCTCGGATCGACTAGAACTCGTAGTCTTAATGAGTCGAGCCAAGCTTGATTTTTAGCTCGTTAGTTTAATGAGCCAGCTCGCAAGCTACTTGTTTAGCTCGTTAGTACATATGATCATCATATTTTTATATACTTATGGCTTCTAAATCAATGATTGGTTATTTAATTACATCCAAATAGTTTATATTTAGTGAGTTTATATTAGTTATTGTTTAAATATTATGTTAATGTATGATCAAATGTTAAACTTGAAATTATAAATATTATATAAGTGAGATATAACTAATTAACAAGCCTAACGAGCTAAACGAGCCGCTCACGAGCCGAGCTAGACTTTTAGCTCGTTAGCATTAACGAGTCGAGCCGAGCTGGCTCGTTAAGGTAACGAGCCGAGCCTTAACGAGTCGAGCTGGCTCGTTATCCACCCCTAGTTGTCGCTATTTCATCTGGCATGTCACCTGGCACCGCTGCTGGACGGCTGATCGCTTAGCCAATCGAGGGCTACCATATCCAGACAGATGTGTCCTTTGTGATTAGGAGGAAGAAAGCATCGACCATCTTCTCGTCGATTGCTCTTTGGTGGATTCTTCTCCGGTCGATAGACCTTGAAGACTCAACTCCAGTGGGCCAGCAATCCTTCTCTAGATGGCTATGTGAGCGGAGGCTGACGCTGCTGGCGAACCTAAAAAGAGGCTCTGATACAATTGTCGCGCTAGGGGCTTGGACTATTTGGAAAGAACAGAACAATTGAGTCTTCAACAATCAAGTCAGACCTTGGCCTCTTGTTGCAAAATCAATGGCGGAAGAAGCAGCGCTGTGGCGGTTGGCAAGAGCGGAGGTTCCGCTACTGCCACTGTAGCTCATCAGACAAGCTACAGTCGCAAAAACAATAAGGAGAATAGGCCCTCTGTTATCTGATCGTTTTGTTTCCTTCTGTTTTTCTCCCCAGCCTCCTCCCCCTACATAGGATGTACTCCTTTTATTTCTCTTAATACAAAAGACGTGCAAGTCTTTTGCGTATTTTTTTAAAGAAAAGAGTTACGTGGGCATCAACTTACCTACCACATCCTTTTCCTGTTTTTATTAATTTCAGAATTTTGTCTTGAATATTATGTCCTGTGAACTTCTTGTCTGGAAGCTTCATGAAGCCATTTTTCGTGGACGTATTACTATGGAGCCTCGTGAGATGTCAATTGTCAACTTTGACAAGCAATCAGATATGTCCTTCTAATTCAAAACAGTACTAATGCTGTTGTTGTACAAAGATGAACTGGTATTCAAACCCAAGCATATATTTTTTTTAAATGAGACGCGCAAGAAAGCACGGATTTTATATATTGATATAGAAGGAAAAAAATACATAAACCATATCTCTGGAAGACTAAAGTTCGAAAAGAAAACACAGCCACACCACGTGTTACAAACTGAACCCAAGCAGAGCCCAAAACAGGAGAAAAGACAACCAAAAGGTAATGGTATTCCTAGACGACACCTCCAACAAGAAGACGACACAGAATGCGCCGCCGCCGTCCGTCCTGAACTCAGAAAAGTTTTCACCCGAAGATACCATTTGGAAGAGATGAAAAAACACATCAACGCCCCAAGAGAAAAGCGGCACCCACAGGCATCGCCGTTGACGGCCCGAAGGCTGAGCTTTCGCCCGTAACCATCCTCCCATGTCGGAGCTGCCTATTGAGGTTTCTAACCACCAACGCCGAAACCTTGAACACGTAGCCGCTGCTTCGACAGCCTGTCGTCAACCGACCATCAAGAAGGAGTCGAAGCGCCGACTAGACAGCACCGCCGTTGACTCCGCCCTGACCTGGCAACCCGCGCCATCCTCGGGATTCCACGACGCACCGCCGTCGCCTTGCCGCCCTCCACGCCACGCCGATGACCCAAAAACCGCAGCACCCTCGCCGTCGCAGTGGACATCACCAAGTCCACCGACATCGGGGAGACCGGCCCAAGAGACAGCACCACGAAACCACCAAAGGATGTTGCCAGCCACACCAAAAACCGAAGACAGCAGAAGCGGTCCGCAAGCGACGCCGGGTCACACCGTGTGTGCCTCTCTGTGCCTCTCTCCGCCAGGGCCCCTTGCCACCTAGTGTCCGCGCCACACCTCCACCGGCCTTCTCGCCACGTCGACTTGGGTTCCCGAACACTTTTCCCAAGAAACCGGCGGGCTAGAAGCCACCCAAAGCAGAGACGCTTCGGCCCTGCAACAACCTACCACCGCGTAGCGCCGAACTCCCCGGATCCGGCAGAGGGGAGCCGGATCTGCCAAGGCCGCTCGAACCGTCAGTTCCGCTAATCTCCGCCGATTCCCGTCGTCGGCCACCACCGCGCGCTGAAAGTCGGCAGCCACCGAGCGTCGTCAACGCAGTCGGGAGACCCGTCCACACCGCCTGGGCTAGAGCGCAACCCGACCTGGCCAGCCTCCGTCGACGTCGCCCCCGCCGCAGAAACTGCCACCGCAAACCGCCGCGAACAGGAGCAAGCCGTCGGGACGTGGGACCAACTCCGGCACAGCAGCGGCCAACCAGCGCCGGTAGCCCCGGCTGCCACGCACCAAGCCACCTACCACCAGATCTGCCCACAGGGGGGCAGATCTAGCCGCCAAAAGTGCCTAGGGTAGCCGCCGGGAGTGAAAGGACCTTGAAGTCGCCTAGAGGAGGGGTGAATAGGCGTGCCTGAAAAATACTTCGCAACGGAATTAAATGCTTACCGGATACTCCGGTAAAAATGTTCTGTTGCCAACAGTATAATTTTATCAGACACTCTGGTGCTTTCACCGGACTATCCGATAGTCTATAAAGTTTTCTCTCGAAGGAGAAAACACAACAAGTTCAAGCACAAAGAAAACTAGCTAGTAGTAAGATATGAAAGCTAATTCGAGCACAACTAGCACAAAAAAACAAGTATTGCAATATAGTCCACAATCTAGCACAAGGATAGGGATACAAGCTAGCACATCAAGCTGGAGCATAATATTGCAATATGATATATAAGTACAAGCTAGCACACAAATCAAGCACAATATTGCAACATGGTACACAAGCTAACATAAGTAATCAACCAAGACAATATCCACAATATCACAAAGTGCGGTAAATAGAGGACAAGGAGACACGCGATTTTTTACGTTGTTCGGATACAAAGATCCTACTCTACGGTGAGGTGCTCCAAGGAGCCGGATCTCACTCGATCCCGTACCTTGCCATGCTACCAACCACAAGGAAGCTTTAGTGTCTAAGTCCACACGCGGATTAACAAGTCTCCAAATGATCCCCACGGATCAAGCCTTCGAGCGATCCCTCGGATCAAGCCCTACCGGAGAGCCCTAATCCCTCGTTGCAACTTGCTCTACCAAGCAACCTTCTAGGAGTTAGCACGGTATCCACTAACTTACCTCTTTTCCCTTGCGGAGGTGAGGAAAACCTTCACAAACTCTCCCCGGCTATCCACACAACCGGATGCTCGCGGGCGACGCCTAGCCGTCTAGGAGTCCTTGGCCTCCAAGAGTAATTAATCGAATTGGAGACTTGCTTGCAATGAACTCAAGTGCTCAAGGTGGTGGAGTGAAGCTCACTGGCTCTCAAACTCAAATCCCAACTCTACCAAGGATGGTGGAGCTTACTAGCTCACAATCTCTCTTCTTATGGATGGGTGGAGGTCACTACCTCTCAATCTCTCCCTCAAATCCCACTCAAAAATGGGGAGAAGCTCTCAAGCTCTCCCACTCTCTCTCAAACCACTCACATGGGGATGAAGCTCACAAACCCTCAATCTCACTCTCGCCAACCTTCTCTCAACTCCAAATCTCTTCTCCTCTCAAATCCCTTCTCAAATCTTCACCCAAATCTCACTCACAAAGAACTACCACCAAGGTAGGAGATTATGGGAGGGCTATTTGGCTTTGGATGGATCTAATCTTGTCAAAACTTAGCAGCAACGAATAGAAGGGGTGGAGGGGTTTAAATACCCGAGCCCCCAAAACTAGCCGTTAGCCTCTCAGATCTGAACACCGGACATTTCGGTGAAAACACTTCGTGCATCCAACACCTTCCACCGGACACTCCGGTAAAAACTCTCTGTTACCAACAGAAGGTTTTTACTAGACACTCCGGTCGATTTACCGGAATGTCCGCTGATACTTAGATAGCCTGACAGCACCCCATGAAAACGGGCATAACTCCGTGCTCCGGAGTCCGTTTTCGATGAACTTGGACTCTATGAAAAGCTTATTTAGGTGGCTACCTAACCCAACCAAAAACCACAACTAAAACCACTCATAGGATAGGTTAAGACTTGGGTTTCTCTAAAGATAGTACTAGATATGATCACTTTGAGCATCGAGACATATGTAAACTTATCAACAATTGCATCCCTCTTAATAGTACGACATTCCTATACTCAAAAGAAAATAGAAAATATATACCTCTAGGAATGCCTTCACGCCATCTTCTTTCTTCACTTGAGGGTTGACATCTTTAATTTACCGTCGGGACTATTCACCTACAACTTCACCGAACATATTAGTCCCAACTCATTTACCGTTGCCTTGATCAAGATTCACTTTGACTTGATGTTCATCAACGATCACATCTTGTCTTGATCTTCATTCTTTAAAAGATCAATGCGGATAATCCATAGCTTCGTATGGCCTTGCACGGTCCGTCGCAACAAAAGCATTGCTCGCTCTTCTCCACCGGATTTGGTCCCTCGGCGTCAAGCCTCTTGCTTGCCCTTCTCCACCACATGGTGCCTCATAGCCGAGCCTCGCTTGCCCTTCACCGTCTCGCCATACGTCGCCACTTCATATCCCACATCTTCAATCTTCTTCACATAATCTTTATCTTCTAGCTTCATATCTTCATCTTCTCGTTTCTTGCATCTTCTTTATATCTTCATCTTCTAGCTTCTCATCGTCTTCATATTGGCCACTTGATTCTCATCCATCGACAATCAATATCTTCTATCTCATTGTCATCATGTTGGCCACTTGGTTCTCATTCATCGACGATCATTATCTTCTAATTCATGTCTTCACGTTGGTGATCAAATCACATTAATTTTCTTCTTCACCAACATATCTTATTCATCTTCTAACTCATTGTCTTCACCTCTATCTTGATGGTGGAACTCAACCACTTTTTCTTTTTCTCATTAATTCTTCACTAATATTTTGCCTTGATGCCGGAATTCAATCCTAAACACATCAACTCATTGAAATGGTTAGTCCAACAATTGGTTGTCATTAATCACTAAAACCAATGTCACTCTAGGATGATAGATCTTTCAATCTCCCCTTCTAAAACAACTATAGGGCATTGACCTTTCAGGAGCACCACGTCGGTGGCGGCCACGCCGCCCGCAACGACCGCCGCAGCGTCGCCGCGCCGAGCCACTCCCCGCTCCTCTGCGTCCGCAGTGGCCACCACAGCGCCCGTGCTGACCCGCGCCGCCGCACCCGCGTCGATGCCGAGCCGTCGTCGCCACGAAACAGCTGCATGTGCCCAACCGGACAGATCCCGCGCATGCGAGCCCGAGACACCGCCGCCGCCGGCTTCCGTGTGCCCGTGCTGCCGCTGCTCCCCCAGCCTTCGCGAACTCGCCGACCCCACGTGTCCGCACTGCCGCGAGCACACCTCGTCGCCCGGCCGCCGTCCATGGGCACCGGGCACATATCTGGGCACGGGGATGCCAGATCCATCCCCGCCGCCGGCGGCCCCGCAGCGGCGGCCGCCTCTGTCCGTCACACGGCGCTCCCCCGCCGGTGGGTGCGGGCAGGAGGGAAGAAAGCCCCGCCGCCGCCGCCGTCCTTTTGGCCGGCCGGCTTTGCCGGCGGCCGCTCGGGCGGCGGCGAGGCGGGATGAAGGCGCAGGGGTTGGAGAAGCCGGCGGAGTCGTTGCCGCTCGTGTCACCTGTGGGAGAGGCGGCATTGAGGGCTCTTTTTCGTACACACTAACAAGTATTGAAATGCACAAAGCCAAGCATATATATTCATCTAATTCAAAACAGTACGGAAGTGCTGATCTGCTGGTGTTGGACAGTACTGATTTGGTATTTCAAAGCAGTACTGGAGTGTTGATGCGGTACCAATCTATAGTTTTTCCTAACAACAAAATATATCATGTCCATTTTCACTCACTATCTGCTAATCTGGCTCACCGGAAATCCACATCACCGGCGCCGACCCATCGTCACCCGTGGCGACGGAAGGTCAGGTGGGATTAGGTTAGGCCGAATGGTTCAGTTTCAGGCAGCGGATTATCATTTTATCAGGCAAAGATTCAGTTTTGAAATCTCTTGACAAATCATCACGCAAATTCTGCCGAACAGATAAGAGTGGGATGATCACGACGCATCCTCTGCTCTCTCTTTTCGTGATACGGCGTTGTAACCGATCAACATCAAAATTTGTCAGATCAACCGAGAGCGATGTGCTACAAAACAATCAACCAATCAACATAAAGATCCAGATGTCTCATGTCCATCTACACGAAGATGCTATACAAAAGTCCAGCAAAATAAACTGGCATGTCCCCAACTATGCACACATGAATAACCCAAGAATTAACCTGCAGCTACCTAATTAATCAAGCCTAGAACCCAGCAATCCCCGATTCCTCATCGCGCTGCTGCTGCTGCTTCTTGCCGCCGCCGTTCTTCTTCTGGCACTTGTCCTTGATCCACTGGAACCCGTGGGCCGTGCCCTCCTTCACCTTCTTCAGCCCCGTCGCCGCGGCCGCCTTGGTCTTCTCCACGCCGCCCTGCTTCTTGCCGCCGTCACGCCGCGCCGCCCGCGGGCTCACGTCGCCGCCGTAGTCCCACTGGTCGGCCCACGACGTGCCGAACGAGCTGCTCCGATCCATCGAGAATGCGAGATCTATCGATCGATGGATCTATCTGTCGCCTCGAGGGATCAATCGAGAAAACCGTGTTGCCTTTCCTCGCGGCTGAAGGGGGCGACGGTTTTTATAGGTGAACCCGTGTCTTTCTACGACTCAGCAACCAAGAATTTTCTGTGCACGCTTTGCGTTGCGCGTGAGAATGGTTGGATGGATTGGATGGAGCAGTTGCGATTCTGGATGTTCGAGATTGGCAGGCTGGCCGTTGTTTCCGGTTTTGCGCGGCTGCCGGCTGGACGACAACTTTGACCAGGCGCAAACATGGGGCGACGGAAGCTTCCTACACAGAGAGGCCGACTAGTGGGGCCAGTGATAATATTGGGCCACATGTCTGTGATAATGGATACCCGCTGTTGCGTTGAAGAGTCTAGAATCCGTTGTTTTACTTTTCGGTCGGCTGACTTTTTTTAGAGTCGTCCGATTTGATTTGTTCAATTGAGGCACTGCATGTTTGGAACGAGGAAAAAGGGTCCAGCAAGTTCATCGTTTAAAAGGTTTTTGTTTTGGAAGTGCTTTGTGCTGCTCTTTTGAAAACAGTACTTGGCTCCGCTCCAACAAAAAAAAGAAAGTACTTGGCCAATATGATCTCTAAACTGATGATGCCGGATAGCCTCAACAGAAGGAGCATTTGAAAGCTTCATGCGTCCTGTCATTGCGATAGGCGGCGTCAATGTTAGGACATGTACAGTCCATTCTCAAATTCAGTTATACCAACTTAGGCCTTGTTTAATTCATAAAAATTTTTGGCGAAAACATCACATCAGATGTTTGACCAGATGTCGGGAGGTGTTTTTAGACACGAATAAAAAAATTACGGCTAGCCTGTAAACCGCGGGACGAATTTTCGAGCCTAATTAATCCATCGTTAACACATACGGGTTAATGTAGCACTTATGGCTAATCATGACATAATTAGGCTCAAAAGATTTGTCTCGTCGTTTACAACCCAACTTTTACAATTAGTTTTATTTTTTATCTATATTTAATGCTTTATATATGAGTTGAAAGATTTGAAGTGACGTTTTTAAAGAAAAATTTTTGGGAACTAAACGGGGCCTTATGTTATTGTCAAAGTTGGTATAGTAGCAAAGCAAACAATATTTTACCCATCATAAGCCTTACATATCCCTACCATAATTCACAAAACTAAAAAAAGAAAAAAGAATCGACAAGGTATCAAACCAAAAAGACATCCACATTTTGTCCTTTGCCATATATTTTAATGAATTTAATAGGCCCTTTATTTTTTTATTGGTGAATCGAGGAATTAGTTAGGCTAATTAGAGAAATGGTGAATAAGTCTAGTCCATCTATCTAACATGGGGTTAAATTATAAATATTTAGAAAGAAATCTTGATAATTAACTTATATTATCAAAATAGTAAAAAATAACGTTTTTAAACAGTAAAGAATACTATTTCAAATCTTTTGATTCAATCTGTATGAGATGAATATTAATTAATCTCAATTTGTACAGTATTTTTAAACATCCAGTGAGATGGATATTCATTAAACAATAGAAATACTGGATTCAGACTCCAACCGTATACAACTTGATATTATTGAATCGACTGCAATTAAGATTCTAAACCATGTATAATTCGGTACTAGTACTTATTAATTCTGAATTTTAAAGTGAACTATTTAAGAAAAAATATCGAACTGAGACCTCAACACCAATACATCATGTATTGCTTTTTTTAAAAGAAAAAAACTAAGCCGGCTTTGCCAGGGATTTATTAAGAAGAAAGCAAGCTATAGATTTACAAGAGAGGTGACACACAGTGCAGAGCGCCAATAAAAAAAATATTTAGGCTGATATCTTTGAGGGTATATCCGGTGAAAATAAGCTAAGTGTTGAAAACTCGTGAAAATCATACCTAAAGTTTTGTACATTCATGAAATAATTACTATAGATAGGTGTAAGTATGAAATACTTTGAGAGAAAAATTCAAGTCCAAAATCAACTTTGTTTAGGAGTAACAAAAAAGATAAATTTTGGGTGAATTTTGTATTAATTTTGAAATTTATAATTAACGATTTAAGAATAACATCGAATTGAGACTTCAACACCAATACATCGCGTGTTTCTGATTTCGAAGTCATGAACTATAAGTAAACCAGGACTTTATTAGTATCGTCGAGTACAAAAGAGATATTACTACTATCTATAAATTCTGGATTCTAAAATTTTTATTATTTTCTATTTTCTAATAACAACAAGTCAATAACAGATAAATTGCTTCACACGAATTTATTTGTGTACCTGAAGGTTTCGTAAGTGCTGACAACTACTGGAGTAACTGGTTACATCATGTATTTGTGAAAACGGTGGGAATATTTTAATGGTTAATGCATTCTAACTTCTACTAGTAAATGCTAAAGGACAGACAACAAACGATCAAACGTGTCAAGGAAACTTCCATGCTGCTTGAAAATGCAGAGTTAAATTACCTCACCAAATAGGACACAGTACACGGCGATGCTGATTTTCCATAGCATGACGAACTAATAATAGTTGAAGTGACTTTAAAGAATAGAAAAGGAATATTACTACCACTTCCCAATTTCTCTATAAAAAAATGTGTATGATATCTATTATTCAACAATGTTTATGTACACAAGAATCTGTCCAAAAGTCAACAATAATCTATCGGACAAGAAACAGAACCAGAGATGTGTGTAGTTCGTGACAACACCGAGGCACCAAAAAATGGACTAAAAGTCTACGGAGCTAAGAGCAGGACAACTGCTGCCACAACCAACCCAACGAACCCACTCCACGGCCGGATGACGCCCGCTGCCGCGCTGCCGTCCATCTCCCGGCTGCTCGTCGACGGCGACGTCGGCGTGACGCCCTTGAAGTTTGGGTTCGTCCCGTACAGGCTCTGTATCCCCAACACGTCGTCCGACTCCAGGTCTACCTTCCTCGTCCCCGTCCGGATCGTCGGGTACATGATCGAGTCCGGCACCGACGAGTGGCCCAGACCCAGCAGGTGCCCGATCTCGTGCACCGCCACCGACTCCAAATCCACCGCCACGCCGCCACTGCGCGACGACGACGCGCCGTTGACAACCCACGTCTCCGCGGCGTCGAGGTGGAACCGCCCGTCGGTGGGCGAGAACGCGTGCGCCAGCGTGCCGAGCGGGCCGTCGAACGCCTCGCCGTCGCCGTGGTCGCCCGAGTAGAACCCGATCGTGATGTCGGCGTCCGACGCCGACGCGACCTCCGTGAACTGCAGCCTCGTGGCGTCCGCCCACCTCGAGAACGCCCGCGCGAACACCGCGCTCAGCGTCGCCCTGTCGATGGACGTCGCCGACGTGGACGTGATCGCGTACCTGAGGCTCCTTCGAAACGGCGGCCACATCGGCCCGCCTGGGAAGTAGCTGTACAGGTGGCGTCCGCGGATCGCCGCCGCCGACGAGTTCCTGTCCATGGAGGACGTCCCGTTGATGACGTCAGCGACGCCGCATCGCGGGGCGACCATCTGGTCAACGGTGGACGTGTCGAGCACGCCCGTGGCGTTGAGGCCAAAGTTTCGCTGGTACGTGGCGATGGCCGCCTCGAGGTCTTCGTCGAACGCGTCGCTGTACGGCGACGACGGCGGTGGCGGCGGGAGGTAGCCGAAGTGGCTGAGGTAATCCTTGAGCCTCCCGAGCCCCTCCCTCTCCTCGCCGGCGTGGCACCCAGAGAGATTCTGGAACGCGGACCACGGGTTCGGGAACGGGCTCGCAGTCGCCGGCAATCCCATCGGGAAAGCCATCACCGTCACCGGCGAGAAAACCACGAACACCACCAGCGGCAAGACGAGCCGAGGAAGTGTGGAGGCGCCCATCGCAAACAGGCGGGGACGCGGAATCGTGGTGAGATCGGAGCGAAAACCAGCTGCTGTCACGTAAGATTTAAGGATTTCTACGGAGCCCACCACCACGGCACGAACTGACTGGTCAGACAGCCAGGTGGCCAAGAAGTGGCGGGAACGTACGCTTGCTCCGGGTTGCGTCGAACGAAATGTCTAATAAGTACGAGTAGTATATTAGCGCGTGTTGTGTTTGGTAGGTTTCGGTCGGTTTTAGTCAGGGATGTGGTGTGTGGTCTTGTGTCTGTTTCATGTTGTTGTCAACTCGTGTCATATTATCTACGTGATATTATAGGACAGGTTTAGAAACCAGAATTCAAGTGCCTTTTGCCAATTGAAAAACAATGGGATCGTGACGTATTCTTTATGCTTAGAAGCTGACTTGGAAAGAAGCTTCTATCCGACGAGTTGGTTTTTCGGCGAGACCTACACGCAAGAGATAATTCGACGATTATGAAGGCTCGTGGGCTGCATTGGTCTGGAAACGATTATTGCCATCAGTGGAGTGTTAGGATATTCAGACCAGAGACGCGAGCCCAAAGCAACAGACATGACATGCAAAAGAGCAGACGCCAGACGTCTCTTAATCACCAACTAACCAATCAGAAAAGGAATAACCATCTTGCCGATCAGAAACTAGGGAATCACATAATTCTTCTAGACTTGGAACAGGGAGCATTTAGACCACGCAACTCTTTTTTTATTTTTATTTTAGATCCACTTCAGAATGCCAAAGCAGCAAGAAACTATGGTGTGCTAGTGGGAACGCAGGCGATTCGGGCATTGCAAAGTGAGATGCTCTCTCCTCAAGGCAGACCCATTTTATGATTCAAACGCCAGGGGAGGAAAAATAATGTTCTGATGTACCTTGTCCGGTTGTCCCTACGAATGGTCTAAATCATTCTTCCTTTTGATAACTTCTATATCCGCTTTGAACCGTCATGAAATGAGGACGAAGTATGATAGTTGCACACAAGAACAAAGCAATAATAAAACACCTGATTGACTCGGCTTCTCGGAGCAGTTGAACATGCTGTGCAGGTGCTCGATTAGGTGGTGGTCTTGATTCAGCTCAGAAGGTCATATCTCTTATATGGACTGCAAAAGCTATGCCCTTTGCCCCATTTCACAAAGTTTCGCCTCTTTTCACCGTAACGTAGACAAACAAATGGGAAAGCCGGATATTCGGTCATCTCAAGGTAAGATGATTGTCCAAGCAATTTTTTCAGCTTCGAATTTAATTGGGCTGAAATAAAGTCCCTGCCGTCTGGTAGGAACCCATTTAGGCGGTTAGGTCCATTTCTCTTTTATGGGCTGGATCTATAGACTTTCTTTGAAGGCTCTGTTTCACAGGCACAAAAGGATGACGCCGGCGCATCAAAAGTTGGAACTTGGAACTGGAACTGTCACTGACCAGATCAAGATCTTCTTCGATCGATAGTTCACGAGCAATTTGCTTACCAACTGGCGATTAGAACATTTCACTATCTAACCTCCTACAAATGCTACGGACAAGTCCTTTTAAAGTGGTCTGACTTATCAAAAGAATCCATCAGCTTAACTACAAAGCTACAATCAATGAATCAAAGGTTATCTCGAGACGACAATAATTGACCCGCCTGTAGAAAAACGAAACTGCAACTTGCCTAGCGAAAATCGTACGTCTCAAACTCCGAGCTGATGTTGAGAAAAGCGATTCATACAGGCATGAAGACACAAAGTAGGACCATTTGATTCATGGAGAAGCTAGTGTACACAGGAACAATCAAAAGCTGGAGATATGCAACTTGTTTGCAGTTTGAACCTTGGGCACAGAACGAGTGCCTCACAGTTCAAAGGCACAAACATTACTGTTTGAAGATAGATTGCCCCCAGGCTACCTTCCTTTGGTTCGTCTACAAGTAGACGTAATCGCAGTCACAAAGACGATGTTGGCTTGGCTTCTACTAAGGCTACACTTTCTGCTTGTCTCGTCATGTTCAACTTGGGATTTCTTCTGGCCCAGCAAGGGAACACCGAATGCGAGCCTGCCAATCGCGTTGCTGTTGATACGATCGGCATATTCCTTTCTCATTTACACCCTCTAGTCTGAAGGAAGAATATCAACTGTCAGAATTATGACACAAGAACAACCTTATCAGTTATCAGCATGTGCTTCAAAATACATGACCCAATTGAGTATTGTTGTTATCGAGTGCGATCACCGCAATATAGTACAACATGTGATCTCCTCATGGGCACCATCGATCGGTTTCACTCGGAACATAAATCACACAACCCAATAATGCCTTGTGTCACGTACAAATGAGGCACAAATAGAGGTTCATGATTTAAGTGTGGAGTTCCTTCAGACACTGTTAGACAAGTGTGTTGTCGCTTGCAGTACTGCAGTGTAGTGCACAACTGCACGGTACCAATCGATAGACTATATATGTCGCTGCTGGATTATTCTCCAGAAAACAGCTGGGGAATCGTCCATATTTGTACCGAACCTGTTGTCATGATGAGCTCAGATGTTAATTTATCATGTTCACCCCGATAAAAAATAATTCAAAACAAACTGAAATTTCTCTGTTTTTATTTGAGATATACACGATACTAAAGCTGACAGGGCAGCAAGCAAATCGCTCAAGAGTAACCTTACCACTACTAGGGGGTACTGCAGTACAGGAATGAGATATCATTACAAGCCTACCTTTTGTGGCAGAAATGTAGAATATATTCAAAAAATGCATATGCATGGTGGAAAGTGGCATGGAAAAAGAAGATGCATGAGCTCCAAAAATGGTAGGGCAGATGCTGGTGTTAGGTAGTAACATCCATGGATACGGACGGTTAGCTGCTCCCGGGTGCCATTGTTTACCCCACTAGCTGCTAGAGCGATCTTTGCTTCTTTGGACAACACTGTGGCGGATGATGTCTACCTGAACCATCCAGTAAAGGCTAGTGTGTGACGAATTGAAGCCGCTAGGGGTTTGATCATTTTACTTTTGACTGCTGCTAATCTTGTCTCTCTGGGCATATATCTGATACTGACGCTTTACCAAGATTTTGATCTTGCGATCTAGAGCGCTCTAGGTTGTCCCTTTTGCTTTTAAACACGAGTTTAAGTTTCTGTCATTTTGATTCGTTTTCTCTGTGTTTGTCTATGGCCTATGGGGTCCTTTTCCTGTTTAAAACCAAACGAGAAAATATTAAAAAAACATAATCCACCTTGACACATGCTAGTTGCTCCTTATTATATTTGCATGAAACTCCAGCTTGTGCATGTATCCTTTCTTCGGAGAAGATTTGATTTCCAGGTCTAGTAGGGTCTCCCGCTCCCATGAAATCCTCTGCTGGAGAACAAGAAGAAAGCCAAATCCAACATGAAGCTGCAGAGGATAGCACGCTGTCGCAAGCCATGTCGCTCGCGTCGCAGCCAAGCATCCGTTCCCTTCCTTCCTTGGATGTCCATGACCTGACCACAAGCCCTTCTCTCCACCAATGCATCGCCACGATCAAACCCCACTCGTCATCGTCGTCGTCGTACGTCTCCGCTCTCGCCGTCGACGGCGACTCGCTGTACATCGCCTCGTCGGACGGCCGCATCAGGCTGAGGCAACTAGACAACGCGAGAAGAATTCACGAGGAGCATCAGGACGACGACAGATCATGCAGCAGCGCAAGCACTACGGTCGCCGACACCGGCAGCTCGGTCAAGTCTCTCCTCGCCACGGCCGGATTCCTCCTGAGCTCCCACCAGGACGGCAAGATCAGAGCGTGGCGTGTCGGCGGCAGCAGCCGTCGACAGCAGCAGCAGCAGCTCGTGCTCCGCGCCGTGCTGCCGACCGCGGTGGACCGGCTGCGGACGTGCCTGCTGCCGTGGAGCTACGTGGAGATCCGGCGCCACAGGCGGTGCACGTGGGTGCACCACGTCGACGCGGTCACGGCGCTCGCGGTTTCACCCGACGGCGCGCTCCTCTACTCGGCGTCGTGGGACCGGACCCTCAAGGTGTGGCGCATCCCCGACTTCCGGTGCGTGGAGTCCATCGCGTCCGCGCACGACGACGCCATCAACGCGCTCGCCGTCTCGCCCGTGGACGGCCGCATGTACACGGGCTCGGCCGACAAGAAGATCAAGGCGTGGGCTCGCGGCGTCGTCGGCACGGGAAAACCCAAGAAGCGCCACGCGCTGGTCGGCACGATGGAGCGGCACAGGTCGGCGGTGAACGCGCTCGCGCTCGGTGCGGACGGGAGGATTCTCTACTCCGGCGCGTGCGACCGGTTCGTGGTCGTGTGGGAGATGAACGGTGGGCGCATGGAGGCCACGGGCACGTTGCGAGGGCACGGGAGGGCGATACTTTGCCTTGCGGCGTCCGGCGACGTGGTGTGCAGCGGGTCGGCGGATAGGACGGTCAGGGTGTGGAGGAGGGGAGCCGGGAACGGGTACACTTGCCTCGCCGTCATGGAGAGCCATGGCGCGGCCGTGAAGAGCCTGGCATTGGTGTGCGGACGTGATGATGAGTCGACGTGCTCGTCGGAAGGTTCGACTGCTGTTGTCTGCAGCGGGAGCTTGGATGGAGATGTGAAGATCTGGAGATTGTTTATACCGTGTTTGTAGCTGGTTTTCCTGGCTTCGTGTTCGTTGTCTTTTTTGGACGGTTATTGTAAATTATACCCACGTCGCTTTAAGGATGATACACGATATTCTAAGGATGATGCACCACCGCATATCTCAAATTGCTCCTCACAATCTCCCACACGAGAATACTCGAGTTTCCTTTTTTAACTCTAATCGATCGATCGTTGCTATTGGTCCAGAGATTGAGCATTGGCATGCATGGCGCAGATAAGCAAAAGCAGCCGTCGCTCGTGCTGCTCGCGGTGGCGCTCGTGCTGGGTCGTCGATCGTGCAGCTGTCGACCTCTTTTGTGTGATTGTGTGTCTATTTTTGCCCGTAGGCCGTAGGCCGTAGGCCATTTAAACGAGACTATGAATGCATGAACCGTGACGCAGCAAGAACGTACGCCGTCGTTCTCTCGCACTACATTCCACATCTTCACATCCCAAACACTGTTGCTAACTTGCTGTCTTGCTTTCTCAAGCCGACAGACGACAGCCGAACGGACAACTACACAGCGCGTTTGAACGCGACTATGTCATGGCCGGAGACGGCCCGGCCAATCCGAAGTGTTAAGACGGCGGAGTATTTTGGGCCAATTCATCCGTAGCTTGTCACGAACGGAGAGAGTTGGGCTTCGAAAGGGATTCAGACGAACGTGCTGAATTGGGACTACTTCGTATGACTTTGGGCCATGTGTGATTTCTGGGCCAATGCTTACTCTCCGCAATCTAGGAAAGGCGCCTGTTTTAGGCGTGCACTGTGCTTGTATTTTGTCTGTTGCTGATTGTGGACCACATCGATGCAAATCATTTCAAGATCTGATGTTTCATCAGATTGGTTTGTAATCGGACAATTTCACAGGCAGGCAGTGGGTCCTTTGATCTATTTGTACAGCCTGCAATGCGCGTCTTGATCTTGCTGTAGCTGAAGAGTGCGCATCTGTCGTACTGTTTTGAACTTGTTTTAGGGCATTGCTCATGTATTGTGTGCATCTGTGTGGGAATATCTGATAGGAAAGCTTAACAGTTGTTGTTGTCCTTGCTCTAAGGACACCCACAATGATTTTTTATAGGCCTTCTTATAGATCTTTGTCACTTTTCTTTCCTACTTGTAAGAGATTAAATGAAGAGAGAAAACATAACTATTTACTATATTTACTAACCTGGAGTGAGTTATAGTAAAAAACGAGGCAAGAGATTAAATAAACAGAGAGTGAAGATGGATTGTTGTCATTTATATATGTAATTTTTTTGCGGGGTTATATATACAATTGTAGATACTTATATAGACCTACCATTGAGTTGATTTACAATTAATCTAGTCTTTAGCTAAGTTGGAAATACTAAGCCTACTAAAGGCACGAAAATAGAGGGTAAGTTAAAATCCATCATAGAATAGGTGTCTCCATTCAAATTTACTATTTCTATTTATTCGGTGCCCGGGCACCTCATCTTGTTGCTCATGGGGACTTATCATGAGATTTATGCCCACTATCTGGTAGTAAGAAAATAGAAAAAAAATTGTTCTATATACATTCGAACCACTATTGGTTATATTTCTTTTTATAGAGAAATAGAGCTTATGACCTCCCCCTCTATGCCTTGCGGCAATGATTCCTCTGGAATCATGACCTTTACCACAAGAGTGTGTGACTTGTTAGAATTTGCTCCAATTATACATGTTTAATAGATAGCACCTTACTTTATCATTACGGGTGTCCTAATGTGAGGCAGGACTAACAGCCTTTCTAGAGGACATCTTGAGCTATCCATGATTGAATGCTTTTGCTTTGCTTGGAGCGTTGAACATGGTATCGATGAAAGCGAGCCGCGTGTGCCATCCACACTTTACTACTTTAGGGTTCCTTTAAAACGCAGAATTATAAAGACACAGAAATAGGAAAAACACAGGAATTTGATGCCTTACCTATTGAATTCCTACAGGAATGAAAAACACAGAAAAATTTCAAAACAGTTGTCTGATTGAGACACATGAATTGTAGCTTTCAGTGGTAAGCAACAGCGGGAAATTGGAAGAGAAATTGACATGTAGGAGAGTTTACACACAAAGTTAAGTGATAAGGGAGAGTGAAAAGTCATGTAACTTATGGGGGTATTTGGATTTTTCCCATTGAAAAATAATATATATGAAATAAAAGTATAATCTATATGGAAACACATTAAAAAATTTGTCGTGTATTGACAAATTAAATACGGGATTTTTATACCATGCAACCGTAGTATATTTTTTGGAGATTACATTATAAATTATATGTAACTATTATGTACTTGTATGTAACTTTTAAAAACTACGTTAGTACACTATTTTTATTTTGTAGGATTGAATCCTCTCACCCATACGTGTAATATGATTTTTTTCGTTACTTACTTATATGATATCGAAGAAATCTAAAGTTTCAAAGTCACACTATAGTTAAATGTAAATTACAATGTAATTTCTAAAATTAAACTTTAACTGTACTATATTTATATTAAAAAAACTGACACCAAATATATAGCAATACCGAACAATCAATTTCCACGAGGAGAAGGGGATGTATTAATCACTAAGGTTGTGTTCGTTTGGGTGGGTTGGGAGAATTGTTAAATTGAAATAGTAGTACACGTAAAACGAGAAATGTCATTAGTAATTTATTAAATAAATATTAACTATTTTAAATTTTAGAAATGGATTAATTAAATTTTTTAAACAACTTTCGTGTAGAAATTTTTTTCCAAAAAACGTACCGTTTGATAGTTCGGGAAGCGTGCACACGGAAAAAAAGGATGTATTAACTGTACTGTTTTTTTAGACATACGAACGCAGCCTTAAGCAATATGGGTGGTTGGATCTAAAGATCGGTCAGGGTTGAGTGTATTCATCAATGTTACTTTATTTGGATAGACCAGTGGTCCTGTATGTGCAACGCACGAAGTAGCTATAATATGGATTAAATCAAACATATTTCTACACAAATAGGACAACAGTGCAACATTCGCATGAAAAAACTGTTTAATTGAAGTAGGCAAATAGACAAAGAAAAAAGTTACTGCAGTACATGGGCTTAAAAAAATCATCTAAGGAGAGCTGAACTAAAAATAGCAAAACTTCCGACACACGGTTGCCGTCGGAATGCTGTCCCCATTGTTATGTTCCTTGTCCGTGGCTCCGTGCACGTATCTTGTCATGCATCCATTATCGACGATGATATGTTTTGTGCTCACCGTATTGTGCTCCATATTGAACATAATAAATGCATACAATGTTCCACATGGAGCACAATAACACAAATATAGTTTGTATACTCGTTGCAACACACCACACGGCCATCGTATCTGTTAGAAAATTAGCCCCGATCTCGACATCGGCAGCTAACCGCGGAAGCACGAGAACAACGCCATAGAAGATCCAAACGTGACGACAACACAGAGACACGGTATTTTTTAACGTGGTTCGGCCAAACCTACTCCAGGGACACTGATTACGGGCGCTCCTCCCCGATCCAGCATAACTTCAGCTTACAGGGTCGGCTATGCCGCCGACGGTCGTTCCCTACGCCTACCTATGCTGCTGTCGCTGTGCGGTTACTCCTAGGTATGTCTTCCTATTTAAAGGAAAGCCAAGACCGAATCCAACTCCAATTCAATCCTACACCTATTACAACTCCAAGTCCTAATTAGTAACCGACTTTATACACATATTCGACACAAACTTTAACAAACTCCACCTTGGCGAATATGCCACGCCATCCTAGATCTTGTCCTTGCGCGAACCTTCGTGTACCCGGACTTGAGTTGGTTCCTTTTGCAGCTTTTGCCAAGCCGCCCGACAAGCCTTCACCAGACTTACCGTCAAGAGATTCCGCTATCTTCCCGTAATTTCTTCCTTCGAACTCCACCTGCAACAGTGCTTCATCTTCTCCTCCTATTATCACAGTCGTCTTGCCAAGCGAAATTGAATTATTTCTTAGCTGGCCAAGCTAACAAATTCAATCATCCACGCTTCCCGCATCCGTGACTGATTAACTGATACCGAGAAAATCACCATCGTATCATGTCTCATGAAGAATTACCACAATAGCCCTCTCTATGTCTTCAGTGACGCAGTTTTTATATATCCCCATCTCGCCGACCCTCGAATCCGGATATATCCTGTACTGTCAGACATCACCATTGAACACCATCAACGAAATTTTACCTGCCGTTGACCGGATATTTGTCGCACCTGCCATCTCCCATGCTACCTCCACTGAGTCACATCTTTCTTCACACGTCACCGCCGTCTTGTTACCATGCATCAATCTTCGAATGCATATACTATGGCCAACCAATTAACAGCACGAGCATGTTCCATGGAACCAGCCATCCAACATCTCCACGTGTGCACTAATCATCTCCCAGCCATATCAAAGCATCAATTTGTTGCATGCAGCTTCACCGGCTTCTCACGTGCAAGCACTTTGACTCAACAAGGCAGCTCATGGTAGCATAGATCAATCAAGAAAACGATGGTTGGCCCAACAACTAACCGGCCCCAAAATTCCAACCGGTCAACCAACCAACCAACCAAAGCAGTCCCGATTGATCCCCTTTGTTCCTTCGCGTCGCTCTTCTCCTTCACGCGTGGTAGCGCCGCCGCCTCCCAGGAGAAAACGCCGCCGCCCTCACCTCTCCTCCGTGTTGCCCGAGAGGCCGCCACCGGCACCGTTGCCGATTCACCTCCTCTGCGCCGCTGCTACTAGGAGCCGCTGCCTTCCTCGGGAAACCCTCCCGATGTGCCGCCCATCCTGGATCTCGCCGGTGAGCACGATGTCGCCGCCGCTGTGGGCTCTCGTCGGCCGGAGGATGCTGACGCCCACATGGTTGCCTCCCTCGACGCTTGAAGCCACCGCTGCCGCCCACCGAGACGACCTCCAGTGCTTCTCCCAACGCCGGTTCCCGCCGCCTCCTCGCCGGAGAACGGCCCACGTCGACCTTCGCTAGCACCTGCAAGCCGACCGCACCAAGTCGTTGCTCTTGCCGCCCGAAGTTCGACGCCTCCGCAAACCACCTCTGCCCAAGGCTCGATTCCTTCCGCTTTTGTGTTTTTCTTTTGATTGCAATTGACTTCTGCAATCCGTGGATACCTTTGCTGAAATTATCAGGGAAAATACGAGTCCGATTTCAACCAAATCAAGTCTGTCTCCTTCCCTTCTGTGTAAGACTAGACCTCTTTCTCGATCTGTATGTGATGAGTGTATCGAAGCCGACTCATGCCCGACTCCCTCTCTGCCACAACTTCATCAAATCGAGTCCTGCACAATCCAAAATCTACACCATGGTATTGCTCATGTCCGTCAGTCTCCTGTGGCATGGCCTTGACGTGCAAAGCACGCACACCTCCACAACACCGACGTCTCCAGCTTTCTGTACACTACCACGATCTTCCACACCGCACTGTCGCCAAGAACTCCATCAACAGTGAACGCCACAACCGATCTACCAATGCTTGCAACTCAGCATGCCCATCGCATGTACATCACCATTGTAGTCCTTCATTGCGCAACACCTTGTTGACACCTCCATCAACCTCTAGGATCCACACGCCCCGACACAGTTGATCCCATCAATTTCGCCACGAGCCGAAGCTGACAACTCCATGCCGCCTTCACAGCTGCCGAACGACCCAAGTGCTACGTCTAGCCACTTCCTTGTCAAACGCAGCTCATCGAAAGGCACGGGCCACCTCGCCCGCAGTGTTCGAATCCACCGACCGAGAACGCCGATCGCCTTCAGCTTCAATCAACCCCGAGTCTCACGTTTGAACTCCCCATTGAAGAAAGCTCATTGAATGGTTCAAGCCGCCTTTCCGAAGTGTCCGAAACCACCGATCAATTGCCGTTGATCGCCGCCGTGCTCCACCTTGCGTCAATGTCCCTCCTGGACATTACTGTGCGGTTGTCGCGGTGTGAAGCACCTCCATCGAGTATCTTCCTTGAATCTTCCCGTCATGGCTCTGATATCACTTGCTAGAAAATTAGCCCTGATCTCGACATCAGCAGCTAACCGCGGAAGCACAAGAAGAACGTCATAGGAGATCCAAACGTGACGACGACATAGAGACACGATGTTTTTTAATGTGGTTCGGCAAAACCTACTCCACGGGGCACTGATTACGACCGCTCCTTCCTAATCCAGCATATCTTCAGCTTACAGGGTATTCAACGACCACACGGCCGGTCGGTTATGCCGCCGACGGTCGTTCCCTACCCTACCTATGCTGCTGTCGCCGTGCGGTTACTCCCAGGTATGTCTTCCTATTTAAAGGAGAGTCTGGACCGAATCCGACTCCAATTCAATCCTACACCTATTACAACTCCAAGTCCTAATTAGTAACTGACTTTGTACACATATTAACTCTAACAGTATCTTGATTCGAAAGGCGTTACAAGATAGGTCGGGGAGAGGGAGAGATCAGAGATGTCACTCACCATTGCTTGAGTAGGATTGGATGCCGTCGTCGACGATGGAGGTGGAGTTATAGAGAGTGGCGTCAGAGGCGGTGAAGCCGTTGGAGGTGTCGAAGTTGGCCTCGCCGCAACTGTCGAATAGTCCGGGTTCGCGGGGGCCAACGCAGTCACTCGCGAGGGGGGAGGGGCCCCGATAGGATTTGCGGCGCCGAGCGTGTGTTAGGCTGTGTTTAGATGATGTAAACTTTTTGGCCAAAAATCTCACATCAATATTTGGACACATATTTAAAGTATTAAACATATACTAATAACAAAACAAATTACATATTCCGATTGTACACGACGAGACGAATATTTTGAGCCTAATTAACCCGTCATTAGCATATGTTGGTTACTGTAGCAATTATGGCTAATCACGATGTAGGCTAATCATAATGTAATTAGGTTCAAAAGATTCGTCTCGCAGTGTACAGTTGGAATATGTAATTTGTTTTCTTATTAGTCTACGTTTAATACTTTAAATATGTGTCTAAACACTCTGATGTGATTTTTTTTGCCAAAATGTTTTTAATCTAAACGCTCAGTATCAAGCGAGAACCGTCGAGGTGGCGGCGCCTGCGAGGACGACGACCCGGAATCGGATCCTTTGACTTGTATGAGCAGTGGAGTCAACATCCGCGCGTGCGTGCAGTCAACATCCCCTGTTGTGCAGGCCCATTTTGTTTCGTTTCGAGGCCTGGAGCGAGAGAGTAGATCAGAGCCCGAGTCGGATGCCTCTATCTAGGGTTCGCCTATTTAATGACAGGACTCCGCCCCCGGCGTCTCCCACAAATCCCCAGCCGACCATGCCTCCATCCCCAACCGAGAAAGGAAGAGATCGAGAGGGAGGTAGAGATCGAGAGGGAGATCTTCTGTCGATTCAATTCGAGAGATGGCCACTGCCGAGGTTTCTGTTAGGCGCTTCACCGGGGTGATGGGGGAGCCAGCGGTTGAGGAGGGTAGCATCACCGAGCCCATGGCGGAGATGGCGCTTGGGGAGGGTACCATGACGAAGACCAAGCGGGATGGCGTCAAGGCGAAGGGAAAAGCGGCTCTGCCGGCTGCTCTTCAGCTGCGTCCGCTTAAGGGGCCCGTCTCAAATGGGAAGACGGAGGAGGAGGGGTAGACCACTGGCTCTGCGGCGGTGCCTTCCGCTGCTCAGGTTGTCGCCGGGGGAGGCAAGGGTCTCAGTGCCGAGGCCGCCGCTGATGCAGCGAAGATCGCGGGTGGAGAAGGCGAGCAGAAGCTTTCTGTTAAGGTCCCAATGCCTGAGGATTACATCCTTACCATAATGTCCCTGAAGAGGGAGCCATCGCTGAGCCATCTGGACCATCTCTTGCCCGAGAAGAGCGAGGAGGAAACAAGGTTTGCCGCCCGCTACAAGAAGGTGTTCGACAAGTTGGAGAAGATGCAGGCGGAGATCCGCGAAGGCATAGACGAGAACGGCTGTTATCTGGTAGATGAGAGTTACCTTGTGGAGTCAGCGGCGTGCCAGGCTAAGATTAAGGAAGAGTGGGCCAAGCTGGACTGGGAAGGCAGCGGCATTGAATTCGGGGAGTGGGATTACAGTGATCCGCAATGCGTTAAGTACCTATGATTGATCACTGGCACAGCTGGTGATTAAGGCTCAAATGACATGGTGGACAAAGACTGACCCGGCCTTAGAGGAATTAAGCTAGCCTTTACCTGTCTATCCCTATCTATTAGTTAATATGACTATGTAGCAAGCTCAAGTTATATGTTTCTCTGTGACCCATCTCGCAGCCCTTATATATCTATTTATATCTCTCAGTCAGCATCAGTTATATCTACTTGTTTAGTTGATGATGCTTGACTTGCTTGTAGGTAATGCCTATATATGTTATTTGGTACTCTATGGAGACTATGTGATATGGAGACTATTTGGTACTCTATGGAGACTATGTTATCAATGAATTGCATGTGGTAGTAACTAATGGTTCTAATGCTTGGTTTATCTGTCAGCTGAGCATGTGATGTACGATTCTCTCTTCCTCCTGCTTGCCTGCTCATAATCAGTTTCTTTGTTCCTCTGCCTTGCTAATCAAGGTTGTTTGATGATGAAAACTGCACTGCTAGTTAATTTTGTTTGATGATGGGCAATTTGGCCCTCTTTGATCATGTAGTCAAATTTGTGTGGGTATTTTTATTAATTCCTCCTCATAGTTGTTCCGTTAAGTCTGACGTTATGCCAGGAATCCCATTTGGGCAATTTCATTTTTGAAGGTTGGAAGTTTTTGTGAAACTGATCGTTCAATCGCTAATTAGCTTTTGTGATGTTATGCTCTCTTTTCATTGCTTTTGTGATGTTATTCCTTTTCTTCATTCCCCTTCGCTGCCAGTTAAGGCTTTTTTATGAATCACTCTTTGAATTGCATATTTGCATGCCTATGTTTTATTTGAATTTCTGATTTCTGTAATGGGTTGTCCTATGAAGTTCTAACCGGAAGTTCGACCATATCTTTCAATTTCATATTGTGCATAAGCATATATGGTTTTCCCACAAAGCTTGGTGGAAAATGCACACGTATATTCTCCCCCATGGCATGGCAGTATAAAAAATTGCTTGTTGGTTTACCCTGACTTCTGGTACGAAACCATATCGGAGTTGTCTGATGTGTTGAACAGTTTGAAAAGGTTATTATGTTCCGAGAAAGATCAATGTGAATTCACAGTGACAGAATTTATGTCGTGAGAAAGATCAATGTCGACTTTAGAATGACAGAACTAAATGAGAAAACTCAAAATAATTCTTTTTTTTTTGCGGGGAACTCAAAATAATTCTTTGAAAGGACATGTTACAAGACTAGAGCAGGCGTTTGCAATTTTCTTTCCCTTGGGGCTCTATTGTCCGTCAAACGCATCATTTTTGGGGCGATCGGGTCAGCTAGCTGCGGCTGCACAGCCATAGCAGCCCATGAATGGATGCTAGTAGCTGGCACGCCGCCTTGTACGAGATTGTTTGATTAAAGATTACTGGTGTGTGAGCTGAAGAAGCAGTCGAAATGATGTAATTGTCGATTTATGCTATCAAGTTAATAGCAGCAGGCAGATTTTTACCTACAGTGGATGTTGTATATGAAATAACAAGACAATAAATACAATGTAGAGCAACATCATTGAAACCTTTTTAAAGTATATATGAAACTGAATACAACGTTTCCATGCACTCCATAACTTGTACAGATCACCTTATGTCCATAAAATGAGCCAAAATTAATAGAATTGACATCAAGCAGATATCTTTGCTTGGAGACTGGTACAGCCATAGATTTGTTCGGTTGAGTTTGGAGACGGGAACAACCGTAGAAGCAGAGATCTCTGTTCGGAGACGGGTATAACCGTACAAGCAGGAGCATCATTCCAAATTTTACACCACATATTCCGATGTTCAGACAAACGTTGTGAAAGCATTCCTTGGGTGGCCAACCTGAATAACCCTCTGCTGGTGAGTGCCACACTGCCACCAAATAAAATTCTCAAAACAGCATCTGCAACTTTAAAAGCAGACATATCTATGCATGAAGAATCTCTTAACTACTATTATGTATTAACACGTGAAAATCTACAACATGACTAAACCAGAAAAGTAGGACAGCATCCACCAAAGAAGTTTTGCCCATTGATCATACAGAAAAAGAATAAAATTCTTCAGTACAAAAAGAATGGCAAGCTCACTAAAAAAACTGACTGGAAGGTAAATACATCATGTTCCATTGGCTAAATAATCCCCGGAGTAACAGAGGAATGACATAATTTAATTAGGCTAACCGATATGTACAATATGGTTCACCTCATATCGGAACAACATGATCAAAAATAACATACAAATATAATATAACTTGCAAGAACATCGCCAAAAGCTTCAGCAGCATGGAGCCTTTCCTCATGCATATTATCAGTGATCAAAAGTGCATCCTAAGAAAGTGATAGATAAGCGGCCTGTGTGTGCCCTACATACTGTGTGTAATGATGCTGATGAAAAAATAGGCCAGAACCTGAGCATATGGTGCATGCATTTGTTGAAATGTAGTCAGAAGCATCATTGAGAGGGTGACACCTGCTGATCCTTTACTTGTTTTTGTGCCTGTTGTTTTTTTAAGTTAGCATCAAATCCTTAAAAGTTTTAGTTTTGAATGTACCAAATAAATTGATTATATATTTTTACATTATTTGAACATCATCTTCATGTGTACGATTTGAAATGTTTCATGTGTATGATTTGAAAATGCAGATAGATTAAACTTTCTCACGACTCGATGATTTATTTCTCTCAACACATACAACAAGCATGCAAGGAGAAAAGAAAACACAACGTATGCTGATCTGTTGGAAAACAGGTTAATTAATCGAGCAAGTACCATTTCTCTAGTCCATATTCCAGGACCAAAAGGCAAAATGCCATCCAAACAGAGCTAACCTATAGCAGATGTGCACCTCACCTGGTTAAGTTGATAGCAGTGCCTGTTATCAAGCATTTGATATGTTGTATTGATAAAATTGCTAGGAGCGATCTGACAATTTCTTGGCGACAAGAGGCTACGAAAAATATGACCATGAATCAATAAAAAACCTTCCTACATAGGGTTGAATGTGCCTATAATTAAATAAGGAAAAACACTGAAGTAGTATTTTCAGAACCTCCAATTGGTTAACTACAAACACGTGTGGATAGAACCTACAAATACAATATAGGAATATAATACTCTTTCTTGCTGCTCTGGTATCATAGATGTGTACTTCATATGCAAAGAAAAACACATTAGAAAAAAAAAAGAAATTGAAACACTTGTAACCACAAATACAGTGTTAAACCAAAATGGTAGGGACAAAAAGGAACATACCTAAGGGATTCATACAAACCGAGGTCATAGAAAGACATAAACTACTTGCCTGTTTAAATACTGACCACAAGGACTCTAACCAAACAATCCCATCTGAATACCTTTTTCTAGAATATGCAATTACATTTCTTTTTTTTGTCAGAATCACTCCTTTTTTTAGATACCATAGGAAAATCTTAATCTTTAGTGGAATTCTTAGATTTCAAATTAATGACTTCCTAGGTATTACTCCATTAAATATAAGTATCTTATACATAGAGTTCATGGTAAACAACCCTTCTTTATTAGTTTTCCACAAGAATTGGTCTTCTTTATAAGTATCTTATACATAGTATTTTGTCTGCCTGATGATTGTGGACCACACCGAGTCACCGATGCAAATCATTTCAAGACCTGATGTTTCATCCAATTGGTTTGTAATCGGACAATTTCACAGGAAGGCAGTGGGTCCTTTGATCGATTTGTACAGCCTGCAATGCGTGTCTTGATCTTGCTGTAGCGGAAGAGTATGCACCTGTCATACTGTTTTGAATTTGTTTTAGGGCATTGCTCATGTATTTGTGTCGTGGGAACAAGCTTAACACTTGTTGTCGTCCTTACTCTAATGCGAGGCAAGAGTAACAGCCTTTTAGAGGACATCTTGAGCTATCCATGATTGAATGCTTTTGCTTTGCTTGGACTGTTGAACATGGTATCGATGAAAGTGAGCCGCGTGTCCAATCCACACTCTACTGCTTTACTGCATTGTACTAAGTTAATTTACCACTCGTCACCTCGTCGGTGTTCATGTAGATCTTTGCAAATAAAGTAATCTGTTATAATAAAACTATTAAAGGCCTCTGTCGTTTGGAGTTAGAACCGTGATAAGATCATAAGATACAAAGTCAATCGTGGATTGTGTAGAAATTTAATATAAAAGCAAACAGGGCAAGCTATAGATCCGTATGCATGTGTGGTTGTGTGTTCACACTTTGTAATCGATAACATAATCTTGAAGATGGATACATGTTTTTTTTCTTTTTGCATAGGGGGGGTCTATTTTTAACCCAATAAAAGAATACCCATCCAACCAGAAATGTAGCCGGTCAAAGTGACTTAAAAGTTGCATCCTAAAAATACAGGTCCTGCTCACTTCTCCCTGAGCTGTTTGGTTGCTGCACTGGGAAAGAATTGCCTGGCCTGAGACTAGCCTGAAGCAAACTTCATCTTGTTTGGTTGCTACCTGATACCCTTTTCTTCTAGCCTGGCCTGACGTAACTGGCCAGCCCATTAGCCTAAGTCAGGCGACCTATTTTGGTGGCCTGAGCTCCAGGCGAAGCAATTAGCGTCCCCATAACTGTAGCTGCTTCTTGCGTGAAGCATCTCCGCTCATGTTGCGTGAATCCGCCACCATAATCGTGAGAAACTCTGATGCCACCGCCGCCACCTTCGTGAGAATTCATCGCCGCCGCCGTCGCCGTTGTTGTCGCGAGAAATCCCGTCGCCACCATCGTTGCGAGAAATCCCCGTAGCAGATGCCGTCGCCATCGTTGCGAGAAACTCTGATGTTCGGTCGTTCCCATCACGCGAAGCACACAGAATCAAGCGGAGGATGCCGATTTCCTGGATGCGGTCGTTCTTGCGGCGTCGTAGCCATACGAAGCACCCCTGCAAGGCTGCAACCTTCTGGATCTGCAATCTTGACGGCATGCAAGTCTGTTGTTTGCCCCCATTTGTTCTGTTGATGATGTAATTTTCAATCAACTAGGAGAATTTAATCCTTGAATGTTTGATTTATTTGCTCGGTGATCGATTCAGATCTATCTGTCTTTGCAATCTCTTGACTTTTCCCCTTCTTTATTTACGTGATTGATTGATTTGGCTATGGAGAGATTAGGCCATCGTCTAAAAAAATGGAGAGATTAGGCATGGAATTTATTCGTATGATTAATTTGGCTATGGAAAGGTATGTAGCCCCATTGATTTTGGTTGAAACGGCCCTGTAATCTTATTAAGATTTCTATGTCCCCGCCTTAAACACTATTTTAGAGGTCATTATGTCAAACCGAATCACCTTTTTCCTTCTCAGGCAGCAAAGGCAAACCAAACAGGTGAAGTTACAGGCTGCCTGACCAGGCAAAGTTTATGGACCTCTTTTGTGTTTCTCAGGCATGCTGCCCAGGGCAGCAACCAAACAGCCTCAAATCCACATTCTCTAGTCCCACCTGTCGCCGTCCCAGCCCCGCCTAAAGCCACGGAGAGTACATCCTAATTACTACTCCAATCCACAATTCACTATTGATAATCGTTACTACGCGGGAACAAGGAAAATCCTCGCAGCTAGCACTCCCATTTCTACACCCTGGAGCTACCTCACTTACGGGTATACCCCACCCAAACGTGGGCCCGCAATATCATTCGAAATTTCAAACCGAACTGGTGCGGTGATGAGTACTAGTACCGTACGTATAGAGTACTCAACGGTTGGACCTCGATGGGAGCAGCCACACGGTAAATGACACGGTAATCAGGAGTGCGTAGCCGTGTACTCGAGCGGAGCACCGCACCTCCACCTCACCATCCGACGAGGCCACTGCGCCGCGGGTCCCACCTGTCTGCATCTAAGATTAATTTCGGAATAATTTCGTCGTCGTCTCGTCTCCGTCGCCTCTCCCTCCTCGCCTTCTCCTCCCCATTTCGTCGGCCTCTGGAGTCTAGAGTCCTCGCCACCTCCCCAAATTAGCAGAAGCCAAGCCGCTGCCCGCACGCGCACACCCGCGCCTCGCGACTCGCGAGTCGCAGCTCCTCCGCCCCAGAGACCGAGGCGAAACCCTAGAGGCCGCGCCGCCGCTCGCCGCCCGGCCGCGGCGGGTGGTGGTGCAGGGCCTGGCCGGTGGTGCAAGCAGTAAGATCTGTGCTGTTCCGTAGGTTAGGGTTGCCGAGGTTTGTTTGTTTTTGTTCATGGCGGGGTCCAAGTTTGGGTCGTTCAAGTCGGAGAAGGGGAACTCGGCGGCGGGGGCGGCGGCGGGTGCTGGAGTAGCGGCGCAGAGGAGGGACCCGTACGAGGTGCTCGGGGTGGGGCGAAATGCCACCGAGCAGGAGATCAAGAGCGCATTCCGCCGCATGGCTCTCAAGTAAGTAAACTCTCGGATTTGGGCACTTTTGAGTGGTGGGGTTATGTTCGGGAGGGAACGATTTTGTTCAAATTTCTGAGGAACAGAGTGCGTTTTAGGTCAAATTGGCTCATCTTGAATAAATTTATCGCTCCTAATACCACAACAGAGCTGTTTACTGAGCTTTTTGAACCGTTGTGTTCGATTCGAATACAGAACCAGGCCTTCTCATACCTTACGTTCGAAAGTTGGTACTTGGTAGTTTGCTACTTTGCCTTGCTTGTGTGGTAATTGTCTAATTGACGCAGAGAGATAATGAAGCGTCCGAAGTAATTTTTGGTTTTTGGTACTGCAGGTACCATCCAGACAAGAATGCAGACGACCCTGTTGCCTCGGACAAGTTCCAAGAAGCCACATTCTCTTACAACATACTGTCAGATCCAGATAAGAGGCGTCAGTATGATTCCTCGGGATTTGAAGTAATTTACTGCATACAAAAGCATGGTGGAGTTGTTTGATCTGCTTAATTTCTCTACTGACTGTAATGTTTGCCATCGTTCAGGCCATTGAAGCAGATAGTCAGGAACTGGAGTTGGACTTGTCAAGTTTAAACACTGTAAATACAGTGTTTGCTGCCTTGTTTAGGTCGGTTTTTAAGGATAGTCATGTACTTCGATCTTGCTTAACTGATTATTTATTATGCTTATGTTTGTGTAGCAAGCTAGGTGTACCAATCAAGACTACAGTTTCAGCAACAGTTTTAGAGGAAGCATTGAATGGGTCAGTGGAAATTGCTCAGCTTGAGCTTGGACAATCCGTCTGTAGGAAGGTATGCAACTACCTCCCATCATTTATCCTCCATTTTTACTATCAGTGAATAAATTTCAAATTTCACATGTTGGCAGGTGGAAAAGCAATCAGCTCATTTTTATTCTGTGGACATAACAGATAAAGAAGCCAAAATGGGTTTAGTGTGTAGAGTTCAATCAACTGCTAAAAGTAAATTCAAGGTTAGTTGCTAACTTGTTGTTTGTGTCTGTCCCTTATGATATTTTGACAGTTTAACTACCCCATTACTTTACTTTGGCTGATAAGCATTGATTGTGCCTGTGATGTAAGCATTTGTTCTTGAAAAACTTTATGAGAAAACGTGACGATTTTAATCACTATAATAATGGATGTGTGGTTAGCTGTTTGTCTGTTTCTCTGAACTGTTAAGACTACCATGGTATCTAATTCTGATTTTCAAAAGTCAAAACTATAAAAATACTTGAGGCATCTACAATTGCAGATACGTTAAGCATCGACTGTTAAGACTCCATGCACAAATTTGTTCTAAGGCAAGTTTCTTTATGTTTCAGTTGCTATATTTTGAGCCTGAAGAAAATGGTGGGTTAAGCCTCGCTTTACAGGTAAGTATGCTCTGCTTATATTTTGCTAGGCTTAGCAAATATAGGTTTGAAATTACTCCTATTTGGGACTAGGTTATCATCTGCTTAACGTATCTGCACATTCTGGTTAATATAGGTTTGAAAGTACTCCTATTTGCTAGTCTAGCATGTAACGCCAAAACACACAACTCAGATATTTTATGTCACCATCTTCTTCCTGTGCAGCGTATCTGCACATTCTGGTTAATTGACGAGTTTGACGTATCAACATTTTTTTTTCCAAAAGCCGGAGATATACCTCCCTTTTCCGGAACCATTTTTAGCCATGTGTTCACAATTGGCTGGCACCTCTTTTCTATTTTTCTGTGAGTTTTGCTGTAATCTTGAGCGCACCACGTAGGAACAGTTGACAAAGCATTATACCATCACAACTGTGGAGCATGAAATCCTACTTTGTTTATCCTGGAAGATGTGTTTGTTAACTGTTCTTTCAGAAGCCTTCTGCCTCATGATTTAGATGGGAAATTTTCCATAACTAGTGAAATTCGATCTTAATAAAATTATAATTTTAAGTAGTCAGTGTTGCAAGGATGACCTGCGTGAAATGTTTAGTGCTTAATGAATAGTGATGCCTTTAGGAAGCAAGGGACCTTGCCTTAAAGTTTTTTCCTGTGTAGTTTAACCTGGAAAGATGCTTCCGAGAACCGCCTAAAACTTAAGATGTTTATTTGTATACCTACATGGGGGGTAAACCAACATCTGCAACTGCATCTTACACTTTATTTACCAGAGCAACTGGTACTTTTTACCAAAGGCCTTCCAAGTTAAATTATTCCCTTTGAAATAAATGCTGGTATGAGGGATTGACTATATAAATGTTGCTTTGCATAGATATTGCCTTTTCATCCAACCTTCATTCTATCCAATGAGAAGGATTTTTTTAATTTTATTGCGCTAGTCTTTGATGCTTTGGGTATGATTTCAGTTAATGTATCATGCTATTGCAGGAAGACAGTGCAAAGAATGGAAAAGTTACTTCTGCTGGAATGTTCTTTCTTGGCTTTCCAGTTTATCGTTTTGAACAAAATAATTCGGTGAGTATACAAGCTAGTGTCTGGTTACCTCTCGATGTGTTTGTTATGGTGCCTCTTTACAAGTCCTACTTGCTGCCAGGTTGCTGCTGCAAAAGATCCTGATGGTGCATTTTTTAAAAGATTGGATGGCTTTCAACCATGTGAAGTAAATGAACTAAAAGCAGGAACCCATTTTTTTGCTGTCTATGGTATGCCATTTTTTTGCTGCTTGCATTATTTTGTTATCCCTGGAAATTTACAGCGGCTTTAAAATGATATATCACTTCATTCAGGTGATAATTTCTTCAAGAGTGCAGCTTATACTATAGAGGTTGTATGTGCTGAACCCTTTTCTACTGAAAAAGAGAAGCTACGAAGCGTGGAGGCAAAGATACTTGCAAAACGATCTGAGTTGTCTAAATTTGAGTCCGAGTATAGGGAGGTATAATCCCACCTTTTAAATCGTTTGTGCCTGCAAATCACTGGCATGCCAAGAGATAGTATTGTTAATGGCTGAAATTGCAGGTTTTAGCAAAGTTCACCGAGATGACCAGCAGATATGCTCAGGAAATGCAAACGGTAGTATTTGTGTAACACTCTTAGTTCATTTTTGCTTCCAATTTTGTTCTGACATCATGTTTTATTTGTAGATTGACGAGCTTCTCAAGGAAAGGAATGCAATTCATGCATCCTACACCAACAACCCAACTCTGCAACGGAGTTCCAGTAGCAACAAAGGGAAAACATCCTCAAAGGAGTCCAAAAGTGATGATGATCAAACTGTGAAAAAGGAAAAAAAATCGAAGAGCAAGTCGACGGAGGGATCCAGAAGTGACGACGA
Source organism: Leersia perrieri (assembly GCA_000325765.3). NCBI lineage: Eukaryota > Viridiplantae > Streptophyta > Magnoliopsida > Poales > Poaceae > Leersia > Leersia perrieri. The sequence continues at coordinate 22,321,024 of CM002480.1, forward strand.
TGGTCCTAGGAAGGAAAAGAAACATAAGGAGCGGCTTCGGAAGAAGAAATGGTTCAACATTCCTTTGAAAGTAGACAAGAGAAGACCCTGCTGAGGAAGGTAATGTATAACTATATATTTTAATTTGAAGTGAGCTTCTGCCGTGTTTACCTTACCTTTTCTGTTTCTTTAGGTATTCCCTACAACTTTGTGCTCCCAAGCAAATGGGAACCCTAGGGAGTTGCTCCGAGAAGAAATATCGTTTTCTTTGTCGTAAACTTCCACTCCAGGGAATCAGCTAGGCAGGAATTTCGGTTTGACATTAGATTTTTCAGTAAGATATGCCCTTGCTTATTTTTCTCCTGCGACGTTACAATTTAATCCTGAAAAGTCAGGAGCCTTGGCAATTTCAGAAATGATGTAAAAATTTACGTGTAGTGTTCTTTTTGGGGCCTTACTGGCGCTGTATCCGTTCACCAAGAATCAAGACGGTTTCTGATGTGTATACAGCTTCAAGAACTGTCTATGTTGTACACTGCGGCTGGAATGCAATTCACATTCGTTCAATTATTTGGGCGATGGATATGTCCATTTTACTATCAGACTTCCATCAAACCCCCATTCAGGGAAATGGGCATATTATGATCTTTTTTTTTTCTGAGAGAGGGCATATTATGATCTTAATGCATATGTACTGAGTCAAGTAAACATCTATGGCCATTTCAAGTATTATATAAACTCCTATTGGTTTTCTTATGGCAGGATATAGCTCAAATAATAGATATTTTTTTTAGGCGGTCTAGGAGTTGCTCTTTGGATCATTTTGATAAGAGATATGAGCAAGAGGCTTCAAGAAAACTTGTGTTTTCAGAATTATATGAAGCTAGCAAACAAACAAAAATCCATGGGGTATTTGAAACCGAGAACTCGGGAAAAAGCATGATATTTGATGGAAGAACAAATGACCCCTTTGAACAACATGTACTAATTAATAGAGAAGTCTTATATCTTAAAATTAATCTATCAAATGGATGAGAAAAAACTAGGGATGCTCTGCTGGCCCTCTATTACCTATTCACTTTCTACACATCAACCCGTTAGAGAAAGAACCAACCAAGCAAGGGGGACAACGAGAAACGGAAGTTTGGCATGCTATGATGTGCTCAGATTATTTCTTCAGAAAGTTACTAAAAGAAGTAAAGCACTCCCTTCCGATCGATTGTGAAATTAAATTTCTCAATTAGATACATGCCACAGAGACGACAGATATTCAGTTTAGCTGGTTTCTCCATCGGTGGCATCAAGTAATGCAGAGCTTTTATGAAAAACCCAGTGCTGCAAATGAACGCAATGGTTAAACTCCAGCATCATTAATGGAACAGAAAACGGCAACGCACCGTTACACAGAGCTAAAGATAGTAAACGCCAGATCAACATGCATGCAATGCAAGAGACAGGTTTCAACCAGCGTTTCACGTTGATCCATGGCTGATCAGCTCAGCGCAAAATGCAAGAGACAGGTTTCAACCAACCAGCGCTGGTCAGCGCCTCTCCTCTTCTTCCTCCTAGCGACGAGCTCTCCTGTCCGCTCCCTCGCCCTCTATTTGCTCCCCTCCACCGCCTCCAACAACAGCAAACCCCCACTCCTCTCCTCCCATTTTTCTTTGATCCCATACACACCCTCGCGCGCCTCATCGCCAACAAGCACCCAAGCAGCTAGCTAGCATCGATCGATCAGCCATGCGTCCATCGTCCCTCCCCATCCTCCTCCTCGCCGCCGCAGTGTTCGCCGGCGTGGCGAATGCTGGGCCGCCGCTGCCGCTGGGTGAAAAGCTGACGCCGGAGTACTACAGCCAGACGTGCCCGCGCGCGGAGCGGATCATCGCGGAGGTGGTCCAGTCGAAGCAGATGGCGAACCCGACGACGGCGGCCGGCGTGCTCCGCGTCTTCTTCCACGACTGCTTCGTCAGCGGCTGCGACGCCTCCGTGCTGGTCGCATCCACCGCATTCGAGAAGTCCGAGCACGACGCCGAGATCAACCACTCCCTGCCCGGCGACGCCTTCGACGCCATCGTCCGCGCCAAGCTCGCCCTCGAGCTCGAGTGCCCCGGCGTCGTCTCCTGCGCCGACATCCTCGCCCTCGCCTCCCGCGCGCTCGTCACGATGACAGGTGGGTAGGACGTGAAATTGCTGAAATTTATCGATCGGTATCATTTTCGAAAATAGTAATATAAGATAAAATCTTATTAACCCTTACCGTTTGTAAAATTCAATATTTTCAGTTCATTTTTAACTACGGCATATTGAAGCCACCACTAAATAATTTAATTCATAAGTTTTCATAAATATAAAAACTAAATATGATACCGTTTCCGATTAATTCGGACCATACGTCTCGTTCCTAACAATATCAACCTGTAAAATTTAATATTTCAATTTAATTTTGAATGTGTCATATTGAACAATTCATAGAAACTTCATAAATACGAAAAATTCCCGAATACACCCATATTTATATCAATATTTTTTTGAGGAAGTATTTATATCAATATTTGATACTGTTTCCGATCAATTCCGATTGTCTTCGTTCCTCCAGGTGGGCCCCGCTACCTGGTCCCGCTCGGCCGCAAGGACTCCCTCTCGTCATCCCCGACCGCGCCAGACAAGGAGCTCCCCCACTCCAACTTCACCGTGAACCACCTTATCAAGATGTTCGGCGAGAAGGGATTCTCCGTGCAGGAGCTCGTCGCGCTCTCCGGCGGCCACACGCTGGGCTTCTCCCACTGCAAGGAGTTCGCGGACCGGATCTACGACTACAAGGGAAAGCCTGGGAGCGTTGATCCAACAATGAACCCGGTGCTTGTCAAGGGGCTCCAGGGCGCGTGCAAGGAGTATCTCAAGGACCCGACCATCGCGGCGTTCAACGACGTGATGACGCCGGGGAAATTCGACAACATGTACTTCATCAACCTGCAGCGTGGTCTGGGATTGCTCGGCACGGACCAGGAGCTGTGGACGGACAAGCGGACCAAGCCGTTCGTGAAGCTGTACGCGTCCAACGCCACCGCGTTCTTCGACGATTTCTCCCGTGCCATCGAGAAGCTCAGCCTGTTCGGGGTGAAGACCGGGAAGGACGGCGAGGTCAGGCGGCGCTGCGACGCCTACAACCACGGGCCCATGGCCGTGCCCAAGTGATGACCGGTTTGATTTCCTCCATCGATCGATCGATCGATCGCCCGCTCTGGTTAAGATCGACGACGACGACGTTACATGATCGTGCAAGTGTTTCGCTGAATTTATTGTTGTTTAATTTGCATGTGTTTTCTCCCTGTATGACTTTGATGTTCGTGGTGGTTTTAAGGTTCGTGCACAAGCTAGAGATGTGTGTCGTGTTTCCTGTTGTTCTTCATTCAGTAATTTAATTTCTGCTTTACGAAAACTGAAATGCCCCAATTTATGTGCGTGATATTTATTTGTACCTGGTTTCCCTTATTCCTATTCATCTCTCCTCGGCCAAAATTTATCTCCTGCACAGGCCAATCCCAATCAGGAAGAGAGTCCTCATCCATAATTATAAGTAATTCTGAAAAAAAAGGTTCAGTTTGAGTTTTAAGGATTTAATATCAGTAATCTAAATCATATTGTTTACTCTGGTGAAAAAGTAGTACAAAATCAAAAGGATAGTTTGAATAAGCAAATCGCATTTTAGTGAGACTCGGTTAGGCCACCATGGCCACGGCTCTCATATCCACGTCAGAATGCTGCGTTCTTTTGATTGGTTTGTTTTGTAGGCGTTACGTCATTGTATATCGTAAGGAGGCACAATGCTAGTGTACACGATTTTACACAAACTATTGGCATGTGAGCGTGCAATAAATGAAGGGTGTTCAACCATAGGTTCAACGAAACCGACTAAAATTGGGGACTCGAAAATATTGGGCTAATTTTTTCTCAGCTCATAAAAAATATAGTACAAATGGTTTGGTTGGGTTTTGTCAACATCAAAATTATGCGTATAACAAATATTTGAACGATAAGCCTATTTCACATGCCTCATAAGGTTGATGACTCACTTTTTTTTTATCTAGCCTCATGAGGGCTTATTCATTTTGGAATAATTATACCTCCATATGAATAGGAAATATGAAGGAATATAGATGTGTGTCACTCCGATCCATAATTATTTTTCAATGAGATTGGAGTGGATGGAAATTTTCTTATAGTTTCTCCCTAGAGGTTGTAAGAAAGGAAAATTTTCCTTTGGTTTCCTGTGATTCCATCTACAAAATAAATGAAATTTGTAGGAATTAATCCTTAGCAATCTAAATCCTCTGTTTTCCTCCAAAATGAATAAGCTTTAGTTTCATGCATCATTAATATGCATTTAAGTCATGAGCATGATGAACTTCGATGGAACTGACCCCAATTGGGTAGTTGTTTATCTTACTCTAGTGTCTTTTGATTTTTTTTTCTAATGTGAACAATATGCTTTGGAAACTAAAAGTGCCATTGAAAGCAAAGATTCTCATTCGTTTGATATTTGAGCCATGGAGCGATTTAGAATAGTTTTCTCATAATTTTTATTGACGCGGAATTAAAAGTAGTATAAACTGAAGGGCGGACTAGATAGCATAGCAAGTCATCTAAATAATAATGGTAACTGGTTAGATACCCAGTAGAGGAACCTGCACACCCGAGTTCACGTACCAGATTTGACATAGGTGCTCGCATTTACGTTTCATATTCTTTCGATGGTAGACCACATACCCTCGACAACGAGGCGTCTGTGTCTTCGAAGGTGCTATAGAGATAGGGTGTGCATATGTGCGTTCATAGAGTGAGTGTACGCATGTTTATAGACATATGTGGTGATTTCATGTGTGCTTATAAGGGTGAGTGTACACATCTTTACGAGCTTTGCGTTTGTACTATTTATCTTAACTAAAAATAATAACGGTTATCTCGAGTGTTAACATTAAGCTATGGCTATGCTACGGGAGAAAAAAAGACAAATATTGGTGCCCTGTAGCAATATCCTGGAAGCAACCAACTGTCCACTCCGGATCGAACTCGCCCGGGCCCGATCCCCATCCAACACCATCCTCCCGCTCCACGCCACCGCGCCGCGCGAAGCCGAGTGACTCCATGCGATCTCCTCCTCGGCCGCGCCACCCCGCGCCGGCGCGGCTTGCGGCGGTCGCGCTCCTCCTCGCGGCTCTCGCCGGGGGCGCTGCCGCAGCCGCCGTCGCCGCCGGCGATGGGTACGGGCGCGGGAGGAGGCTGTACATGAGGAACAAGGTCCTGGAGATGTGAGTGTACTCGACTGCCACGAGCTACTACTAAATGGCTTCCCTTTCTCTCCCTTTCACGATCTTTCATTCATTCCGTTTGGTCTAGCTCCGGCGGTCGAGAGGTTCGATTTGTTTGGTTTTGGCTACATCGCGGATAACGGGAATGCTTTCGTACTTTGTTTAAGCTTAGTCTCCACTTGTTCGCGAGGTCTATGATAAATTGGTTCTGAATTTTATTGACAATATGCAAGCAGTTTGTTGGGACAAATACCAATACTTCGAGCTTAATTCTGTACTAATTGTTAAGAAGGCCGGCATGCGTCTGCTATATGAATGGGACTGAAGCTAGATCGAGGATGGGGTTTATGATTGGAGATATCCTACCGAATGTGTGTTGGCTAAGGGTTGTTTAAGTTTGACAAAATTTCATGTTAAGAAAGTATGACAAAGTTGTTATTCTCGAGTTACCAAGGATAGTTCTCGTTAGTGTATGTTGTTCTCTGAGAATCAAAATAGACCGTGGCATTTCCTAAACATTTTAACAACTAATCATTTCATGAGCTCTATAAAATAGGGAAAGGCTAAAAACTTAATCAAATTTGACATTTCCAAAGGCACAGTATACTATGGCGTCTCACAATGTTGTTTTTTTTTCCTATCACTTACACATTTCCATTCTTTTTCAGGTTTTACCATGCTTATGACAACTACATGATTTATGCGTTTCCCGTATGTACATCAGCTATCTTAAAAATTCTCAAATAAAGTCCACTTCGAATAAATGCTCATGAAATAGTATAAGCTGACATTATTTCTCTTTATGTTTTCAGCATGACGAATTGAAACCTCTTACCAAAAGTTTCACTGACTCCCTTAGCGAGCTTGGCAACCTAAATGTATTAAAATATCAACAATTTTTTCAAATTTTAATTGAAATTATAAAAGCTTTGAGACAGCAGATCATGATGTCATCACTTTGTTCCAACTTGTAGCTTGAACATTTGCCAAATGATTATAATGGATCCGCACTTACACTAGTGGAGTCATTGTCAAGGTACAGTTTATGAAGTTGTAATGTTTTTCAGCACTTTAAGACTCGTTCTGTCTTTACTGTTCAGAGTGTGAATGGTAACATAGTTACTTCAGAAAGCACTCTTATTTGTAAGATTGATAGGTAATGCCTCTCTGTTTGGCTCATGCAGTCTTGTTGTCTTAGGTAACCTCACAGAATTCCAAAGAGGAGTTCTCTGGCTTTCAGAGAACCTAACATTTGATGTTGATGCGCGCATAAATCTCTTTGAGGTAGCTGGATACTACCACATCTTCTCACATAAAAATGACATCTTGGCCTCAAGACAGAGTTACTCACGCATTTTTTTTCTTGTTCTTTTGCAGTGCAACATAAGACTTCTTGGTGGGCTTATTTCTGGTCATATTCTTGCAAAGGAGTACATCAGTCATCTTAAAGATGGACTATACCAGGACCAATTACTACATCTTGCTGAAAATTTAGGCAGACGTTTTCTACCAGCTTTTGAGACACCTACTGGATTGCCGTACGCATGGATCAATCTTAAGGTTATATACAAATCCTTTGATCTTTCTATCTCAAAGGTGTTTAGTCAGGACAGAGAATATTGGAATTTTAATACTGGCACATTTTTTATTTGTATATTTACGTAAGGCTACTTGAATTATCCTTGTAGAAACATCAGAATGAGAATGGGACTTTTGGGCTTTGGGGGCAATAGCTCATAACTCAGCGAACAAAATGCGTTTAGTTCTTACTCCAATTTACAGAAGGAATAGTTTCCACTTAACTCAGTCGTGCTGATCACGCACAATATTTATAACTACTACTTTAGACCAGCCAGCCAATCAGGATACTTCGGTTCATGTTAAAAACAAATGAGTACAATCCTGCAAAGAACATTAGTGTCAAGCTACAACCACACAATGTTTTCCACAATTCATGGCTTGTCATGGCTGTTGGGATTATATGTTGTCAAGAGTTTCTTCTATTTCATGACCTTATAACTATTTTTTCCAGTACGGAGTGATGGAAAATGAGACAACTGAGACAAGCACATCAGGGTGTGGTGGGTGATACCGTGATAGAATATTTATTTCTCTACTCCATAATAAATGCATTACTCTTTTGGGTATAATTTTCAATTTATACATATACATTTTTACAGGTTCTCTGATTCTTGAAATGGGTGCATTATCACGTTTGACGGGCGATTCTAGATATGAGGCTGCAGCTCTTCGTGCTCTTCGTAAGCTATGGAGCATGAGAAGTTCACTGAATCTTGTAGGCACAACGCTTGATGTAGTGACTGGCAAGTGGATTGAATATTCATCAGGCATTGGTGCTGGTACTACTCTTTATATTTTCCCATTTGATTGTTTTGTGAGATGTGTTTGTCCAGTCAACATCTGTGATCTTATGAGCTTTAATTCCTGATATTTTGTGGAATCTTCTGTTACTGCACAACTTACTTATGTGACATAATAATGGTTCCTTTGTATCTTGTTTGCAGGAGTTGATTCATTTTATGAGTATTTGATTAAAGCATACGTTCTTTTTGGAAGTGAAGAATACTGGGATATGTTTCATCCAGCTTACCTTGCAGTGCAGAAGTATTTCCGACATGGTCCATGGTGCACCCCTTTTTTCTGGCATTTTATCTCAGCTAACTGATCCGTCACTGTGATGTGGTTGTACTAACCACTAATGACCATCCCGGCTTGGTAGGTATCATGAAGCTGATATGAGGACTGGAGAAGCAACACACTGGCAACTAACTAGCCTTCAAGCCTTCTGGCCAGGTCTTCAGGTTTGCTGAATTCCATATATGGATGCACTATCACCTTATTGCAGGATGTTAATCATGCATTGTTTATTTACTCCTGGTCATGACCAGACACTTCTAGGAGATGTTGCTGCCGCAAATATATCACACCGTGAATTTTACAATGTATGGCAAAGATTTGGTGTGCTGCCTGAAAGGTACCGTTTACTGTTTTAGCCACATATTAGTATCATCATTTTAATAGGGAGAAAAGTATATGAACTGTTTGAAATAATAATGTACTACTACATGCATTTAACTGAAATGCACAAGAATAATGCAAAAGCTTGCTTCAAGATTGATGCTTAACTAGTAAACAGTACTGACACATGTTTTAGACTGTATTTGCAGATATCTTTTGGACTTCGGAATTTTGCATCCCACTGAGAAGTATTATCCTTTACGTCCAGAGATCGCTGAGTCTACATTTTATCTTTATCAAGCAACTAAAGGTATGCTCAACAGTACAAGTTCACCCAAAATTACAGCTTTCATGCACTATATTCAGCTGGATTTCCAATTTCTACTGCTCTAGAAGCCATTCCCTCTTTTCTTCTTTTCCCTCATTCTACTTCCCCGGACTGACATATCCTGTTCCTGTAGATCCTTGGTATCTTGAAGTTGGTGAAGCTATCATTGGATCCCTTAATTACTATACTAAAGTGGATGGAGGTTTTGCTAGTGTCAGGGATGTTTCGACAATGAAACTTGAAGATCATCAACATAGCTTCTTTCTTTCAGAAACGTAAGTTGTTACTCCCTTCCAAATTCCAATTAATAAATTAAAAGCAGTTGACAGCAAAACTGTTCGTGGACATCAATTATAGTCAATAGTCATCACTAATCATAAATTGAAAGCAGTTGACAGCAGTTGACCGAGCCACATGACATAAATTCTCTGCAGTTGCAAATATCTTTTTCTTCTTTATGACGATTCATTCTTGAGGAACCAAAATTACATATTTACCACGGAGGGTCACCCACTTCCGATAAGGAGCACATGGCATGAGAAAATCCCTACAACACATGTTCCCAGCAACTGGACATTCTTTAAGGTATTCTTTCCAGTCTCAATTATCAGTCCTCCTATTTGCATGAACAATGATACCAGAAAGTTTTATTCAGGATGATAGCCAACCCATCCGTGTGAGCGCATTGTCGTCTCAAGTTTGTCCAGAGACAATATTCCGGCAAAGCGTTGGTTCCCCATGGGAGAGTGCATGTCACATACCAGACGTGTTTTCTACTCACAGATGCAGAACTGATGATGACTGTGGAGTGGAGGCCGTATCATGCAGGAGGAGGACTTGCAGTATGGCTGGCTACTGCGGCTTATGGCTGGGGGTTTATTAGCTTTCTTTTCTTTTGGAGGTTATACTGTTTCCCATTCTTAATAGCACAAAAGTGAACGTTACTGGACGGCCTCGGCCTGCTACTTCTGTACAATAGAATTTATAGTCAATACTCAATAGAGCAGAATGATACCGAAGTCCCAGTTGTTAGCCCGAATGAGCCTGTATGCAAATACTCCTAGTCATCTTATAATGTATTTTTGCGCACGTAACTTTGATTTATCGGTTAATACATAGATGTCTTTGTTACGCTCATCACGTTACTTCTACGAATCTGGATTGTGGATGGACTGTGCTCATTATGTTACTTCTAGGAATCTGGATTGTGGATGGACTATGGAGTCTATACGAATCTGGATTGTGGATGGAGTTTATACGAATCTGGATTGTGGATGCAGATCTCAAACTTAGAAAATTGAAGAGCATATTTCTTTGTTCAGATCAGGAGATTCACTATCATCCATTCATCTCTTGCTGAGTCTGGCAGCTCAGCTACCCTTGGTCTGATACACTCGGGTTCAAAACCATTTACTCTTCTCTCAAAAAAAAAAAAACATTTACTCTTTGCTTCAGCTATTAGGAACGTTTAGCTTCCAATGAGTTCCATCTCAGGCTATAAAACTCGGGACCCACATTTGTTAGCGAACTGCTTTTATGAATCAACTTACACGGACAATTTAGCTAGGGTCATATGGCAATTCGCACGGAGAATTTATAATAAAGATTAAGGGCTACTTAGCCACATGAAAGTTGCAGAATAGAGTTCGCATATACGCTCGAATGTTTGGCAGTGCGATAGAATGAACATGATTTCTACATTACGGATTCAGGAAGTCCGTGGCAACAAAACTATACTATCCGCACTTGAGAAATGACAATCCTAGTTCTCTACGACTGACCACGCCCACCACGACCCCGAGGTCCTCGGCCACCATCTTTCTGCAAAGAGAACAGGTTTTCCAAGAATTAGCACTGGATATAACAAAAGGAAAACACGACGGAAATTGACCCGTAGTCCGGTAGGATAACACCATACCCTGTAAGTAAGAGACTGCTGGCCACGGCCCCTTCCAGTCTGTTGAGTGGTTGACCGAAGAATTCTGTTTTGCCGGTTTTGCCTTGCCCTCTCAGTTAGGTTGATCGTTCTGGTACGAGTATCAACACCTTCTGCTGCAGTGGCAGGATTCTGCTGTTCAGAAGACGCACCAGCTTGGACTGGGACTGGGGTAGGAGTGGGATTCTGTTGTTCAGAAGGAGCACCAGCTCGGACTGGGTTAGGGCTTGTATTTTGCTGTTCAGAAGGTGCACCAGCTTGGACTGGGTTTGGAGAAGGTTCACGTGCAGGGGATGCATCAGCTATTTTACTTGGTGACGCATCTGCTCCACCTGGTTGTGATAGAGGGCTTTGGTCTGGTTCGGTAGTACCATCACCTTCTCCAGTCTCTTCTGGCATATCAACATCACTTTTTTCGGTTAATCCTGCTGGAGAGGCCGCCCTGAAAGAATCACCGGCTTGCTCACCAACATCCAGCACTGGGGGAATGCTGTCTGGATGTTCTGGTTCCTCTGGCAACTCTCCCTCCTCCCTCTCGTCTTCAACATCAGTGGTTGTAATAAACTGACCCTCTTCCTTCACATCAGTTTTTGGGTCTTCCTCGAACGATTCCAGAACAGTTTCTGACTTGACTGGCACATCTTCCACAGTAGTTGTGTCATTGTCAATAGCGGTTTCAGCATCCTGTCCTTGGATGTCCATTGATGCATCCATATGCGGTTCCATGTCATCCTTATCACCCAAGTCGTCCTCCCTTGTTTCCTCAACCTCTTCAATTGGCAAGGATGCCTGATCAGTATCCATCTCTTCTCCAGGCTGTTGCTCATCTTGGTCATCCGTAGATGGAAGCACAGGAACCTGTGCCGTGACATCTTCAGGAGGTGATTGTTCAGTTTTTAGCTCAATAGTACCTTGTGAAGATCCTTCTTTGGGTTTCTTCAGTGGTGGATTGGCATCAGTAATCTCTCCTTGTGAAGCCTCATCTCTAATCTGTGGTGATGGAATTAGGCGTTTACGACTTGACGGCGGTAACGCAGAGACACCACCGGAAGTTTCACGTTCCAAGCCGCTTTTCTCTGTGGAGCCTTCAGCTACTGTTGTATCCATATCAGCTTGGTGTTCCTCAACCCGTTCAAGTGAAGGCCGAATAAGTGGCCTCCTTCCTCCCGGTCTACGCACTTCAGTGCTTGGTTTGGGCAAAGTAGAAACGGCTCTCTGCTCCATCACTTTGACCTGAGCAGACCTTGGTGGAGTAGCGACCTGCTTACCTGAGATGAAGAAAAAGAAGAAGAGAAGGCTTATGAACTACAAATATTGATCAAGAGAGGGGTCAAACAAAAGAAAAACACATAGTTCAATTTCATGAAATGGAGACCATGCAAGAAATGCATTAGAGAATATCTGAGAAGTCAAATCATTCAAGACTAAGTTTACATCGAGTTTGATAGAACATATAAACATGTTATGTAAAATCAGGATCTGATCTATGTATCCAACAGGTAAATATCACGTCTCTAGCAGATATTATGGTAACTAATAAACTATATCATTAAGCTAGCAGTGCAATATAAAATTTGAACAGAAAGGGACCTGCAGCAGCTGCAGATGCATCCACAATGGCACTTTCAACAGCTGGAGTCAGATTTGTTGTATCGTCTTGGAAGGGACTTGGAGATTCCTCGATGGTTTTAATAGTGAGAAAATATGAACGTATCTGCTCATCTATTGCAGATCCAGATGGCATTTGAGAAGATATTCCAGAATAATGCTGCATAAAATACACATCAGCTGTAGTAGAGCTCTAAATCAAATATGTACATATATACTAGGAACTTCCATTTGCAGCAGCAACAATGAAGCAGGATATCTAGGGGAACAGGTAAACTGTACCTCAATCGCCTCTTTCACAGCCTGCCTATGCTTCTCTATCGATTCCTCCACTTGTTTCTTCTCCTGAAAATAATTTTCGAAATCAGCAAATGAATTAGAGGGTGAGTATAATATGAACTCTTTAAATTGGGCAGACAGATTTATGTATACTGCTTCAAAAGGAGCACTGGTGGAGGTGAGTGGTAAATATGCTACCACCCCCACCATAACTCCCTAATTTGTCTAGGAAAAAAAACATGGGGCCAAAGGGTCTACCTGTCAGCCGAAAAGATGTAACGAAGAAAAAAAATGAGATGAGATATAAAAAAGTGCGGCAAATACGGGTTGATGATAATGTTCTTTTTTTGAACTTCCATTATAATGCACGAGCAATATATACATGGGGCCAAAGGGTCTACAAACTCGTTATGTTGTATTTTTTGAGTTACTCATCGTGTACCATTTTTAGTAGTATGGTAACCAATAAATATTAAGGAGACAGGTTTAAGCAATTATGCGTTATGAGGCCTCGACTGGACATGTGCTTGGAAGGCCAATGAGAAAATCCCAGACATTAATTACCATGCTATTATTGCCTATATCATGCAAACATTAACCAACAGGGCATCAAGATTAGTATTAGATATTGAACAAGTTACCTGATTCATTTTTTGAATGGCAGTAGTAAATACCTTCTCAGCCCTTTTGCGGAATGCTTTCTCTTTCTTGTTATCATCTCTCTCCTTCTCCAAGATTTTTTCCAAAGTCTGAATATCTTTACATAAGAAACCTGAAAGAGTTCTTTTAATGTCATTAAAAGTACAATTTACAGACCTGTATCCTGAAGTCTTTTTCTTTGATGGCCTGCTCATTTGAATTATCAGGTGTAGTTTTCTGACCTGCCAAAGTATATCAAACTTAGAACATGATTGATCATATAACATATTTTACGTGTGCATGAGGAAGAGTGTTTAAGTAATATGTACTTGATTTAAGATCTTCCAGTTGCTTTAAAAGGCTTTGTTTTTCTCTGATTAGATCCTCCTTCTCTTTCAAGGCTATATCGGCCTTTCTCTGCATCACCTAGTAGGGTGACATAATAATAACATAAATACATAAATGAATTTTCAATCTTGAAACGGAAGAAGGGAAAGATGCTAACCCTGTTGTTCATAATACTCTTCCTGTGCTTTTCCGTTTCAGATTTAAGAGCCGCCTGCAAAAGAAAATGCACTATTAATACAACCAAAGTGAAAAATGTGAAAGATATGTTACTGAAATTGATATTATACCTCAACATCGTTTAGCTTCTTTTCCCTAGCATCCAATTCAGACTGACATCCAGCAAGCTTTTCCTCCAAATTTCTTACTATAGCATCCTTCTCAGAAAGAAGTTTTTTTGCACGCTCTAGCTCCGCCGAATTCTCTCTCAAAGTTGACTGTTGGTTACAAGAAAATAAACATGTGATAACCATTTATCACAAAACTCAAGTCTTACAAACCCAGTAAGATCAGTAGTATTCACCAAACATTATAAGTTAAGATAGACAACCATGCTATTAAGGGATGCCCATCAGTCTCAGACTATCAGCCGTTCCATACAACTAAATGATTTGTGAATGTATTCTGGCCATAGGCATATAGGCACCAGCTGCATATGCGCACACAGGTGCATAAGGAGACAACTCGTTATGTTACCCTGATACGCCTCATAAGCTTCGTATCCGTATCAGATATGTATGGATACGGGATACATATTGGATACGCTCTGATACGTATCCAGCCATTTCCTATTTTTCAGATAATTAAAATAATCCCAGATACTGCTTGGATACGCTTTGATACTCCACTGATACATTCAACACACGAGGCACCCCAGCCATACTGCGCCGCCTCCCCTTCCCCAACCGTACTGCTTGCCCGCGACCGGCAGAATCATCTCCACACCGTCACAGCCCAATGCATCCGCCTCCGCCGCTGGCTCTGTCAGGCACTGGGCATCGTGCCGTCGCCACCGCCCGTCGCGGCATCACCAACTCCTCCCGTCATCTGATGCACCATTTCTTGGTGCAGCTCCTCCTTTACCGGGCTCTGGGGCAAGGACTTCTGTGTGCTGACCGCTGTCCCCAGCCTCCAGCAAAAGTGGAGACAAGTAAAATCACTCTTAAGGAGTCCTCGTACATAATCAGCATCTGCAATGCTCTTTCTTTTAATAAAGTTCTATTGTATCTGTTAGATTGAATGGATTTTAGATGTGAAGTGGAAGCTGGAGTACTAGTGGTACTGTGGTAGTGCTAGGCTGCTAGCAATCTTGGTTATGTACTGCAAATTTAAGCACTATGTTATGTTATCTATCAAGTATATAGTCTTGCATTTATTTATGCAACTTTGTAGTATTTATGCATGCTTCGTATTTATCTACTCTATACTTCAATTTTATTATTTTTTTAATTATATATACGCGTATCCCAATATCCTTATTTCCGGGAAGACGGCGTATCCCGGTATCGCTGTATCACGTATCCGTATCGCCGTATCTAGGTAGCGTAGATGACAAGAGTCAGGTGACGTGCGTAGCATGAGTAGGTGCTTTCAGAAACAACTGCTGCTGTACTTCACAAGCAAGCAATATTAATCAGAAAGTATGTTTCTCATCTAAAGTATTGGTAATATCCTAGTATATCCTAGTCTATAGTCAATCCGTCTTTCTATTACTCTAATTCCCTTCGGTTGTCATTTTGCCTATTATTTACAGTAGTTATCTAATTAAAAATGTTGCTTCAGAAGAAGTGGAGCACTTGTCAAAATAATTTAAAGGATGTATGATAAAAGAATCAAACTCAATTCTCGATACAGAAGGTATAATTTTAATAACTAGAATCTATAGTAATAAAAAAAACAAGTGAACAAACCAAGTTTAATCACCTAAAGAACAAGTATAAGATAATAATGGAAAATGCATACCAACATGTTTTGAAATGATGAAAATAATGAAACAAACCACTAACCTTTATATTTTGAAGTTCATCCTTCATGGTCTCATACGTGTTCAAATCAACACCCTTACTGTTTTCAACCAACTGCAGAAGACAAAAAATGACATAGGAGTCAAAACAAACTAACCTGATACAACAATGATAATAGCAAGTTTATGTCAATGTTAACAAAATTACAAGTTTGTGGAGAACACTAAAAATCTATTCAAGGCTTCATTATAAAAAGACATTGTGTATCACAATGCAAGCAACCTTGCTCAGGCATCACCTGCTATTCAGACATCCTTACGCACTGGCCAACTAATCCTAGAGTATCTCCATTCATAAAAAGACGAATGCCAGAACATGAAAACTCAAGCAGAACCAACAATAGAAAAGGAAATAGACATATAACAGCGCACATTACGACTAAAAGCCCCAACTAGCTTGGGCCCTGTTTGTTTGGGCTTAAGCTTATTGGCTTAAGTTTTTAAGCATACTTTTTAGCTTATAGTATGAGTAATAAACCGGTGGCTTTTAAGCCTCAAGTCTAATGGTGGAGTCCTACGTTAACTTCAAATAAGCCAAAAAAGCTATGTTACGGGCATTAGGCCCAGTGGGCCCATGAACAGTACCGCGGGTACTGTAGCATTGGATTAGTTGTTGGTTAGGAGATAAGGTCAGATGTGTTTCTTTCTTAGGAGTCAAGTCATACCATCTATATAAAGGATGGGATTGTATCAGTTTTCCTTGAGCAACGAATAATCAAGATTAGTTTCCTCAAGTTCTAGCCTTAGACTCTCCTCTCATCCCACTAAGCCGACGTCGCCCGGCTATCTTCCCGGCGATGTTTACCCAATAATTGTGCCCATATCAAGCTACTAGAACCGAGCTTCTGGCTTAACAGTGATTAATGGCTTAGACTTTCTGGCTTACAAGCCAACTTATAAGCCTAAACAAAGAGAGCCTTAGAGGTAAATTTCAAACAAAAAAAATAAACTGGCCTCAGCATTTGACGGATGGTTTCCTCAAGCCAAGAGGATATTTTTTACCTGGCAAACGGTCTCAAACGTACAATATTGGCTGTTATATTTTATTCTCACTTATTAATGCAAGTCATTTATTCTAATGCCGATGTTTTAAAGAAATACTAACTGCATATGAACAAACCAAAGATACTAATGACACTGCTTAATGATGTACATACCTCAGATATCTTTTGATTCAGATTTGCTATTTCAGTTTTCTGCATTTGTATTTCCTTTTTACATATATCACCATCTACCTGCTTTTCTAGCAGAAGATTATGCAACCTTTCAGCTTCCATTTTAGCCTTTTGAGCCTCATCACGGAATTTCTGCACCCAGGAGAAAAACAAATGAACGGTGGAGCACATCCAAACTTGGTCCATGAAAGAAATAAACAGAACAATATAAATTAACTGACCTGGCATTCTTCAAAATTGTGTTTGTTCTCCTCTCTGAGTTGTATATTGCTTTCACGAAGCAAATTAAGCTCTCTCACCTGAGGGAATCCATTTTTAATACCAAAGAAAACTAAGCTACAAAAAGGGATTAAAGAAGCAGACGCAGAGGAAATCCGAAACATAAGAAAGGCACCTGGAATTGCAGTGATTTGAATTCTTCATCCTTGAGCATCGATGTTCTTGCACTATCAGTTTGACTGCGAAGCAAGTCTTGTGCCTCCTTTGCGGACTTCAATGCACTTTCCAACTATCAAAGCATGAAAATATTAAAATCAACTAATATCACACAAAAAAAAGCACAGAAAAGTTCTAAATAATTGAAGGCAAACAGATAAAAGTACATCAGACAAAAAAGCATGATAGGAAAATATATAATCAAAATAAGGTGCAAACAAACAGTTCTCAAATCATGCAACACAAATAGATTTAACAAGAATACATAGCTTTTAAAGAAGTGTGTGACCTTAACATGCAATTTCCACCAGTTTAGGCACAACCTTAATAGTTTCAGTAACCTATTGAAAGTACAAAGGCACATGCCATGTTCATACAAGTCTGCGGTTGGGCCATTGGCAAAATCAAGCTTAAAAGACCACAGTGGAGACATTGGTAAATGGTAAGATCAAAGTAAATGAAACAAGTATGACAAGCAATCACATAAAGGATAAGTGCCATATCCATGATAAATTGACTAGCAAGATATACCAAATATCATGGACCTAAAACACTTCGTCAAAAGTTCACGGCATTATCCTATGGGCAGATTGAACTCAAAATGACAAAACGACTAAGTCTAGAAGGTGCCATCCCAATATAATAGTACTCATAACACAACAAAATCAATAGAAAACAGAATAGTTCCTTTATAATTGCATGCAATACAAATAAGCATAAGACGAATTTTCTATTCTGCAGTGGTTCACGTAACAATATGCAAGAATCAGAACATACTTCTATCTGAAGCCGTGATTTCTCCTGTTTAAGCAAAGATATCTCTGTTTCTGCCTGAAATTATCATCAGAATATATGACATCCCATTCCAAGTAGAGGAATAATGAAGAATGAAAGGCAATAAATCTTATACTCACTATTTCTTTCGATCTGCGCAGGTAGCTGATAACGCTATGCAAATCATCTTCACCATGTGAATCAATGCGCTGCGATGAAAGACCGGCAATATTCCGTTCTTTCTCAGCTAATCTAATGTGCAAAGCTTCAAGTTGATCGAGCAGAATTTTATTCTGCATTCATCATTAGAAGAAAATATGTGACTCAAGAAAATCCAATGTCATTAAGTACACAAAATAGCAAGATGGTATTACATCCATGCCACCTACACGAATGGCAACTAACTACCACCCATGTTTATATACGGAATGGAAGGATATGTATGAAGTTATAAGCAAACATGATATGCAAACAAAAAATATCAATGGCAACCAACTACCACAAATAACAATTCCAGATTATGATTTACATACGGTGAACATTTGGACCAGAAACACAAGATCAATGCACCATTAGAAGCCAATGAATCAAGCATATGTTCCATCCATCAACAAATACATTTCATTTCTAGCGTTTGTGGACGCGGGGGAGGGGTCAGGGTACATATCAATTGCAGTAGTGATATTTTAAGGCAGAGTTTCGTATTAATGCTTGAAACAGGTAAATATTCTGAAAACAGAAGCCCATTGCAGGTGGGGCAAATTAGGCAAAGCTAGAACAAGTGTAGAGTTCTTTGCATGAAGTCATGGCAAGGAACAACAGTTGGAAGGTGGTAGGTTGGATGGCTCTGGGATATCCACCTCTTGTTTTAGTTTTTGTGTGACATGTTATTGCCAGGACTATTCTTGTTTGGTGTTTGGGGCTGTTTAATGCGAATGATGTAACAGCTCTCTTATGTTCGTAAAATCCTGCTTTTGCTTTTGCAATAGACCTTGTATTTCAATTAATGGAGATGGACCATACCTTCCTTGTAAGAAAAGAATGCTAAAGAATAATTGCATATGCATAGCTAAAAGCAAACCTGATCATTCAGCTCATTATATTTCTGCAAGGCCTCATCCTTTCCTTTAACCAATTCTATCTTTTCTTGCTCTCCAAGGGTTCTTAGAGCATCCTGAAAAAGTATATAAAGTGTAAATAAGTTGCACAGCATATGATGATTACAAAGGTCAACACAACAAGCATCAACTTGACAATGTAAATACAAAAAGCTCAACTAGGATAAGTTGTTACTAATCATGAACCTATGACAAATGCAACATAAGTGGTACAGCCAGATAAGTGCTATCATGCACAGTACTTGAATGAATTAATTAATTTGATATTAATAAAAAGGAATCTGCCCATCAAAAGGACCGAACAGAAGATACTAAAGGTTTTATTTAACACCAGCAGAAACCTTCAGTGGTACAATCTGTTAAAAGAACCCGGATCGATAAGTTCAAGGTAAGAACAAGGTGCTGCTCTTAAAATACTTCTTGACATTATCTGGTTCATTGCCGGGGGCAAAACTGTTTGTGCATAAGTGTGCTTGTCAAGCCACATTGCCAGAAGGCTTGCAGCAGCCAGATCAAGCACCACACCACACTTTAGCTAAAACATGAGTCTATGACACCACAGCTAGTGTCATAAATCCATTGGCTATAATAAGGTCAAGTTCGCCTAACTAAAGGGCCATTCAGCCACAAACAAGACACCACTTTACATAAGTCAAAGACATGGACGTTTATACTCTTAAGCTCAAAATAAATACAAGTCAAAGACAGTGAAGCAGTTGAAAATTTACATTTTCTGCCTTCTGTGCTTCTACTGTTTGTTGAAGCACTATGATGTCCTGCTGCAAAGAAGATAGTTGCTTAGAAGTACTTGTGAGCTCCTGTATTGTTTCCGATTGCAGGATAACCTACAAAAGATACAGAAGACATATACAGACACAATAAGTGCAATCACAGCTTCATTCTCGGGTAGCACAATAGGAAAAAAAATTGTATATAAACACCACGGCAGATTCATTATAAGCATTGCAAGTAATAAATAAGAACTAAAAAGGATATATCAATCTTTCAAATTAATATACTTCAGTTACTTTATTGTATCAAATTCCTGTTATCTGATTTTTGATACCGACGGCATTGCTTCGATATAAGTTTTTTAATTCTTAATTTCACTGGATTTGTTTCTTGACATAATGACATATCAACAGCATTTGGTTTTGATCACAGCTTGTTGGGTGTTTGTTGCGGCTGTCAGCTCAGTATCCATTTCGACAACAACCCTTTCCAACTGAGACGTTACTGCCGATGTGCACAAGTTTGTGGCCCACAAAAAATGGGAGGCTGACGGGTGGTTCCCACCGCCAGTGCAGCCGCACCAGCCCCACATACATGAAAACCACACGGTGCCCGGTTAAAAAAACCAGGTTGTTTGTCATTGAATATTTAGACTAAGGTATGAAAACTAGGAGGATGTAAAGAAATAACCAATGCAAAAAAGCAAACCCAGTACAAGGAAGCCCTCCATGTCCCTAAAAGATGTTTCACAGAGTTTGTTGGTTTGCTTACATAAACCATTCATTAGCTCTCAAATATAATTTATTTAAAAATAAAAAATACTTTTCTAAGTTAGGCCACTAATAAATTTTATATGGTTATACTACTGTGAACAAAAGTCCTACGCCCATGTTTAGGATGCAACACACTTTTATAATATGGCAACTTATTTTGCAAAAGAAGACTAGTAGACAAGTTTGCAGAAGTGTACTTCAGTGACAAGTATTTGTGAATGGTTGTAGTAGAAAATAGGGTCATAAAATACCTGGCGCTCATAGTTGTCCTGAGCACTACGCCAACGCTTATGCTGCTCGTCAAGAGCATTCTTTGAGGAAGCCAATTCAATTTCTAATTTTTCAATCTGTAATCTGTTATTAGGAGAAATAAGAACAACTTTCATATAAGAAAGCATCTCCAAGTTGAGAAAAGCATCTACCCTCCTCTGTAGGGTGTATAAATTGCTTACACTTTCTCGGAAACTTCACTTCTCATATTTGAGATTTCATTCATGAGAGAAGTGGTATCCTTCTCTTTAGCTTCAATTGCACTGGCAGCTTCTTCACACTTCATTACATAACACTTCTCTAGTTCAGACAATTTGCTCCTCAACTTTGTAATCTCATCTTCCAAGCTTTTCTTCATAGCCTCAGACTAAAAATCAAATATAAATTCATGTAAAATATCTAATCTAGGTACATCAGGCTACAAAAAAAGTTATTTCAGTACCTCGGTTTTATAATCCTGAAGTGCAGATTCCATTTGCTTCAATGCAGATTCATTCGAGTTTGCAATTTCTTTGTACTGTAAAGGAATTCAAGTTATATGACTTAAAGGGGTACGCAAATAACTGGTTTCCAACAAGGCAAAAGGGAAACACAGGGCACACTACTCAAACAACGATGTATTCGTCTCACCTACTCCAAAGAGCAACCAAGCCCTTAAAATGATTTTTGGAAAGGAAATGTTGTGTGGCTATGCCAGATATATTATTCATGTATGAGCCTTCAGAGAATAACTTTATTACATCACATCTTCATTATTCATAACAGGCTCTTGTTCATGTTGCCCAGTCCTCTTGTATTTGTGACCAGATCAGGATAATCTGGATATCAATAACACTATGGAAATTGGTATAATGCGGTAGCTAATTGACTTCAAACCAGACTCATGCACCAAAACCTAGCATAGATGACTCGAAAACTGTTGCATATGATAAGCTAAGATGATCTATTGGGGGACAAAATAGCCAAAGTTGCATGGACAATGACATTGACTACACCTCAGAATGATTGATCACAGCCTTGTCAGGCTTTAGTACAAGAATTGTATAAGCAAACAGGGAAACTATCCTTAGGGTTGGGTCACTACCACCACAACAATAACTTTTTATAAGCAAAGGAAAAACTTTCCCTAATGAGAGTGCTCAACCTAAATTATCTCTTGTGCACAACAATAGCTAGTTGCTGAGGAAATACGGTAACTCACTCCTTGCTGATATCAAATCAAAAGGTGTGGCGAGAGAGGAGCGACCAAATTGATGGTACAATCCTAAAAGGGAAGTAATTCAGATTTGTATTCCGTTTTTAAAAGTTCCACATACACATTTTATAAAGCTGACAGGCCAAATCCTTGATCGTTGAAGCCCAGAAAAAGGCCAGACCAATGGTAAAACTAATAAAAGTGGCTAGCAACAATGTTTCTAATGGTAGAAGAATATGATGGCACAACCATGTAAAGTACACCATTTTGCCTTTCTAGGTGATGGGTGATGGGGTGCGCTGACCTGAAGCATGTAGTTTTTATTTGCTTGAGCTTCCTCTTTATACTTTTCCAACTCCTCTTTCAGCTGGAAAAGTTCATCATTGTCCTACAGTTCCAAATATAAACAGATGAGCGTTGAAATCATCCAGAAATTTTAAAACCATAACATAAGAATCAAGATGTTAAAGAAATAGCAGAACAAAACTAGCTCACCTCTGTTGCTGATAAGATGTCACGACCACCATCCTTAAAAATGGTCTAGAGAATAAGAGCAGTCAGCTACAAACTTACATGATATAAATTACATGTAAAATATAGTGAAAAGGTGCTACAGTTCTTTTGGTGTAGTCCCACCATTTCCTTTTGTAGGATAAATTTCTTTTCAGCTCAATGCCCAAGGAATAAAGTACATTTACCAGAATATCCATTGATTAGCACATCAAATAAACATGCAACTCAATTCAATCATGATAGCAAACCAAATTTCCCACTGCTACATACATCCAATGTATGCTTTACAGGTTGCCGCATGCATGTATAGTTAGATATTAAGACTTGTTACACCGGCTCAATTAAGAATAATACAAAATACAGGGATACAATGTCAAAAGTACAAAAGATGATTTAAACATAGTGTAGGCCTAAAGTTAATAAACCTGAGATAATTATTTATCATTCCACTATTTTTCACTAATATCGTATGCCATTTCAGTTAAAAACGGTATGCCTCTTTACAGGCCAAACAGTTCAAATGCTTAAGCAGAATTGGACAACAATATGAAAGATTCCAGCATTAAACTACTAAACATATAAGGAATAATTGGACTGCATTGTTTACTCATGACAAAGCCAGAAATCGCTAGATTACAAAACTTTTTAAAGCATGATGCTTTCGATATCATTGAATTAGATTTACAGTATAACATTGTATTAGCATTATAAGTATATACCTTTCTTGATTTTAGTTTTGCCTCGAAATCAGAGCACTTTGCCTACAAAATAATAGAACAGTTACTAGTTAGAAATTCCTTCGCAATTTACTAGCAAAAAAAATTTTGCTTGATCAAACCTCTGCAACAGCAGCCCTCGATTCAGCATCAGTAGCGGCTTTCCATGAACTTTGTAACTCTTTTCTCATATCATCTACCTGCTTCAAACATTCCTCAAAAGCACTTTTCTTATCGAGTGTCAGGACACGTACATGATCCCTTTGCTCTTGAAGCTCCTTTTTCACTTCAGCCCAGTCCCTCTACAAAGGCATTTCAATTTAGAATAACCAAGATAAGGTTCAGAAGAAGGCATAGATTGAGCAATATATTTCCAGGAGAAACATGCAGTAAGAGCAGAAATATAATTAGTGATATGTATACATTCTCAAAGCTCAAGGTATCAGTATGCTGCTCTTTCTATGCATCGCTGCATGAGCTCGGAGAAGACGAATTAGACTGCCTGGTAGACTATACTACTTCCTTTTGTTACCCGGCAAAAAGATGTGGATTCCAAATAAGAGCAAATCGACTAGGGCCTTTGTAAAGTAAATACAGCAAGAATGCAAGAGCAGGGCCAATGGACGTAAATAACTACATAAGCACAAAATTAAGCATTATTGATGCCAGAAACGAGTCTTACTTCTAGTCTCTTGATGTACTCCTCTTGATTTCTCCTTTCAATAGACCTTGCATTCTAAATTATTCACAGGTTAAGAGGGAAAGAGAGAGATCAAGAGAGAAAAAACTTCGTTTGTATGACTCTTCACATAGCATACCTCTTGAACCTCCTCGGTAGCATGTATTGTGTCAATGGTGGCCTGCAATGCAACATATCTGCAAGTCAGGCGAATTTTCTAAAAGCCACAAGATAAAGTAAATGATGCATTTTTAATGTTTCAAAAACACATCTAAATTTGTCAAGATACAAGTTAAACACTGATAAAAGCTAGTAAAAATCTTGCTTGTTCCATGCATGAGCAGGCCATACAGTTGTCCAAAACTGACAGCTCCAAATTTGCCATGACAAATACAGAGCAAAGCTATGAAAAGTAGCAATCTCTTCTTTTGAAAAACTCCATACTAATATGTAGATATGCAAAAGGATAAATTGTAGGGAAAACAGTTCTGCAAATTCTTTTGGTAACACAACAAAGTCACAGCAACTGCAATACATGAAAAAACAATATTGAAACTTGAAAGTAATGAAGTGATGTGGCAGCTGTGAGGGAAATACCTGCAGGCGATGCACTCTCCCAGTCAAATCATGAACTTCATCCAGAGCTCTCTTCTCTGACTTTGCTAAAATATCTTTTTCATTCTTTAGAATAGACATCTAGATAAAATGGAAATCATATCAGACTCTGCATCTTAATATTATTTGAGGGATGTAAAGATATCAACAAACCTCCACTGATAGTTTCCTTGAGTTCTCCTCTACAGCCTTCATAGATTCTGAATTTTCACGGAGTCTTTTTTCGTAATCAACTACTAAATGCATCAATTCTGCATTTCTTAGCGATATGGAATTAGCTTCCTTCCTCTGTTTTTTACATGTATGAAGTAAATTAGGATGCAGCATGTAATAAATAGTTTTCTCCCAAAATACTGCGATGGACATCACGATGTCCATTTCAATATGACAAACATAGATATTAACGAAACATGGTATAATACAGATAAGAAAGAACCTGGTGCTCAAGCTCTGCTGTAAATCCATTAAGCCGGTCTCGAGCAAACTCTGCTTCGAGGACCGCCTTATCACGCTCAGACCGCAATGACAATAGTTCAGTCCTAATGAATAAGTACTGGTCAGATCATCAGAAACTCCACACAAGACCAAACATAATCAACAGCAGACCACAATAAGTAGGCCATCCGAAATTATGTAAAGTAAAGAACCAATAAGAGGAAGCATATACAAACTTTGATAGAATACTTGACAGTGCATATGCATGCATGCTTAGAAGGAACCAATCTTGACATAGATGAATAGGTGTGTCATATATATAACAACATTTACAGTTCCATCATCATGTTCTAAGGGGACAAGCTTGACACAATGGGCACTAACAGAAAACATTAGAACTCTTTCATACTACTCCAGTACTCCATTCATCTACAAATGTAAGCCAGCGTAGGATCGTGCATTTGTGAGTGTAGGCCGCCATAGCCTATAGGATCTGTACAATAATTTTACTGCTTTCCTCGTTGATACTATAGAAGACAAAGCATATGAACTGACTAAACAAATAGCTACATTGGATTACATGCAAATATTTTTCACGATAGAAACTTCTACATATTTTTTATGTTAATTATATTATGATTATATATTGTGTTGAACACTTGCTTGGAGTGTCAAAAGTACAAAATGAACTCATATTTGTGGACAGCAGAAGTAACTTTCGAACAGAAATTCTGAGTAAAACAATTTTTCAACAGAAAATTTATGAGCAAAGTTACAAAGGTTAAACCATGCATCACAGGCTTTAAATCATATCAAGATGATACTAGAGGAAAATCCACATCATATCCAAACTACCCACACCCCAGGATGTTATTACATTGCTTCATAACCTCATCTGGTCCAATGATAGGAATAAAAAATATATCCACTTGACTTCTTACAGTAACTATAAATATCACCCCAATAAGATATAAAAGCGGAGGAGGAAAACACCTCAACTTAGTCAGCTCTTCGTCAAGGCGTTTGGCACGCTCGGACACTTGCTCATAAGCTTTCTTTGAAACCTCCTAGGAAAAATAAATAGAAATAGAAATAAGACACCACCACATATATGGTATTCTAAATCCTCAATAGCGTACCATCATCGAAAAATTACCTGTGACCCTTCAAATAGAACCATCAGATCTTTTCTGCCATCATCTAGAAAACAAAATAAAACCATCATATGTAGGTTATTTTTTATAGCAGTAAGATGCAGCTGAAACCATTGTGCCTGAACTGAAACTAACAAAAGGACAAACCTTGCAAATTATTGGATATGTACTCAACATTGGAACGTGACTTCTGCTGTTCTTCACACAGCTTCCTATACATCGCTACCTGCAAAAAGACAGAAAAAAGAACTATTTTAGGACTCACATCACATACAGTACGCAATTGAATTTTGCAGACAAAGGGTTTTTAAATGAAAGGCTTCCCACTTCATGGCAAGGAGAATACACAATACGTACAGATCTGTGAAGGGATTCAATCATTATGGCTTGTTCTTCAGATTTTTTCATCACTTTTTCAACTCTAGATGTAGCGTCATCTGTAATTCTCTTCAACTCAATTTGGAAGCTCTCCTGAAAAATACAGAAAAAAAGAATTTTTTTTACTACCTCTGTCCATAAATATAGCAACTTTTGGCTATGTATCTGGACATGTGCATGTCAAGATACATAGCCAAAAGTTGCTATATTTTGGGACGGAGATTTACATGTACTCACATAATCAGATACAAATGTTACCCTGACACACATGTATCAGCAAACTAAAATATTTGAAACGACTGAAAAAAACAA
The DNA here is from genome assembly GCA_000325765.3 of Leersia perrieri. Taxonomy (NCBI): domain Eukaryota; kingdom Viridiplantae; phylum Streptophyta; class Magnoliopsida; order Poales; family Poaceae; genus Leersia; species Leersia perrieri. The sequence goes on from CM002480.1 coordinate 22,347,723, forward strand.
AGTCAAACTTTATACATACCCTGAGTTCCATGTCCCTTTTGTCAAGATCAGCTGAGAGCGAGTGAACTTGATTCCGAAGTTGAACATTTTGCTTAACTAATCCATTGATATCATTGAATGACATCTGAGACACATTTATCAAATAGTTTCAGTAAATACAAACAGAGTGTAACTGACAATGAGATGAAGTAGCATACTTACATGCTCATGAATACTGTTTTCAACATCACTCATTCCAATGCTTGAGCTGGTAGAAAGAGCACCATGACCTACATCTGGAAGGCTAGAGCCAGAACGTAGCTGTATATCTTGACACTCCTTTAAAAGAACAGTGACCTGAAAATAATAAGGCAGAGCATACAATCACCACAAGCATATGCAGGAAATGCTAACTCGATGTTCTTGTCAGTGATAAAATGCAAGTTTGAATATGCATAATTATATTTGAACAGTGACATATTTTTGAAGGATGAGGTGTAATTTTGACCCTAGGTCCCTTTTTTAGTCCATTTTTCACCTCGAATTCAAAACTAACCGTTTTGTAGGCCAACATGATTAATAAGAAGGTTAACTACAAGTCCTGGCTTAGGCTTGAGAAAAATATGGCACTGTTTTTATAATAATATATTCCTGTATATTAATGGTAAACTTAGGTAGAAACTAAGCATTGTGATGCTATTAGTTTTATAATCAAGAAGACATTGTGCTTGAGAGAATTATATCACTTCAAGTTGCACCAGATCTCAAATATAATATTACAACCAACAGTCAAATCCAGAAGGCACTTGTTAGGTTAGACAGGACGTAAACTTTTCAAACTTTCCTTATATAGAACTTTATTTGTGAATCAATAGAAATAACATCAAAGTGCAAATGCCATGCTTAAAGACTCACTTGCTTTTGTAGATCATCTATTTCTTTCTGAGCAATACTATTATCACGTTCCCGCCTTTTTAATTCTGACTGCAAAGACAAAAATTAATGTTAAAACTTCGTCGTAAGAGACATAAGTACTTAACAGCATGTCAGGCAAGCACCTTTAGATTCCTAATGGTATTTTCAAAATTATCATGCTCCAACAATGCTTGCTGCAACTTCTGATCCATTAGAGTGTAAGCCTCAACCATCCTCCCATGCTCCGCTGGGGTAAAAGAAGGGTTTAATAGAAACGTACACTTGATCGCAAATGATTGCACACATGTCACAAATTAAAAATCATTACAGTCCTACCAGGTTATATAGCAACGTATAAATTTCAATAATGCTCTGAGAATTCAATACAACATACCTCGTTCATCCAAGATAAGTTCAGCTTTCTCTTCAATTTCGTGCAAGACCTGTTGTCCAAAAGACAACTCAGTAATCCAACAGGAATAGGCCAAAGAAACAAGTAGCATGTAGTATGAAATAAGGGGAACTTATTAATTTGCCACAGAAAAACCATGATATTAAATTGCCCTACTTTAAAATTTAGTAAAGCACATTGGATGTGATAAGTTACATAAAAAAAGAAATCGATTAATAAGTAAAAAAGAACATTCATGAATGAATCAAGTATAAGATGCAAAACTGTATTCCTATAGAGTGTGATTACCTGTTGAGGACGAAATAAGATACATGATTACATATGTGTTTTAACTTTTAAGTTTTGCTCTTTACAAACACTTTTCACATTATCAACTGTTAATCCTAAAATTTGAAACCTTGGATATACAAAATCTGTGAAAAATGATGTACTCCCACCATCTCAAGAAAACGTCACTTTAGAACATTTAAAATTTTGATTACCCATATATTGGTAGGTTTATAATCAAAACTTAACGGATCTGCGGTGAAAATGACACTTAAAAATAAAAAAAACATTAATACAACTATTGCAAGTTAATACTTGCAAAATATAACAAAATGCTGGTCAATGTTACATTTGGCGACCATGTCAATATCAAAAATATATACTTTTCAGGAGAAACTACTTCCATGTGGTTACATAAACAGAAAATGCAGTGGTGGAAAGTGTGATTTGAAGGCTGTGTTGATGTCTGAAACATCTATTTGGAAACAGATGGGATGATAGAAAAGAAAGTAGAGATAAACGCAAATTGGATACCAATTGTGAGAACACATTTCCTAAAACCAGGAAGGAACATGTGAACTTATGTGGGGGATTCAAATTCAGAGATAACTGACAAGAACAGAATTCTACCCTCTCCAAAACTGCTTCGGCATGCCTTCGTCCAAACCTCTCATGCCGTAAAGCATCAGTGGCTTCTTGGTATTTCTCATATATCTTAGCAAGCTGCCACAGTGAAGGTTATCAGGCAAAAATTGAAATGTAAATGTACACAAATTGAAGACTACAGAGGAGATTGGACATACACTCCAACCATCACGAAGAAGAGAAGCAGCTAATGCAGTTCCAGAAACACCACTAGGTACTTTTGGTACTATCATTAGGTCATTCTGATTTGCTGCATCAGAAAATGGCCTGCAAAATAGGAAACAAAGAAGGTTTCAAAATAGATGGAAATAAGATAATTATTGATCATTGGATCCTACTCCTACTTTTGATTCTGTTATGGTTTGTAAAATATTTCATAATTTTGTGTTTCCTAACAGCTATACTAAAAGTATAAATTACAGAAAAAAATACATTTCTTTCAACGCTGAGCCTGCTTCGCAAGGGTCTGCTGCAATCAATGGAGGGAAGCTCAATTCGGTAGACTTCCTTGTATTTTCCAGATCAGATTCACACTTTTCAAGTTTCTGCTTTAAGTAGGTAGCTTCCTGCAGGGGAAAAAATACAAAATATTATGAAAGCAAAAGGTCAACTAAGAAACTCACAACATATAGCTGATTTGCCACTCAGAAAACCATACAAATTAATGATAATTGATAAACATACCTTTTCAAGGTCTTTCTTGGCTGAGGTCTCCTTCTCAAGCTTTTCCTTGCATTCATCTTCAACCTGAGCCAAATGTGTCTGGTTTGCACAAAAAAATATAAAATTGGATTTTCAGGTTAATGAAAAAAGGACTAAAATTAAAAGGAAATACAAGTAAAGGCATTACCTCCAATGCTTTTATAACACCTTCAAGTTCCCCAGCTTTTTTTGACCATTCCTCAGAACTTTCTTTGTGAAGTTCAACAAGTTTCATGACCTTCATGTGAAACAGAACCAAATACTTACATAGCAATCTAGTAATTATAAAAATGTTTGAAGTTTTGAACAGACAGTGCATGCCTAGGTGGGTAGAAAACATAATGGTTGATAAGCCAGCAATAGTTAAAACATCTTTCTCAGAAGTTGCATAACTTATTATAGATTAGGCTCGTGTGCAGCTTAAACCAAATTTATAAGATGGTGGCATAGAAGATAATCAAGAGTTATCAATATGCATAGCAAGTTAGCAACACATTGCATGCTATTCACAGCCATATGTCCAACAAACTGCAGGAACATTTAATTCTTCTACTGCTTATGTGGCATAATCAGACCCTTATTTGGTACAATCAGCCGCTTAAGCGTCTTGTATGGTACAAGGTTGGGGCACAAGTTCCCAGCATGCAGCCTTGTAGACCTTTTTTTATAACATTCAGATATGTTGAAGTTTTACAATAACAATGGCCTGCTCTGCTGGTCAAATACAAATCATTCAAGAAATAGTTTCTTTCATTTCCTTTCTAAAATTTATGGAAGCGGTGAATGGGAGCACAAAGGGTGAAATGAACAAGGGAGAGTTGGTGGGAGCAAACCGTTGAAAGCTCAGCAGCAAGGCGTTGTTCATTAGCAGCTGCAGCATCCTTTGTTGAGCACAACTCCTTCGCATCATAAAATAATAGCAAAAATAAGATGGCGATATTAATACATTAGTTTATTACCAATCTGACGAATTACCTTCTCCATATAGGATACCCTTTGCTCTAATTCAGAAACTCGTTCTTTACTTCGCCTCAAGGAACTGGATGATTCAGAAGCCTCTCTTTCAAGCTGAAACCCACAAAATAAAATTTAGCTTTCTGCTTACAATCTTACATTGTGTGACATGTCAAGGTTGGATAGGAAAAATCAATTCACCTCTGCAATCTTTGCTGACATCCTAGCCTCCTCGTCCATATTTGATTTCCTTAATTCAGCTAAGTTCTTAACTTTTTCTTTAAGTTCCTCATCAAGCCAAAGATTATGCTTTTCAAGCAACTCTTTCTCCTAAAAAGGAAAGTACTAAATGAGAACTAATGGTTGCTCCATGCAAACATATGAAATATGTACAATTCAAGTACAACTCCGTAGTGAACATATTAGGTAGTAGCGTAGAACTCAAGAAAAATACGGTTGTACCTCATACAATAACAACCTTGCATACCTGTGTGATTCGGTTACATGTGGCCTGCAAATGAGTTAATTTAGCTTCAACTTCTTGTATCCTAGCCCCTTTACCAGCAGAAGAGTCTGCCAGATTTACCTGACAAGTAGAGCAATTCAGCAGTGACAGTTAATATATGCAACAAAATACAAAACAAAATATTCTGAGGATGAAGGGGCATAGAAATCTCAGAAACGTGAAAAACTAAACATTAACCTACTACAGTGCACAAGGCCTAATGCTTGCAAAGGCTACCAAAAATGGTATTGCATGATTGCATCTAAACAAATCCCATGTGTTCTTTGATTATACAAAAGGTCCAATGGTGATACAAATCAGGTCAAAATTATCCAACAAACAAATTACAGAAGAATATTTTCAGAAAACCTATGGCTCCAATTGGAGGTTGGAACAAATGAATTTCGCAGAAATAGGTTAGTTTCTTCCATTAATAGGGGAAATCCTCAATACTCCAAACAGGGGAAAAGGTCTAACAATATCACAGATGCCTTCCATATGAGTAGGTCCAAAGTTGATGGCAACATATAGGCTTGATACATTATTGTGTAATGTGTATCCTAAACAGTAAGCAGAAAATGTGTAAAGTTATAAGATCAGAACACTACAACAAGGCAAAATTCTTATTAAGAATTACAAAGTCATCATAATTCACGCATGGTATGTAATAGCCAAAGAACTAAATAAATTAGATCGGTACCTGATAAATTAATTAAACAATAGAAAAGTGTGTTCTCATTATATAAGTAATTAAGTATCGATCAATACCTATAAGGATGGTGCGTGCTGCAAATAAAAAAAAACTCGCCGCTACTTGTAAATTAAAGCAGAAGTATGGTGACAGGCATATAGCTGTGGGAAATCGAGTTAATATAATGTCGTTCTTTCAGAAAGTGTAAATTTGGCAACAACCAACAAGCTAGGCATTCCTCTTAAAGGGATGGGAAACTGGTGAACAAACAGTAGGGATTGTTCGGTTGCTGACTACTAGGCAAACTTTCCATGCCATGGCATGCAAGCGTTTCTAAAAAACATTCCCACGACAAGTGTGGTAAAATATACCAAGTAGTAGTCCACATGACATGAGGGTGTCTATGCTAAGATGATACGGAATGCTAGAAACGTGGTAGCAAACCAAATACAAGACCTGTAGAGTCTAACTTATCACATCAGATTGGAGCAAATTGCAAGAGCAAAACAATCCCTCAATTATTACTTATTTAGTAAAAACAAACGACCATGGTTAACTGGTAGTAACTCTCCTAAGCTTGACATGATAGTGCACGAATTAAAACTATAGTGTGGCATGATATATTATTTCCATCCAGTCAAAAAAGGTACTTCCAGTAAGCAAAAAAGAATAATAACCAAAGCCAATAACTTATACAATAAGGCTGATCAGCTGTCCTTGCTATGGCTGTGCCACAGCCACAGCCAGACAGCAGGCAAGCAAAGTATAGGACTGTAGTTGCTGGCAGTTGCGGCCCACAACCAGCAGATACAATCAGCACCAATATGTCCCTACATGCCACTCCAAACTCCTACCAAGTATAATGAAGGAAACAAATCGAACGGCTCTATTGTGCACCATACAGATTCTGTTGTAAAACCAATCAAGCAACTGAAACCTAAAGTGTGAAATCAATAACACAGTCATCTGGCTTGGGCTCAAATCTACTTTAAATCTTAGAACATCATAAATAGTAGCGATATGTCTCCACCCGCTGTATGTCAGATAGTAGCAATCTAGGCATTGCACCGAGAGTGACTAAACTCATGAATCTGAAATCGGACAGTAGCAACATAGGCATTACGAAGTGGAGTACGAAATGGTCAAGGGAACTCACTATCTTATCGTGGTAGTTCTGGATGATGCCATCCTTCTCCCTTATCTCTGCATCCCTCTGCTCAATTATTTCCAGTGACTGACACTTGGACTTGTGCAGTTCAGAGATTTCTACTTTCAGCCGTTCAATCTCGCCATCCTTCGCAATCTGCAAAACCCATCGGCAGCATAGAGTGATCAGTGAGAGATAAGCCGAAAAACTGAGCTGTCCCCCAAAAAGCTAGGGTTCGTACCGCTTGGATGCGGAGCTGGTGTATCTCGGACTGGGAGGAGGCGAGATCGGCGGCGCGACGCTCGGAGGCAGCAGCGAGCTCGGCTAGCTCGGCCTGGTGGCGATCGGCCTCGGCGGAGAGAGTGGCGTAGCGCTGCTCGAGGAGGGCGCAGTTCTGCTCGGCCGCGATTTCCGCCGCGTCGGCCTCCGCACGGACGGTGTCAACCTGCTGCCGGAGCTCGCGGATGGCGGCGTCGGCCCGCTCGGCGACGGCGGCCACGTCGCCGCCCAGGAGCCGCAGCTCCTCCTCGGACATGAAGAGCGGCATCGCCGCGTGCGGGGTGGGGGCGGCGGCGCGCTCCCCTAGCCCGCCGCCGTGGGGATCGCGGATGGGTATAGCCTCTAGAAGGTTCTAGGGTTTGTCGCGCGCCGCAGGGAGGGAGGAGCGGGAGGGGGAAGGGTGGTGGCGTGCGGAGGCGGACGAAACGCGAAGGGGCGACAGGAGGCGAGGCGAGGCAGCAATATTAGGTCGGGAATGGCGGTCGGATGGTCATGGGCCTCGGCATTTTTTGGTAGGCCTGTGAAACGTGCTAGGAGTGAATCGTTGGGCCGCGAATGCTCGGCTTCTGTTTCTCGGCCTGTAACTTGTATCCATGGTCTGGTTTGGTTTATAGCCAATATTGGCTTTGGCAATGCCAAGATTTGGCAAGACCAATTTTAGGTACACTAATCCTAATCGGCGCCCGAGCGTCCGGGGTGCTCGGTTTCGGACAAACGGGAGTAAACGGCGGCGCCGTTATCCATTTTATTCCTCATTTCTCTCTCTGTCTTTCCTATTTTCTCTCTCCCTAAAAATCTCCAGATCCGGGAGAGTACCGACGACCGGCGAGGCCACCGGCGCCGCCCTCCCCTCAACGCCAGCGAGCTCCACGGCCGCGCCCGCGCGTCGATGC
>CM002480.1:22355211-22423311 GCA_000325765.3 Leersia perrieri
TTTGAGTTTTTTTTCATTTTTTCAATTTTTTTCAATTGAAAATTTCTATTTATTTCATTGTGAAAATTTTCATTTCTTTCTTTTTGAAAATTTTTTCCTTTTAATTGAAATTTTTTATTTATTTTCAATTTGAAACTCTCTCTCTTTTCAATTCAAACTTCTTATTATTTTTAATTGAAACTTCTTATTATTCTCAATTGAAACTTCCTATTATTCTCAATTGAAACTTCTCATTATTTTCAATTGAAACTTTTTCAATTATTCTTTCAATTTGAAACTTTCCATTTTCTTTCAATTGAAACTTTTTTACTTTTCTTTTTTGACAGAAAATACAATAGAAAAAAAAATTAACGGAAACATAACGGAACTTAACGGAAAAACTGAGCGCCAGGTGCTCATCATGCGCTCGGCTGCCAAATAGCCAGCCCTTTTAGGTAAGGCAAAGTTGTATTTGGTTTGGAGCGTGTTCGGTTTATTGCCAAAATAAACATTACCATCTATTGGCAAAGCTAAAATTTGGTAACGCCAAAATTTTGGCAAGGTCAAAATAGGGGGTGTAATGTTTACTTTGATACCATCCTAAATGTTAGTACAATTTTATGAGGAGAAACTTTTAGAACTCCACCAATTTTTGTGAGCATTGCCAATATTTGGTAATAAACCAAATGCATCTAATTTTTAGGAGTTTGCCAAATAATGGAATGGTTAAAAATGGCTACAATCTAAACAACCCCTTGATGCCAAAGTAATCTACTTTTACTAAGTGGACTAATTTCTATAGGCTAGCCAAAATTTGGTCTCAATCCAAACATGTAGTATACGCTATTAAAGTTATCAAATATTGGCAATCCAATTTTGGCTCCAAACCAAACCAACCCCATATGCCCATGGGAATAAGTTTACCCGAGGTCCCCCAACTTTACAACTAGATTTTTTTAGGTCCCTTAACCACAAAAACAGAAATCTCCTCCCCTAAACTATACAAAACAGTGAAAAAAGGTCCCTAGACAGTATTGATCTAATTTCCCCTGGTTTGGCTGACATGGAATATGGTAGGACCCACATGTCAGCGTCATCTATTCTCCTCTTTTCTTTTTCTTTTTTTCTTCTATTTTATTTTTTCTCTCTTCTACTCTTCTCTTCTTCCAAGCTTGAAAGGAGGCGGGCGGGACAGCGCCGGCGTCGACGGCTCCGAGGATGGGGCTCCGAGAACTGGCTAGGGACGGCGGCCGGCGGGAGAGACGAAGGGAGTGGGGAGAGGATGTTGCCGGAACGGATCGAGGGATGGCCGGGGCCCATGGGTGAGTTGGCCGGCCCAATTGCGCTGAGAGGAAGAGAGAGGTTGCGACAGAGGAGATCGACGGCTCGCGGCGTCGGAAGCGCGCCGGCGAACGATGGCGACTCCAGCCGATTGCTCGGATCAGAAGCAAGAGGAGGCCAAGAGGAATCGGGCCAACAGCTTGGATGGGATCGCCGACGACCAAGGACAGCCGGCGACGACGGCCGTGAGTCTCGCCGAGAAAGCAACGATGGCGACCGGCGACAGAGTGATTTTGTGGAAGAAAAGGGGGAAAAGAGGCCGGTGTTGGGGCAGTGGGTCTCGACGGCCTCACGCGACGGGAGAGGGGGGAGAGGCGGCCGGCCTCTGCCCGCGGACGCGCCCGCGCGCCGCAAATCTGCTCACCGCCGCATTCGCCTGCCCGCCGCCGCATTCACCTACCCGCGGACGAGCCCAGCCGCCACAGCTCCGCCGCCGCCGCCCGTTGGCTCTTCGCCTACCGCGCTTGCCCGTTGACCGGATGCAAAAGAGAAAGGAAAAAAAAGAAGAAAAAAGAGGTGTGCAGCTAACATGTGGGTCCATGAATTTTTTAGTATTTTTTCTGACTGGAATGCCACATCAGCGCAACTGGACAAAAATACTGCCTAGGGACCTCTGGTGAACGGTTTGAGTGAGTTTAGAGGAGAAGATTATCTCGATGTTAAGTTGGGGGACCTTCGGTGAACTTATTCCTATGCCCATGTAGGCACACACGTTTGTGGGTTGTCTTCGCTGCTGTGTGAGCATGAGTTTAACATGTTTAGTCATGCATGGCAGCCAACGAGTTCATCGTGGCGGCAAGTCAGAGTTGCCAATGGATGAGGTCGCGAGGGGCACGGGAGGGAAGAGAGCAGTGCATGGAACATAGGATTGACGTTAACGAAGGATCCCTCGGATATATGTAACTAAAAATCAAGAGAAGTGGTTTCCTATTTCATACGAATTGTGTCCAAGAAATTTTTTTGATGGAAACTACAACGGGACTTAGCCAGCCTAAACTTTTATTGAAATAATCACAAAGTTTACAAGTCTGGTTGAAGATGTACATGGGAGGTGGGAGAGAGAAGAAACTGAAACGTGCTAACTGGCTAATCCTATCTCCCTATGAATTGAAGGCGAGAGAAAATTTATAACTCAAAATCTGAAACTTTCATCCGAAAGTGCACGCTGGGAATGCAATTGAGTTAAATAGCAATTTTCACATTTTGTAAACCCTGAAAAGCGAGATTAAAGAAGTGATGATGGTATCTCCATTGCATTACAGGAAATTTTAAAGCGAAAACAAAGAGATTTCTCGCATAGGAAAATATAGCTTTCTAGTAACTGTCAATACTATATCATTCACCAGTAAACAAAATTCGATTACTTGCAACACAAATCTGCCCGTTGGAATGTCAATGCAAATCCAGTAACTGAGACGCAAATAACACAGAACGATCATATTTACTAGTAGCATGTCTTTCTCTAAAGCAGTCATTGCAAAAGAGACTGATCATAATTTTCTTAGGCAAAACGATCAGAAACGCACTGGCTCGAACATCCTGTCATCGTTCAAGACTGCAGCAGAGCCTTCAGCATTCAAAACGCTGAACTGCTGAAGGAAAGCCCCCAAAAGAAAAAGAAAGACCGAGGAGACGTCGAAACCCCGTTCCCGATAAATGATGATCGACAATAACCTGCTTTTGCACTAAACCCGATCTAATCCGTGCAAAGATATATGTCGCTTTGCAGTGTAGTCTCTCCAGGATTTGGTACAGGTACACTGCAGAAGTGCAGTGATGCCATCCAAATCTAAGGACAGACTCATCAAGCTATGTTTGCAGTTTGTTCCGTGGCTTTAAGTGAAAATCAAAGTGCTAATCAATTCATGTCAGGGACTGCACATCAGCACAGGCAAAGGTGAGGCGTCCAGAACAAAGATGATATAAGATGAAGACAACATTCCTAATAGTAACAGTCGTTCATTTTGCTTTTTTGCAGTGCTACTTCAGCAACAAACCAGCAAAGCAGAGGAGGCACAGGCACTCTGAGCCAGTGAGACAGCTTGCAATTGCTGGACCTGGACGCCCTGTGTTGACTGGTAAGCATCAGAAACTCCCACTCGCTCTAGGTGCTGGGGCTAGTTAGCTGCATTAACAAGTGGTTAGTAGCTGACAGTATTTATTAATCGGCGAGCTGTGGCTAGCAGAAGACTGCCTATATCCTACTGCATTGTTGACAAGTGGCTTGCGTTAATATAGAATGAAACAGTGTCGCAGTGAGTTCCGCCCTTCACAGTGAGAGCATGTTTACTGTAGCACCACATTCACTGATCATAAAATAATTAGGCTTAATAGATTCGTCTCGCGAAATAGTCTAAAATATGAGGTGGGTTTTATTAATAGTCTACATTTAATACTTCTAATTAATGTCCAAACATCCGATAGGATAGGGACTTAAAAAAAAGTCTGTGATCCAAACAGGGTCCGAGACTTTCAACTCATGTGTTATTCAGAGCAGCAGAATATATTGCAGATTTGCAGGCATGCATGTGAAAACAACTGCTGCTACTCTCGTCTACTAGACAACTACACTTCAAAGCATATGAGTATAAACTCAGCCTGGTAGAGAGTGGTAGGTATTGTGTGGCCTTTGTGTTTGTGCATCTGATATTGAAACCTTTAAAGTTTGTCCTGTTAGGACATAAGGAAAAGTTTGAACAATTATGGATATCCCAATAGGCATCGCCGACGCGAATAACGAGCTTCCAACTCTTAATTCTCTGATGATGATTCCACTATCTGCAGGTGCTGCATCTACCACTGGCATCAGAATGATATTTGTGGAATCATCTAGTGCCACACTTTAACGTGTAAAACTATAAACACACTTTAACGTCCACGAAATATATGATCATAAGATGCGCTCGATTCCTATTTGTAGGAGAGCACCAAGTACATAGCGTGTCTGGCTAAATTTTGTTGGAGTAAGGACATTGTTCTGATTCGAGGTGCAGATGTATCAAGAAAGGAAAACAAACAATATTCTCACTAACAAGGCCCCATCAAAGCCTGAAAATTTACACGGATTCAAGGCTAGTTTGTCCCGGTCATCCTGATGTGTCAAACTCGACTTCATTCCACAGTGTACAACCGCGCCAACCTTTGCGAGCTAATCTAAGGCCGGGTGAACACCGAAAATACAGATCCACCGCTCGACGATTAACCATTTTTTGATCGTGTTCTGTGCTTGACACAGTTGACAGGGCATCAGCTCCCGCCCGATTCGTCGATGCTGTGCAGCGAAGGCCGCCACTGCCGGTGTCGCAAGCTGGAGCTCCGGTTGCCGATGCCATCTTTGTCCTGACGCGCCAACTGCAATCAGGTGGGTAAACAGTAGAGTAATCAGAAAATAATGGAACCTTTGCATGTTGCTTCAGGCCTTGTTTAGTTACTAAATTTCTAGAATAACATCACATCAAACGTTTGATAGGAGGTGTTTTTGTCACGAATGAAAAAACTAATTTTACGGCTAACCTGTAAACCTCGAGACGAATTTTTTAAGCCTAATTAATCCATCATTAACACATATAGGTTACTGTATCACTTATGACTAATTATGACATAATTAGACTCAAAAGATTCGTCTCGTCGTTTACCGTCTAACTGTGTAATTAGTTTTATTTTTTTATCTTCATGCATGAGCTTAAAGATTTGATGTGATGTTTTTGGGTAAAAATTTTTAGGAACTAAACAGAGCCTCAGCTTAGAAGTGGTAAGGAATCTCGCATATGGTTCCTCCTCCTGACACTGGTTGCTGCTCACTAATTATAGAATCCACTATTAAAACCAGTTGGCTCCACAGGACCACAACCTGATAATCTTATCGAATGCATGTGAGTATGTCAAATTGGAGGTTGGGAATAGGTATTATCAACTGGACTCATTAAGACGAGGACCCTTGATTTCCGTGATTACTAGGGAGATTCTGTGGTTGCAAAAAATCTTAATGGAATTTCCAAAACAAAAAAATGATTTTTCGGGGCTGATAAAGTCAGATAACAGAAAATAAAAGGAGAGAGAATCACAGAAGGACACGATAATCGCGAGGAACAACTAACTCTAGCTTCCAAGAAAGGCCATTTAAAGGCCTACTTCTACTATGTAAGAGCATCAATCATGCCACGGACGTGCATGGGGGCATCGAACGAAAAGTGGTTAGATTAAAGGAGCACAAGCTAATCATCTGATCCATGTAAGTAAGTAATCCAACCCAACCCACCTGATCAAGACTCGCATCCAACGCCGCCTCGTCGTCGAAGTTGTCGTCGTCGTTGTTGTTGTCATCGTCCTCCGCCTCTGCCTCCGTCGCCGCTGCCGCCGCAGAGCATGCCTTGCTCTGCTGCTGCTGCTTCTGCCTCGACTCCACCAGCTGCTGCTGCGCCTTCCTCAGCTTCTCCTCCTTCCTCGCCTGCACCGCCTTTGTCACCTCTGCAGCAATCACAACAACGCAACGGTTGGTCGTCGCAGGAAGAACCGAAGCGGAAAAGAACGATGGCTCCGTGACGACGACACATACCGTTGGTGGTGATGAGGCGGTAGGCGTGGCCGAGGAGGAGGGTCTCCTTGGGCTTGAGGAGCTTGACGCGGGTGAGCCGCACGGTGCGCCGCGCGCCGCCGTCGCCGTCCTGCCGCTCCTCGGCCACGCGGAGCGTCACGAGCGCGACGTAGTGGCCCGGGTTGGCGCGCATCACCTCCGCCGCGCTCGTCGACCAGCACAGCCGCTCCACCCTCCCTCCCGGGTGCTGGATCACCACCGCCGCCGCCTCCGCCGCCTGGCAATTCCCCATCGATCGAATCCCCCCGCGCGCGCAAGCAGCAGCAGCAGCCGGGAGAGCGAGCGAGCCGTGGACGACACAGTATAGCAACTGCTCGAGTGCCGAGGCGGTATATATGCCGCGGCGACCCGCGAGTGGAGGGGGACTCGACCGCCGCTCCCGCTGCCTTCGGGTGCACCTACCGCGTAAGACGCGCGCGGGCCGCCTGCTCGGCTCGTATACCAGGTATACGTGAGTCGTGACCTGCGCGTCGCGGCAGCGCGCCACCGAACGTGCAACGAGCGAGTGACGATCCACCGTGCGCGCGCGGGGATCATCGATCGATCGGTCGTTTTCCCGTTGGGGGGCCACCGTTTTTTTTTTTTCTTTTTTAACCGGAGCGACGCCACGTGAAGGGGAGGTTGGCACGTACATGTTCGTGGGGATTGTTTGTACTCGTCGGGAAGCTAGCTCAGCTTTGCTTGCGTCGTGGCCGCGTAACGAACAGTGTCACGGTGCGGATCGAGATGGGATGGGAACACCCGCGCGGTCGCATCGGCCGGCGGCTCGGCGCCGGCCGCTCTCGCGGGTTGGGTTTTCCTCGTGTGTTGTGGACCATGGGGGAACTAACCGATCGACCCGTCAGCAGCATACGGCGAGTAGAGGACTAGTACTACGTACCCTTTCGGGGTTTCTTCTTCCTCCGTTCGGATTTCTTACGTTTTCATTTTTCTGCTACCGTTAATTGTTTGGATTGAGGATTTTGTGTGGGGTCGTTGTCATATATGCGTTTGGATCATCAGTTTGACTGGTCTAGCTAACTCAACCTCCTATCTTGACAGCTCGCTAGGATTTGGCGAACAATTGTGCAGTTTTGTATTGGTGAAGTTTTTTTTTTTTGAGAAATTGTATTGGTGAAGTTGAGAAGAGCTGCCATACTTGTGCCAAAACGTTGTATTCTAGCAGTACCACTAGAAGATAATTTTTGGCGTATTCATCTGTATGAGAATCTTCTGCTTTTGCTATCGATCGTGTGTTTCCCATGGAGATGCTCCAAAGATAGAGCCGGCCGCACTATCTTTTGTTTCACGTAATTGAGAAGGCTGTGACAGATGCCACTGGAGTTAGCTCAGGGGGCAACACGAACACATGCATGGAGCCATGAATTAAGCGAAGTCAGCTCTTGTTCAGTACTGCAGGCAATATTCTGGTCCACGTGTCAATCGGCGACCAATACCTAACTAGCTGTGGAAGAATTAATTAAAAAAAGGAAAAGGCTATGCCATTTACACCGGGCACCAGATGTTACAATATTGCGATGCAAAATGCATTTGAACTCTAGATCCATGACGTCTTCGAGGTTCCTTCTTTTATAAACTTCACATAGAAGTTCCATGATGACTAGCACATATCATGGCCTAAATACTGCTTCTGTCACAATTCTATGATGGCTTAGTCATCAATATAGTATTTTGGTTCTGCACGCTGCAGTTTGCTGATAATGGAATAGACTACCTTATGTATTGCGACGACAAAATGTCTTCTGGTTACCGTCCAACCAGCAACTTCCTGAAAACAAGCTAGTCCAATGTAGTATTTTAATTGTATCCTACATGCTTCTTGCGGAAAGAGAGAGGCAATAAGCGAACAGGGCAGGGCTAATAAAAAAACAAAAGTTTAGCTTAGGCGTTTGCATTTTGCTTAAGATCAGAAAATGCCACATATGAGACTATACAGGTGAGTCATGGCTTCCTAATTGTCAGGGCAACCGATAAGCATCCCATTGATGTTTTAGTCCGTTGGTCAATTAATTAGGGCAACTCCATCTGTTAACATTTTCTGGGTGGCCTGTATCCTGATTACATGGCGAGGGTCAACACTCAACAATGGCAACAAGGCAGTTATCAAGGCAAGTTAAACGTCTGAATCGATCTTGCGTTGCGTCGTGATGTCAAGATCACGGTCACGTAATCCCACAGGGCTGTTTCGACGACCCAGTGATGTTGAATTAATGAGGCCATGTGCTTTGCTTTTGGTGAGTCTGCCTTCCATCTTACACCAGATGCTGCTAGCTGCCTTCTCTCGCACACCCTGAACCCCATGCCGTCGCCGTTTTCCACACTTCCATTCATCCGATCCGCTGCAAATCCCGGTAGAGAAGCTGCTGATGCTGCTGCTGCCGTCTTGCATGTGTCACACGCGGACCGGTTGACTGGCATGTGGGCCACCACCATTGTCAGCGACATACACCATGGATAGGCTTCCTCTCCTCATGTGTTATGTGTACGACGACATGGTGATGCCATGTTACACAGGGAAAACCTTAATTTCCTTGCGAGTTGAATTGCAATCTTGCAACAGAGGTAGTAGCATCAAATGCACTTACGCACATCGAACGTACGAGTACTTCGCCGCGGTCTCCAAAAACGGCCGTCGGTCGTGTGCAATTGCGTCGCTAGTTTGACGATGTTTGTGTCGCTAGTAGCTTTTGCGCTTGCACGGGCGGAACAGGATAGCGAAACGGCTAAACGGTGAACCGTCGCTGACGCTTACACATGAGTTGTGTGGCTCCCTCCGCTCTGTGCGTCGCCTGACACTGCCACGGAACGCAAGTGGGCGATTTCAATGTTTGATTGTGTTGTTGGCTCTGCGATATTACAACTGATAATGCGATTTATGGCGATGCGATGCATGGGCCAAACGTAGACCAGGCCCACTTGAATCATTTCCCAAATAATGCGTGCTCATTTACAGCACATGCACCTGAGCCATTCATTTATTCAGACAAAGCTTATATCTGAATAAATTTCCCCTTGTTTGACTGAACCGATCTTGGTCTAGGCCCAAAACCATGGCAGAAAATAAATTGCAATAGCTCGACGAGGGACCGTTTGGTGCAACAGCAACTGTGCAAACCTGTGGTCTACCATATTTGTCAAGCAGTAATAATTTGCTGGTACTAAGGGCTAATTTAATTTAGGTCAAAACTTAACTGTTGAAGATGCCTATTTTTCCTAGACCGGTTAAAATTGAGCTACAATCCAAATAAGTAATAAAAACTGTTGAAATTAGATAAGGTTAATTTTGGCTTTAACCAAACCGGCCCTAAGTGTCATTAATCTGTTAATAAACACTGTGATCCTGTGACACTAATCATCATCACCGTGTGGTTGCCTTTTTCAGATTGATGGTGGTGTGTTGTGTCAGTGGCGCCGAGCCCGTGTCTGTGCAGTTCCGATCGGCGTTGGCGGCATCTGGGGCGGCGGTTTTGTCAGGTCTCAGGCCGTTAGAACGCCTCATAGCTGTCGAACGGTGGACGGAACTGAAGCAATGATCGCCGTGGTGTGTTGGTGGTCCTCGAGAGGAGCTGTGACCACAACAAATGGCAGATCACGATCAGCATCTCGGTCGGTTAGCCCCATCTGCTCGTTGTTCCCTGTAGCTTGCCAGTTTCCTCCTTGGCGCGGGCGTTCGCTGCGTGCGTCAGAAATGCAAAAAGTCAGGAGTAGCATGGCGATATTTGTTCACACAAAACTCTGGGAGTAACATGACGATATTTTCCCCTCGCTGAAGGCGATCGTTTTAGGCTATTGCTATCAGATAGAGGCGGCTCAGCTGAAACTCTCCGCACATTTGTGAAGTATTACTAGTGATCCATATGTGATGTGGTCGTATGACACAAGGATTTGGCGCGATAAACTGACAAGAGCAGTCCACATGATTTCACATGGGAAGTACCGTTTCTTTATCAAACCCCAATATTTCGTTTCCGCGAAATCTCTCTCGTTGTGCTTAGTGAACAGGTACACAATAAACGGAGGCAATACAATATGCATAAAAATGATGCGATAAATCCATAAAAATGATAAAAGGGCTAGATTCCTCCATCATGCATGATGCACCGGACTATCGGAGGATATCAAAAGGGCAATAGGCCATAACCAATCTGCAACAATTCTTTTCGTGTTCATGGCATAACATGGCAAAATCACGGGGCCAACCTTAACAACTAGAAGAATGTCGAGAACATAATCTAATCTCTAGAAATCATAGATGCAATAATAAACAAGCACATGCAGATGCAGATGCACCGCTATAGTGTCACGGATGGGATGATGGGAGAGCAAGCCATTAATCGGCATAAGACAGAATGTTGTCATTTGTCAATGAACAGGTACTAACCAGACGTCAAAAAATTATTCCGATTTTCTTATAAAGCCAACATTATTCAGTTTTGATTTTTGAACGGGAGTTAGTTGCCATATTTAGGAAAATCATAGGAAATTTGAAGGATTTGAATTTTTCCTACATGAATCTTTAAAACAAAGGAATGTGGTTTCCCCAATTCTATGAAATTCTCTCTCATCCAACTCTGATGTTTTTTCTCTGGTCCAAACAAACGGCTATTTCTTCTCTATTTTACATATGCATTCCTACGAAAAACATGTGTTTTTCTATTCATGTATGTTTTCATTTGTGCGTTTCAAAGGGGGCCTAAAAATTAATTTAATTTTGAAAGACAACTGATAAAAAGCAGAATCTCAATCTCCACGTTCAGAGTCTAAAAACTCTAATTTTGAAACAAGACCTAAGGAACAAACCACACGAGTAAATCCATATCAGTATCTACTGAAAGCCAGCAGAATTAAGAAACACAGTTTAAAGAAATAGGCCTCTTTAAAAAAAAGAAAAAGAAAAGACGTATTCCCTACATAAGAAACTGAACGCAGAATGTAATAGCTTCTTGTTGATGGATTTATGCAGCTCACAAGGTACTGCGCTTGCTGCCCTAAGAAAATCAGATCACCATCCACAACTCCGCAGGAATAGTTTAACCGTAATCCACTACTAACAAAGCACAAATACTGAAGTAGCAACCACAAAAAGATACCCTACTAAATCTTACATACATATTATAATTTCATTGGTATGATCCTACAATGATAATATTAAAATGGCCTTGTCAATCCATTCAACTCCTTGCTGGATTAGATTGACCACAGGATGTAAGAATCAAGAGCCATTTTCATGTGCAAATGAGTAGCCAAAATTTCCTACTATTGTCCCCAGATAAGTTAAAATATACATCTGTGAGATAATTCAGTGAGCCACCAATTTTTTTGTTTATGCCATAGGAGTCCCCTTTGTTTAAGGGTATACGATTTCTACATACCTAGCGAATTCAGGCCAATAGTTTACCACTTCCAGAGAACTTGTTCATTGGGGACAGACGGTCCACAGAAACCTACTCTTGCTTGCACTAGCCACAGTATGCTCATACTGAGGGGAAGAACTTGTTCAGGTTGAATGGCAGAGAATAGAACTCCTCACTCCTTGTGTCAGTCCTGTATGATCGGAATTTATCCCACCAATGAAATCCACGATCTTTTCTGACAGAACTGTCATGCCTGTGAATCGTGTTGTCCAGCAAATATGCAACAAAGCCAGCAACAAATGCCTTCGACGAGAATATTACATTCACAATGTCGTTGAACTGTACAAGTTAATGAAACAAATGAACAATAACTCATAAGAATATTACTTTAACATAAAATGTGCTAAAGATAATGATGTCACATACCCATCTTGAATGTGTGTGAACAGGACCATAACCAGCAACAGATGTGTACTCGTTGAAGTACTGAGGAACAGAAAGGCCCATAAAAACTGAGAAGCCCAGGATGAACTTGGTCCTGAAACTATTGAGATTGCAGAACTGAAGGAAACCAATCCCAGCAGAACCTGTTGACAGGGTACATCACATCTTTAACAAAACTCTCATAGCGCAAGTGAAAAGAGAACTGCAAATATAAGTAGCCTGAATCATTCCTTTCCACTCACCAACATATGCAAAGAAGATACAATAGAGAGCTGCAAATATTGGTGGAGGTATTGACGCAAAGACAGCTCCAAATTTTCCTGAGTGTAAGAAAAGCACGATCAGTGCAACACAAGTGTGTGTTTAATGAAGCAATCAGAGCTAAGAAGTTGTTTGCCATGCATAATGCTATGTGCTTTGGACACTAACATGCAATTCTGAAGAATCAATATTACCCATTGAGCTAACAACAAAAACAATTGGTAAAAAGGTCAGATAATCACTCCCTTTCTCACGCTTTCTACCCAACATGTAAAAATGCTTTTCTAAACTTGTAATGGGAAAGCACATTGCACACCACACACATTGTAAGTAATAGAATCTCACTGATTACAAAATCGTAAGGATGCAAGAGAGATGTAAGCTACTTTGACCAGGAGTCTAGGATGGATGAATGAGAAGCTTTACTTATTTATCTTATATTTGTTCCTTTTGAATATAGCATAATCTGACCATATCACAGTTTCGCAACCAAAGCCGCTAACCGATACTCCCACCACCATATAGGTACAGAAACACTTTTGTCTTCTAAAATGAGAACCCTGGCAGCATGGATAAGTATGTGCTAAACTCATTCCTTAGTTAGAATTGCATCATAAACTAAAAAAAAAGTACAACAGATAATGGTTGCACTAAATGTTAAAAGGTAGAATAAAATGGAGAAATAGAACTTAAGTATACATGCCAACTTAATATCTTCACGAGTCCACGGCCAAGGTTGCTGGATTATCTTAGTTCAGTTATTCAGTAAACTGGTTTGGTGCTATAATGTGTCCATTCCTCAAGCATCAACCTTTTGATAAAAGAAAAAAAAATACAAGAACCAGGGAACCAAAAGCACACCCCCCCCCCCCAAAAAAAAAAAAAAAAACACACACACACACACCCTCCAACACACCCAAAAGACCTCCCAACTCTAACAATCAAACTTCGATCGTACTCAAACACGTTTTCAGATAACATCAGTACACCACATCTTAGTAACAGGCACAGGAAAACAGAAGGGAAGGTCCCCTTTCTATATATGCTATTAGTATAGCTGATCTATGCAGCACTTACCAAAAGAAAAGAGTACTAATTTGGAAGCTTTATTAGATCAATGTTTGTATATTTTAGTACATAAAGAGCCTAAATATGCTACCTCCCGTGACCCACTACATTTTCAAAAGAAAAAAAAACTAAATTTTCTGGAAACATACATACCCAGAATAGAGAAGAATATCATGAAACCAGCTGATATCTGCACCACTCTTCGGCTACCAACACGCGTCAAGGCTAGCAATCCAGCGTTTTCACTATGGGTAAGGAAAATAATGGTTGTATAAGATGAAATTAGATGTATTCTTCAGAGAATGGATGTTATACCAAGATGCATTCCCCAATGAGGTACCACCCTAATGCTTACACTGACACGGAGGACCCATTTCCAGTTCCAAATAGCCCATCCAACAGAATGCCAATGCCCTACAGCATGAACAATTACATAGGCTTCAAGCTCACTCCAGATATACATTTCTGACGACAAACTTGGAATATGGTGGATAAGAAATAGCATTTACCTGCCACCCAATTCCACGGCTAAGTACAGATGGAGGGAGAGGTGTTGCGCTAGCATACCTTGAAACAGCAATGAAGGCGCCAGTAGACTGCAAACAAAAGAGTTCAGGAGTTCATAACTCAACTTCAGAACCCTGTGATTGAAATGAAGTGCTGAAATAGTATTTGATTTTCCCAAGAGCATGGGACCAAACCTCCACCAAAGCAACAAACGAAGCAGCCATCATTGCAAAAGCTTCACCAGCATCAAAAGTCGGAGCACCCCATTGGAAGGGATAGGGAACTCTTATCCTGTTGTTGTAGTTGTAGAGAAGATAGGAAGTGGTCAGCTTACTTTTAAAGCAAGAGGGCTACAAATGGAACTGTCATATCTTCGAAGTTATTACCAGGGAGCACCGCCAATTAGTCCAGATCGGTCAGTTCGACAATGAAATTGGGTCTTTGGTGGTGCATTCCTGTATGCGCCACCAACTGTGAGCAGATATGCATAGAGCCACACTATGGGAATAGTGAACAGAACAGCAAAACGGTCGAAGATAGACTTCATCATGTGTATAGCATGTGGCAGGTACTGCAAAAATGAAACAATGACAAGGAGAAAAGCCAGTTGGAGCAAAGAGATGCTAGGTAAAGATGGTGACAACTACATGATGGAAATAAGCACATACCATTGCAAAGATCACCAGGAGGATAAGTTGTGGAAGACCAATCTCAACACACTTGGCAACCTGGGCAGTTAGTTCTAACATAAGCAATACATTATTTTCAACAAATATGGAGTACGGAGTAGAAACACAATACTTTACCGAGGGAAAACCGAGCTCATAAAGTCCAAAGCCGACTAACATCACCAAGGGAGCAGCTGATAATGGACTCAAATACCTGAAAAAAAAATCAAGTACGCACTAATGAGACTGACCACAAAGTTCATTTATTTTTCTGTAACATCATTTCTTGCTTGAGTACCTCTGAATCGGCTACTTGACTAAGTAAAAAAAAAAGTCCACTTCAGTACCTCGCAACATTACGCCAGAGGCCACTGAAACCAAATATGATCTGTAGAGCAGAAGCCACGATCAAAGCACCTTGTGTCCCGCGCATGATTCGGAGGAATTTCTTCACATAAAAATAGGGGTGACCCGTCAGGTCACGATATACAAAAACGATATTAGAAAGAAAGTAGCTACTAATCTTGAACATACTGTGTGTGGATTTGGTTCATTAGCATAACGACCAGCAAGGATGATCGAGATGGTCGGTACAACAAAAGTGTATGATCCACCAATGACTGCAGGTAATCTGGTTCCAAAGAAACTCTGCAAGAGGGTGTTGATCCCTGCCACAAACAGCAACGTTTGAATGACAACAGCCTTGTCCTCCTACACAGGAAGAAATACCATTAGTCTTCATTTTTGGCTCGAGTCAAACATAATACAATTAAACTTGTAATCTCACATTGTTTCCACCCATCTGTGGAACGAGTGCAGTAGGTATGATAACTGTAGTTCCCAGCATAACCAAATAATGTTGGAACCCAAGAAGAATGGCCTCGGCTGCATTTTAAATAGTTGTGTACAAAAAAAAAATCAGCACCAAGTTTATCACTAAAACCATTAAAATGTTCTAAACAGCATAAGGTGGAGTGCATAACTTTTTGTAGCAGGATAGCAGATATAGAATGCAGCATAATTGGCAACAAAAGCAAAAAGTCAAACACAACAAAACTCAAAAACATATGGAGACAGTCAGCCAATTTTGAAGGAAAAAGTCCAAAATGTGAAAGCTAAGGCCTAAGGAGTACCATACATTGTAGATGACACTAACTAAATTAATTTGATAATCATTTTTAACTTTCTTGCAAGTGTTGTTCATTGAAGGTTATGTCCCATGCTTTGGAAGTATGAATTAGAACTGTGCATGGTTAGGGTCATAAAAGATTTCTCGACAAATTGCAGAAAAAGTCATATCTGGTAGCTAGATGGATCATCTGAAAAATCTAGAATGTATTTGTATTAAAGTGGCGCTACACTGGATGCTATAGTGGTTGACTGGATGTAGCGATCCGTAGCGTAAAATCATTCAGAAAGGCAGAATCTCTGGTAGAGACCAAGGGAACGAATGGAACTCGAAGGACAACTATTTGTTGATATGGACAGTTACATAGGAATGGAGGGTATGCATCCTCTACATACAAGTTACAACAAGCCAACTATGGAAAGCAACAATATACTACTAACAAAAAAAGCTGGACGCATGTGGAACGGTGAAAGCACCGAAGCAAGTCAAAGCAGAATTTATTACAACTGAAATTAACCAACAAAATTCCATAACATTACTGGATTCCTGAACATTCCACCCAGCGACCCAGACAAGTCGATGTATAAGAATCGAAGGTCTCCATCATACCGACATTGACATGGGTCGAGGCGATAGCGAAACAAGCTCACAGAATCAGAACCAGACGGAAGAACGAGCATCAAAGTACCACCCAAAACCCGCTTTCCTACAAACGATTCCAAATATTCCAAGTCCCGTCTGGTTGGTTGATTGCTGATACCCCGCGACTAGAATCAACGAGTCAAACCTTTTCAGCATCCGTAAATAAACTAAGCGCGAGGTGTTTATTAAAAATGGGGTTGATTAAATAGCCAGGATAACTAAACGAAAAGGCGAATCACTTTTAATAAAGCGTATCCAAGTTCGTATTAAAGGAAAGCTCAGGCAGACAGATCTAGCAACTCCCTCGCAAAACCAACTGAAGCGGAGCAACGAAGCCAACCACGTAGACGTATCAGCAAACGCAACCACGCAGAGGAGGAACTCTCAACTCTGCGAAAAGGACGCGACGAACTGGAAAACTATCACTATCTCCACCAACCGAAACGGAGACGTCTAAACCAAGCCCGAGTGGCGCGAAAATTTGGGCAGGGGGAGAGAGGAGCGAGTAGGAGAGGGGGTTCTCACGCCATGGAGGAGGGCTGGTGATGCAGTAGGAGACGCCGGGAAGCTGGTCCTTGACGGGGTGCGGCGTCAGCTCGTCCTGCTTCGGCGCCGGCGCCGCCCCTCCCCCGCCTCCTCCGGCCATCCCCGCCCGCGCGCACCACCGTCAGATCACGCCCCCTCGCCTTCTCCTCCCCGCAATGTCGCAATGCGAGTCGAAGAGGACGAGAGCGGCGGTGGTGGTAGTAGAGTGGAGTGGGGAGTAGTGGTGGTGGCAGAGCAGTAGTACAGCGGCAGTAGTAGTACTAGTACTATACTCCCGTGGAGGATGGGAGAGGGAGAGAAAGGAGGAGGAGACGTGTGCCGTACTGCCTCCCGTGTGAGGAGGAGGAGGAGGAGGAGGGCAGAAGCGGTCAAAAAAGCGCTTGGCGCTGCGGTGGCAGAGGGGGCAGCAGGGAGCGGTTGTTTTGTTCTCTTCTCACCCCCACCACCACCAGCCTGGTTGGTGTTTTTTTTTCCCTCTCTTCTCTACGTCGGCCTGCGGGAGTACAGTTCACGCGCCGCCCGCAGCGCTCCAAAAACGCATTTATGCCCGTGTTGTTTTGCGTGTGTGCGTGTCCGAGCCGTGCGAATCTCTCCGGCTCTCGGCGTCGTCACGCCTCGGCACTTTTTTTCTCTCTCAACCGCGCGCCGCGGCGTCAAATTTTGTGGGTTTTGCTGTCCTCTGTAAAGGAAGGGGGATATTTCACATTTGATTCAGGGGGTGCGAGGGAGATGCGAGTCGACTGAGCTTGCTTTTGTACGTTTTTTTTACGTGTTGGTTGGCCCCGTTTTGCGGCAGCGTGGGCGTGGTTGATGTGCGATGTGGTGTGGGTTTTTGGGTTTGGGGTGGTATGAAAGGAGTGGTCATGGATTTTGCGTGAAGAAAGAGATTTCTTATTATTGCAGGTCACTCCGATGGCGTAGTACAGTGGTTTATCACAGTGAAGACTGAAGAAATGAGTGGGCATCTCATCTCTCTTTTGTATACTACCAGTAGTCCAGTACATAGTACTATTATGGTGAGTAGAGTAGGGGTATTTCTGAATAGAAATCTTGTGAATTATTGTGGCATTACAGTATGGGGTGTGATGCGAGGCCAGTGCAAATGGAAGGGAGCATGGGTTATATTTTTCGCTTTCCCGTGTCTCGTTCAGAGGGAGGAGAGAGTGAAAAGAGGAGGCAAAGTTGCGTCGCCGTACTATTCCCTATCATTGTGTTTCTTGGTTGTTTTCTCTCTCTGCTACAGTATCCTGCTTTTCTCGGGGTCTCATTTCGCCATTTTCGGTGAGGATGAGTCACGGGCTCACAGAAAAACACAACTCTCTAGTCTCTACTGTACCTGAATTTTCCGAAGGTCCAACCCACATAGGGCCCGTTTAGTTGGTAAAAAAATTTTAAAAAAACATCACATCAAATATTTGATCGGATGTTGGGACATATTTTTGGACATAAATAAAAAAATAATTTTATGGCTAGCCTGTGCGAGAAGAATTTTTTTAGCCTAATTAATCCGTCATTAGCACATGTGGGTTACTGTAACATTTATAGCTAATCATGGTCTAATTAGGCTCAAAAGATTCGTCTCGTCGTTTACAGCATAACTGTATAATTAGTTTTATTTTTTATCTATATTTAATGCTCTATGTATGAGTCTAAATATTTGATGTGATATTTTTGGGGAAATTTTTTTTAACTATCCTATACCTTAATAAGCATTAAGCAAAGTGTAGCTTTGGTATAGATGGCACCTGATCGTGTGTGATCAAGGGATCCAGGTAACCAACTCTGATGAATTTATTAGTAGGTGGCATTCTAGAAGCATTTAGGTTAGTACCACACGGCCGCATTAATTAATGAAAAGTGATTGCATGGAGATCTCGACCATGCAGAGAATTCGTGGGCAGTATTGTTTGTTTGAGACGATCAATGAGGCAGTTGGCAAATTGACATGTGGAAGGAGTTGCTGTAGCTCTCGCGTGAGGAGTAGGAGTACAAGAGAAGCAAACGAGAGCCAGATGCAAACATGCAAGTGCGTATGGGACTTGGAGAAATAAATGCACATTTTAATGGCTCTCACGCTGTACTTTCCACATTTATGATTATGAGGTTGACTATTTTTACCCTGTTCTATACAAAATCCCGGGGCAGTCGGGCAGATAAAGCACAACGCCAATTTAGATGTTGATCCAGAGACTTTTTTTTTATTTCGTGTCCCATCGGATGTTTGCACGTCAATTAGGAGTATCAAATATAAACTGATAATAAAACTAATTGCATAAATAAAGGCTAATTCACGAGACGATTTTTTAAGCCTAATTAATCCACGATTAGCAAATATTTACTGTAGCATCGCATTCGCTAATCATGGACTAATTAGGTTCAATAGATTCGTCTCGCGAAATAGTATGGGTTGAGTTTTATTAATAGTCTATATTTAATACTTCTAATTAGTGTGCAAACATCCGATATGACAGGACTTAAAAAAAATCCCTATATTCAAACAGTTCTTAATCACTCCCTACTACTACTGCACGCTGTTCATCGCACGCCTGCACAGTACGTGATGAGGGGAGACGACGTCTGGAGTGAAGGCTCTCTTGAACCCAAGATTTTTAAAATACAGGAAAAAAGCGTATAAATGGAATGTCATGCCATACAGAAACCTATATAAATTCAAAACACGAGAATACTAGAATTAGTGTCTTTAATGATTCATACATAAAAAAACACACGAAAATGTTTATGGATGAAAGACAATAGAGAGAGAAAGGAAGATAATGCATTGGACTAAAAAAAAAGAGCTTTGACCTCAGTACCTCATGCTTATTTTCCTTTGGATTGGGGCATATGAATGCAAATTCATAGGATTTTAGAAGTTGCATTTTTCAATCCAAAGAACACTATAGGAATTGAATCCTCTATAAATCCTATGAAATTCCTCCAATCCAAAGGAGACTGAAAACTTTGAAAAACTCGGATCTCATACATATATGCCTTAATGCATTGGGCTAAAAATAGAATACGCTAGGCCTTCTACCGGCCATGCCGGTTAGATTGTCAACAACAATATGTACGATATTGAAGCGCGTCCTTTCTTCCATGAAATGAAACAGCCTCACACCGCCATCAGGTGTTGGTTTGGTTTAGGACCAAAATCAGGCCTACCAGTCAGTTTTGTAAGTTTTCGCATAATCAATATTTAGTAAGGTAGAGATTTATTTTGATTGAGACCAAATGGTCTGTTTTCTATTTTACTATTAAAATGACATAATTTTTTATAGGCTTTGTCAAAATTTGGCCTCGAATCCTTGATCCAATGCCAACTTTGGCTCCAAACCAAACCGCCCTGCATACAACATCATAGGCTCATTTGTTATCGAGACAGTATGCACTGTAATACTACTGATTGGCTACCTGTTTACTACTAGCAGTACTCCAGTTCTCATGTCAAAAGTGATATACTATTTGTTTAAAAACAAGTGCTATCAGGCTTTCTCTAAAATCAATTAATTTCTGAAAAACAATAACCATGCTTATGGTAATGTTTGCACAATAACATAAAAAAACAAGCCAGCTACAAACACCGTATATGACAGTGAAGCACTAGGATCCTCTACAGCCAACTGTAGTATCTCGTAGACATATGGGCCCAGATGACCCAGGGGCCATAGTGAGAACCATTCAGTCCATTACAGAGGATCCAAACAGTGATCCCAGAACATCAAATATAATAACGAGAACAGATTTTAGCTAAAGGTATACTCATTCTTTAGTCACCCCCATTGAATACTAGTAGTATAAACCAGTGGACTGGTATTAACAATCTATGCATTATAACACAAACCATCAGACTGAACGCCGCAGCAGCAGATGGTTTGCAACTTCTTAACATGAATATTAATAGTATAAACCAGTGGACAGGTATTAACAATTATATGCATTATATCACAAACCAACAGATTGAACTCCGCAGCAGATGGTATGCGGCTTCTTAACCTTAACAAAAAAAAGATACATCATACATGACTGTTTAATTTACTAGGAAATGCCTCCATTGGCCTATATTAATTCTGCGGTCAGAAATAAAAGGTTGCACTGATTGTCCAAGAAGTATAGGGAAAAAAAAAAACACACCAGAGTTACAAGGCCCACAACAAAATACAAAAGTTCAATAAATTAATTCTCTGTAGCTCCCCATCTTTCTTAGTTATCTATAACTCGCCCTTTTTTCAATGTCATCAATCAACGATTACTTTCTAAGTTTGCCTCACACAAAGCCCTCTTACAACCAGCAGATGAATTGACATCAGCGTGACAATTTATTTGAAGGGCACATCTATAACAGGATACAGCTTTAGGCATTTAGCTAGCTGATGTGATAGTTTATGGCATGGATTTTGCTGAATCAAATTTTAGAAAAAAATCTATTGATGAAGCAGCCTTTAACATACAGTACAAAGGGGGAGTACAGGTGAAAATTAGGCAAGCCGAATAAGTTAGAATTGGCCAGGTACACGCACATGTAGCCTTTTCCTTTCAAAGTCAAGCTGCAAGACACCGACACACCCCCAAAAGAAGAAGGGATATGTAATGATTAGCCATTTTAAAAGTTTATATTAGAAGTACAAACATGGTTACAAGCATCGAAGCATTACCACTTTTTTGACCCGTTCATTTGCGGCGGATGTTCCTCCACTGACATTTTCAGGCAGGTATGGATTGCACACACGAACCTCCTTCATTACAACAATATCAGTCTTGTCCCACTGAACAGGAAGCCTGAGAACAACATAACTTGTTATATGCACACAAAATTTCAGTTTCCTAAAAGCAGCGTCATATTGTATTTTCGCATACGCCAAAAATTTGCAACAACGATGCAGCAAGCCAGGACAATAGATGGTAAACTGGTGAAAAATGGAACATAGGTCCATGCGTAGAGAAGTTTACAATTTGTATGGAACTAATTTGCCACTAACAAAATAAAAGTAAACAAAAAGAAAGAAACTAATTTGCCACTAGTTTACAACATGAAGCCAGTACAAGCTTGCCTTAAGTATACAAAGCATCACAATTTCATATTCTTAACAAAAAGCATTAGCAAATTGCCCAGTGATAGTACCAAAAATCCGACAAAAGTCAGAAAATAACATCAATGGGTCATTGGAATGCGGGCCAGTTTTCATGTGTCAAACTCATACGGGTGTTATTTTCTGCTAAACAAACAGAAAAAAAAAACGAAATGCTGACAACAATCACCAAACAGAACCCACTCAAAGCAAAGTATCAATATGTGAGGAGAATACCATCTATCGCACCTGGAAGCAGCTTCAAATTAAACTAGAAAATTTCTCAAAAATCCCTTGCAAAAAAGACGCAGGTGTGAACAGTGTTCTATGTAAGGACATTCCTCCAGCAAGCATCAAACAAATAAGGATGAGGCATATTCATAGTACATGCGGAAATCACTGGCTTCAATTTTTGGCTTCCTGTCTTTGTATCTAATATTTGGAGAATTTATCTAATACTAGGAACATTATGATAGTAACATGCATAGAAATGAATCTTAAAACCAGATGTGAAAGGTCAAACTCACGTCTTGGATAATGCATCAAATATGCTTTGAGCTTCTGGGGTGACACCAACACCAATTCTCTCAGCATCAATCTCAGCTTGTCTGCACATCATTGAATGCAGTGTGAGAACCAACATAATGCAGATACACACAAATGTGTGAGCTAATTCTCCGCTTGTTATTAAAACAAGCTTGATGAAATATGAAGCTGTGTAAGATATATTTTTAAGTCATTAAACACAAAATAGAGGAATAGGCTCCAGACTGAGATACATTGGCTACTTGAAAACTAATCCAGTGCCACAGAGATACAGACCATACACAATAAACCAATGTCATGATATACATTAGCTATGCCACATACATCGTTAGACAGCAACATCTAACAATTCAGATGATTAGTTCATGCTTGGCAAAATCAAACAAATAATGAGTAACCCCCAAGGTCACATAATCCATCTACAGCATGCCAAAAGAAACAAGCCAGTTTTGAAACCTGGTTTCTCTAATAATTGACTAGCATGAGCTCATGAGCTAATATGCAGCCGTTTTAGAGTCTGTAATCCTACAGGGGAAAATACAAGCTCTGAAGCCAAGTTTTACAATCTTCAATGCTCTCTTGAATTCTAAATAACACATATACGACAATTTCAAGTTATACAGCAGATCAGGTTGGAATTTTTGCCTTCTGATTTGTTGTCCAAAGAACAGAATAGCTATTTTCAGCTCATGAATCTCCTACCCAAATACCAAATTCTACTCTAATATGTAGTACCAAGATGGGTCTCAAATTGCTGCTGTTTTATTTCGGCTTAGTTGGCAAATCCAATATCCACTCTTAATTGTTTTTATGAAAGACCAAGAACTTTAGAAAATCTGAATGGATGTAATTCTTTTTTAGATCTCTTCTAGCTCCCCTTTTTGTTTTCAAGCACCTATGTGTTCTCATTCACTTGCTATCACTTATTCTGACTAGATACTCAGGTAATATGTCTCACTGGTGCCAACTAGAAAAGTCAGGTCCACTTTTGGAGCAGCTACGACATAAATCGGTCAATGATTGTCGCAGATCGGAGATGATTACTGCATAACAGTCTTCAGTTTGCCACAATTTCATTTTTGACATTTGCAGCAATTGGTGTCGGGAAAAAATATGCCACATGATACATGTTACCGTGAATTGTATCATCCATCTGATTGAGAACACATATTCAGACTGAGAAGTGAGAACACATCTGATTGATACCACACGATACAGCCTGAGAAGCACATCTGATCGAGAGCACGCTACTAAGAACGCACCCAGCAGTGAACAGGGTCGAGAGGGAGTGTGACGCACCTGAGAGCGGCCTCCTCCCGGGCGTGGATGGCAGACAGATCGAGCACGCATCCAGCCGGATCGAGCGGGTCGTTGGCCCTGCCCACCACGGAGAACTCCCGGATGTAGTTCGCCTTCAGCACCCGCACGTTCCTCCGCTCCCCCCTCTCCGCCCTGCCCACGCCCTCCTGTGATCTTCGCCGTCATGGAAACAAAAACAACCACACAAGCACGCACAGACGAATAGAGGGACGCAGATCAAACGAACCCAGCAGCAACAGGGGATTGGAAAGGATATGAATCACGAGCAGGTTGGTTGGGCGGTCGAAGGAGACGATCTGGCCTTCGAACTCCTCCCCGAGGGTTGTCTTGACGGAGATCAGGACGCCGATGGCGAACTCATCGCCGCCTCCCTCCATGTCGCCGCCGCACGCCGCCCGGGTAGATTGGGAGAGGCGGAGGGGGTGCTTCAGCGAGATTTTGGGGGTTCAGCGAGACCTCGGCCGTGCGACGCGAAAAGAATCTGCGTGTGCTTGTTTTCTTTTCTTTACTCGTTTTCTCTTTTTTTCCTCCTCCTTTTATTCCGGATTCGGACTGTATAGAGTCAGGGCAACAAGCAACTGTAGACTGTAGTGTATTGGCAAATATTACGAATCAAAACAAGAAGTATTATTTTAGTATGGAGGTAGCAGGGTAATCTGGCGTAAATACGGGACTGTAGGAGTAATAAATTGTGTATATACAGTATGAGTATTTCGTAGAAAAATAAAAAGACAATTTTTTAACTAACCGTGCATTTATAACTACAATTATAATTCAAAGCAACATAATGATAATAATAAATCTAACACAAGATAAACCAAAATATGTATACACAAAATGTAATATTAATCAGTTCGTCCAATGATTTGTTCATGTATTGTAAAAGTTCGGGTCACGTCATAAATTTAAATTGGAATTTTTGTATTTACAATGTTTTTTTTTGTAAAACATGATGTCATTCTTGATCCCGTACATCCACAAAATGTAATTTGTTATTTTGGCGTTATTATCGATGCCCACTAATTTTGTGCTACCATTGTCTTCGCAAACATATGACGTTACCATTCTCAGCTCGAGGTCGGTCCTAAAACGGCAACGGGTAGGAAGCATGACCATGACCAGGCCTCGGCGATAAGGGGGGCTCGGACCCACGTGATCTCCACGTGTGTATTCTCATCGTGTCCTAGACTAACCGGTAAAATTGTTAATGCCTTACAAGTAAACAATGTGTGTTCCTTCATCCTTGTGTGTTTACTGGCTTTACCAGATGCAAAACAAAGTTACATTTGCCACAAGGTTATGAGCATTATGATATTGTGATATATTTTAGGTATATTTTAAGATCAATATTTTAGGTTTTCGTGTTTTCTTTTGGTTATTTTTAGAATCACCCATGAGTAGGATTTCACTAATCAAAACTTACCATTGCCCGTTATTTTTTATCGGACAGGTCTTATGAGGTTCTTAAAACAATATTCCTGTGCTTCCTTCCGAATTGCTAGTGTCTTAACGAGAATGCTAATTGGCAATAGGTCGCAATGGACTAGGAAGTCCTTTTTATATCCACTAGGAAATTTGATGTTTTATGTTTGAAAAGCTAACCTGTTTTCTATTTAATAACTGGAAGGTTGATTTCTTTATGTTTGAAGTACACTTTTTTTTTGAAAGTTTAGTTTTTTTTTCATTTTAAATTCCTGAAATTTCTATCTAAAATATTGACATGGGATACCAATCACTCGTACCAATAGGTCGTCAGCTAGCCCTAGCCGTTTCTTAAAAGTGTATAATTAAATCACAACAATATGTAACATGTCTGTCAAGGTGAAGCCATGTGTGGTGACTTTTTAAAATATTAAAATATGCCGATTAGTTTGTCGGAGAAGCTTATGAGGTATGGGTGTTCCACTATTAGTACTGTATTTTAAAAACAACAAATAATGAAATGAATACAAACCAAAGGTGACCACATGACGTTTTCCAATTGCATTTTTTAACAAAAATATGAGTTGTTTAGACGCATAATTTGGTTCAAGGAGTTGCCGTGACATGAGAATTACTTTTATGTAAGTACTACGTATCTACTACAGTACAGCCTACTACGGGTATACAGTACTACCAAAACAAGAGAACATATACAGCAAATAAAACTTGTATTTTAAGTGCAAAGTGATGGAGATGGTTCCCCCGTGAAAAAAAAAAGTGATGGAGATGGTTATGTACTTATGTCCCATGATGGGACGCCAGAATGCGACCAGACAGACACTACTGCAACAAAAGGCCATCTCCGCCGCTGACACCCAGCAGCAGATCCGCTAACCGTAAAACACGGAAGGCCAGTTTGCAGCCCACAAGGCGGCCCATCCCACTACAGGCCCCACGTTTTATACTTTTACTACTACTAGTACTACTCTCACCAAAAGAGAGAGAGAAAAAAAAAGAAAACTCCACGTGAGAGAAGTCCACTCCACAGCCCCCGCGGCGCAAGTGGGACGAGAGAGAAAAAGCGGGGGCCCACCTTTCAGCGACGAGACCCCAAGCATGGGCAACTCGGTGGCCGTTGATCGCGCCCGCGGCATCACGAGTCGCAGCACCGAGCTCAGAGACCGCTCACCCGAACTCCAACCCACTCGCGTCATTACCACGCGGGGCCCACCTTAACCGGGCCCGCGACGTCAGCGACACATGAGCGAGAGGCCAGGAGGGGCCACGCGTACCGAAACAGCCACTTGTCAAATCCGTCCACCCGCATCCACATCAGCGTGGGAAGAAATCACTACAGACACACACCACCACTTTCCCACCACCCACCCACAAGTCAAAAGGACCCACCTGTCGGCGAGCTGTTGTGACTGACAGGTGGGGCTACTGAGCGGCGGTCCGCAGAGAGCGTCTCCGTGCGGGGCGAGGCGTGGCGCGCGAAATGACGGAAACGCCCTCGCTTTCCTCTCCCGAGGACGACCCTCGCATTTTCCCCTTTCTTCCCCAATCTCGCTCGCCGTCTTCTTCCTCTGCCGTGCTCCATATAACCATCTCTCTCCTCCCAAATCCGCCTCTCTCTGTTCCCAAATCGCGAAATTTTTCTCCGTTTCTCCACCACCCCACCGCAGATCGAGACCAAACCCCACGCCTGGTCTCCTTCTCTGACCTTAATCCCCAATTTTGGAGGCGAATCAGCCGGCTGGTGGAGCCGATTCGGCCGAATTCGATCTCCGATCTGCGGCTCCGGGAGGGGCGTTTTGTCAAGGCCGACGCGCTCGAAGCGAATTCGGGCGATCCGAGGCTTATGGAGGGAGGCCCGGCGGATCCGCTGCTCCGGAGTTAGGGTTAGCGACCGTGGCTGCAGCGGCTGGGGTGGCTGCGATCTGGTGATGGTGCGGCGCGGCGCCGTGAGTCGGCGAGGAGGAATCGGCGGCGGGAAAGATGCAAGGCTATGCATGGGTGGCGCGAAGGCGGCGGTGAGGGTCGTGGCAAGGGTCGGCGTCTCGTTCGGCACATGTGGCCGGTAACTCGCGTAGAGGCAGCTCCACCATCGGCACAGGGACAAGCTTCTCCTCCTTCCCGCTCCTCTGTTCCTCCGCCCCTAACGACCTCTTATCCACCTGCGCCGGCGACTCCCCCAGCAGCAGCGCACAAGAAGGAGCGTGTTGATTCTCCCCGTCCTGCTTCATCGGATTCCTTCGTAAAGGTGCCTCCTTTGATGGGATTCGCTTTGGTGATTTCTAAGCTTGGCGAGATATATATGAAATTGAACATAGTGATGTGACGATATCTCGTTTTATTTTGAAGCTCAGATCATTTAGACTTCTTATTTTAGTAAATAAATTTCCTCGCCTGACTGAGATATTGCTGATGGTAACCCCTGGCATATCGGCAAATTTTCACGGAGTAAACATGAGATGTATCGAGCGGGTCAGTTGGGTTGTGCTATCATCAAAGCAGTGCAAAATGCTTTTCCATGTATTATTGTTAAATTGAATCCTTTGGACATCTCACTTTGATAATTGTGGCACACATATGTATGACTTGTGTGAACTGTGATGATGATGGCCCTTGCGTGTTTGCATCGCAAAAGCTATTTGAACAAAAAAAATCTATTTACTAGGAGTGACATTTCTAGAATGATCTGTGGGCATGTTATATACAGAGAATATATGGTATGAGTAACAAATAATGTTAGGGGTGACAATTTTTTTTGACCAGATGTGCAACCTGTGCTGCAACACAGTTTACCATCTATTTCTATACTATACCTAGTAATTGCTTGTTTCACTAATGCACTGCATAATAATAAGCTGATAATCATTGTTGTTCTTTTCGAAGTTAAGATAAAAGGCGAAATCGGAATATCACACTAAGACTGGGTGCAAAACATTGATGTAGAATGCTTGCTCTGAATCATGGAAACAATCAACTTTACATGATATGTACTTTCAGATAAATTTAACTACCACTTTGATTGCAAGTTAGTTTTAAATCCTTGAAAGGATAATCTAATAGCATTGAATAAGATATTTTCATCGGTAACATATACAGTAACATACCTTCTTTATATCGTTTCTTTTTGGCGGTAAAGTGTCTTTTGCTCACATGACAGTTGACAATTCCAATATTACCTTATTCAACGAACATTAGGCTGTTTTACTACTGAAACTTATTAGGTATTTTTTTCCTTGCATAGGTTGTTTTGACAGAACTATATATGTTTTCTTCTATCTTACGTGTACATTTCTTCTCTGTCAACATGTGTTTTAACTGTTGTTATATGCGCTCTGTTTTGATTAAAATGTATATTATGTTTTGCACCTTGTACACATGATAAACTATTTATTCATTATTCAGGACGGGCGTGAATTCCGTGTTGGCGACTGCGCGCTTTTTCAGGCTGTTGAAGTTCCCCCTTTTATTGGGTTGATACGTTGGATTGAGAAAAAAGAGGAAGGTTTTCCCAAGTTACGTGTAAGTTGGCTTTATAGACCTGCTGACATCAAGCTTAACAAAGGCATACAGCTGAGCGCTGCACCGAACGAGATCTTCTATTCTTTCCATCAGGACGAGACATCTGCTGTCTCACTACTGCATCCTTGCAAAGTTGCTTTTTTACGTAAAGGCGTCGAGCTTCCAGCTGGAATCTCTTCATTTGTGTGTTGGCGTGTGTATGATATTGACAACAAGTGTTTATGGTGGCTTACCGACCAGGATTATATAAATGTGAGTTCTATAGTTGCTTTCCTTTATTCTATATTGTTTTTGTGCTAAGATGTTCAATTTATGGCCAGGAACGGCAGGAAGAAGTAAATCGACTTCTGTACAGAACAAAGCTAGAAATGCATGCGGCAGTGCAGTCAGGTGGGCGCTCACCAAAGCGGCTAAATGGACCGTCGTCTGGTCAGCAAAAGTCTGGTTCTGATGGTGCCCAAAACTGTGGTCTCTCGAAAGGGAAGAAGAGGGACAGGGGTGAGCAAGGAACTGATCCAGCTAAGCGTGACCGTGAACGTGTGCTAAAGGTTGAAGATGGTGAATTAGGCAACTTTAAGGTGGAGAATCTGAAGTCTGAAATCACAAAGATAACAGAAAAAGGTGGACTTCCGAATGCTGAAGCTGTAGAGAAGCTAGTGCATCTGATGCAACTTGATCGAACTGAGCGGAAGATAGACATGGCTGGTCGGGTAATGCTAGCTGATATTATTGCAGCTACAGAAAGTTCTGACTGCCTTGGTAGATTTGTGCAACTAAGGGGCCTTCCTGTCTTCGATGATTGGCTCCAAGAAGCTCACAAAGGGAAATCTGGAGAAGCTGGTAGTCCTAAAGAAACTGACAAGCCCATGGAAGATCTTCTACTGGCCTTGCTTCGT
The DNA here is from genome assembly GCA_000325765.3 of Leersia perrieri. Classification (NCBI taxonomy): domain Eukaryota; kingdom Viridiplantae; phylum Streptophyta; class Magnoliopsida; order Poales; family Poaceae; genus Leersia; species Leersia perrieri. Next base: position 22,384,529 of record CM002480.1, read on the forward strand.
GCACTGGCAAAATTGCCTATCAACCTCACTGCCTTACAAAGTTGCAGTATCGGGAAATCTGTCAATCATCTGAGAAGCCATAAAAATCCGGAGATACAGAAGAAGGCAAAGTGTCTTGTCGAAAATTGGAAGAAGCGCGTCGATGCTGAAATGAAGTCAAATGATGTGAAACCAGTGGTATCAGGTCAGGCTGTATCTTGGCCAGGGAAACCAGGCTTTGCAGAAATTTCTAGTTCTGGAAACAGACGAAGTGGCTCAAGTGAGTCTAGTCTGAAAAGTCCAGTGTCTCAGCTTTCTTCATCAAAGGCCTTGACTTCTAAACCTGTAGCCACTGATGTTGCTGCGAAATTGAGTCCTGTGCTTTCTGGTTCTTCAAAATTACAGCATATGCAACCAGGAAATGTTGTAACCAACATGAAGGAGCAACCCAGTAAATCAAGTGGCGGGGCTTGTGGCCCTGAGCTGCCTGCAGTGAAAGAGGAGAAAAGCAGCAGTTCAAGCCAATCAATGAACAACAGCCAGTCTTGTTCTAGTGAACATGCAAAAACAGTCGGTTCTTCAAAAGAGGATGCCCGAAGCTCAACTGCAGCTTCTGGCATTGCTGGTAAAACTTCCAGTTCGTCACGTGTCCATCGAAGAACAAGCAACGGTATTCTTGGTTCAGGGATCCAGAAGGAATCTACTGTGGCAAGATCAACCTCACTTGATCGTTCTTCATTGCAAGAAAAAGTGTCACCATCTGGCACGGCTTGCGAGAAAGCAACTGATGTACCATCCGATTTGGGCAATGGGCATAGATTGATTGTTCGGTTTCCGAATCCTGTCCGTAGCCCAGCTAGGAGTGTAAGTGGGGGTTCTTTTGAGGACCCATCATTTACTGGGAGTAGAGCTTCGTCTCCTGTGCTTGCAGATAAGCAAGAGCAAAGTGATCGGAGAGTGAAAATGAAAACTGAAAATTCCAATCCTCATTTAGTCCATGATACAAATGCAGAATCCTGGCATAGCAATGATGTTAAAGGAGCTTCAGTGTCTGATGAAGGTGATAAATCACCTAATGCCATATTGACTGATGATCGATGTAGGATAACTGAAGAAGCTGGCAAGGATGCATGTGCTTCACGAGTGGTTTGTTCAGATGCCAATGAAAAGGGGGTTTGCTCGAGTGAAACTGGTGGGAGGAACTCATTCAATCCTATGAATGCTTTGATTGAAATCAAGTACTCCGAAGCCAGTCATTCCTTGCAGGTCGGAGATGATACTGCAATGAATCTTCTTGCCAGTGTTGCTGGAGAAATATCTAAATCTGAATTGATTTCTTCATCTGCTTCACCTAGAAATTCAGCAGAAAATGAAGAGGGCTGTGAAGGAGACAACACTGGTAAGCTAAAAGTAGAAAGTGTTTTGAGCCTGCCACAGCATGCAGGGCCAACAAATGATGCTGAGAAGGGTGAGAAAATTGGTTCAGGTTTGGTTGCGAAGGAGGAACAGCATCAAGTAAATGCAAAGGACAATAGGGCATCTGGGCAGCCCAATACACCTGGTATAGATGCTAAAGTTGTTGAATCATCTGCTAACTCTGAAAACCATGAAGTTGGGAGTACAGAAATATGTTCTAATCTAATTTCTTCATGTGGTGATGATGGTGAAAAGTCAATTAAAAAACAGCCAGGTGATGCCAAGATTGACACAAAGTCAAATGTGTGTTCATCTACTGCAGGTGAACTATGTGGTGGTGATAAACAATCTCATGAGCTGTTAAAGTCAACAGATAAGAAGCATCGCTTGGGTTTACCCGATAATTCAGAAACCATTGACCGATCTAGCGACTGTACTGCTGTTAAATTGGATGTGGCTCCTTCAGTTTCACCTTCGACCTTGGAAGTGAATAAGGCTGATGGTTTGCTGGTTGGTAAAAGAGTACCAAGAGAGGATGAAAAGAAGGAACAGCCTTGTTCCACTTCAGCTGATGTGACAAAACTAGTTGTACCCGCAGGCGTTCCACTTGGTCCAGAAAATGGGATTAGTTTCAAAGAATCACAAGACAATTCCAGTGAATCAAGTAGTCACGCAAGACCTGGAGCTACTGTCTCACAGGATACTGAACATAGTGCAAGGCGTGGCTCAAGGAAGTCAAGTGATGATGCAACTGGGAACGAGGACCTTGTTTCATCAGATGATGGTTCTTCATTTGCTGCCAATATCAGGTCAAGCGCTACAACCAAGCTTGATTTTGACTTGAATGAAGGAATACCTGGAGACGAGGTGCATCAGTCTGAGCCAGCTAGCTCTCCTGCTGTGTGCTCTTCTGCAATTCATTTACCTCGTCTATCTCCGTTCTTATCACATATGTCAAGTGGGCTACCTGCTCCGATAACAGTTGCTGCTGCAGCAAAAGGTCCGTTTGTTCCTCCTGATAACCTACTAAGATTGAAGCCTGAGACTGGCTGGAAAGGTTCGGCAGCTACAAGTGCATTTCGTCCTGCAGAACCAAGGAAAATTTTTGAGATGAGTCTCAGTGCACCTGGCAATTCAATATCTGATGCTGCAGGGAAACACCGCCCAGCACTTGACATTGACTTAAATGTAGCAGATGAGCAATTTCTTGAGGAAGATGTCTCTCAGAGTTCTGTTCAGACAACTGGTTCTGAATCTGGTAACACTAGAAGAAGCAATGGTCCTGTACGTAGTCTTGGCATTGAACTTGACTTGAATAGGGCTGATGAAGTTGCAGAGAACGGCCAATTTGTTTCAAACACTTCCCACAGAGTTGAAGTCCCATTATTATCATCAAGACCATTGCCTGGAATTTTCTCTAGTGATGCAAACAGCTCGAGGGATTTCGATCTTAATAATGGACCAACTCTTGATGAAGCTGGTACGGAACATGCACCAAGGAGTCTATCATCTAAACATACCAGTAGTATACAATTCCTTCCTCAAGTTCCTGGCGTTAGAATGAACAGTGCCGAAATGAGTAATATATCACCATGGTTTGCTTCTGCTGGTGCTCCTGTAGCTGTACAGTCATTTTTACCTTCTAGAGGAGAACAGCCTCACCCAGTTGAAACAGCAGCTGGAGGTGGAACCCAGAGGATGATGACATCCTTAGCAGATGGTGTCCAACGTGGAAGTGATCCCTCCCGTGCTCCAGTTATTTCTACTTCACCAGCCATGGTTTTTCATCCTCCGTATCAATATGCAAGTTTCCCTTTTACTCCTGGTGTGCACCTTCAAGCGCCGGGGTTTTCAATTGGGTCAACATCATATGCCAATCCAGCACCTGCAGGAGTTCCATATTTTCCTAGCATTTCTCCAACATTTTTAGGGCCAGCAGGTGCGTTACCTGCTCAGCATAGGCAATATGCAATAAACCTTCCTGAAGGAAGCAGCACTGTTGGACATGACAATAGTCGGAAATGGGGAAGGCAGGGCCTTGATCTTAATTGTGGCCCTGGAAATGTAGAATCAGAAATAAAGGACGAGCGAGTATCTTTACCCGTTAGACAAAATTTGATCACGCCACCCCATGCCTTTGTGGAAGAACATCCAAGAGTTTACCAAATGCCAGGTGTTGGAATAAAGAGGAAGGAACCAGAAGGCAGTTGGGATGCAGAACGGTCTTCTTATAAGCAGTTATCATGGCAATGAGCTTTGAACTGTATCGTTTCTCATTTCACAGTGACCTCAGCTTCCAGTAAGCTTGTATGTACTTGTATTCCTTCAACAACCTGCTTTGTTTCTCAATTGCAATTCCTTTTCTTTGAAACTAAGGATCTGTGCTTTTATTTGCAGAGATAACTGCATGTGGAACTTGGGCTGCTGACGCTTTGACGATGTGAATTGTGAGAGGAATGATACTTTGTTGTAAATGTTCATCAAATTTCATACTTTTCTGGGAACAATTTTCCTTGGCTTCAGCAGTCGCTTTGCTAGATTTTTCTTAGCTGTCAGGCATATGCTTCAGATTTGCTCTGGTATGTGTGGAGATGAAATGGTATAGAGCCTCAAGAAACATCTGAAGCCGTTGTAATTAGTTCAGCTTGTTTGTTTAAAGTTTCTTACAACAAACCATTTTCACATTGTTGAGCAAATCTAGTAGCCTTACATATGATTTAGATGTGACATGTACTTTTTGTGTAACCGTTGCATCAGTTTGCTCATGCAACGCTATTGACTATCCAGTATACTGTGGCCGCAGTTGTCGGATGCATTGCAAGGTGCATTCTGGTGTATCCATCGCTGCCTTGCGAAAGAAATTAGTAGGCCGAGAAGCAATAATCTATTGCCGTAACTTTTGTTATCAAGCTTCCCTATTGGTTTCTTTGCGGTTTCAGTGTTGCACATAATTCTCTTTTTCCCGAAACAGTAAAATCTGCGGAGAGCTAACGTGGGGGCGTTCTTTTCAGCTGATGTACAGGATAACGAGATTACTCCACAATATTTCATTGATACCATTAAGATAATTTGTTCTAACAGATTTATGTCTTTAAATGTTTGACGCCATTGACTTTTTATACACGTGTACTTATTAAAAAATTATTAAATTATTTTTTTTTACCATTTGATTCATTGTTAAATGAACTTTTATGTACACATCTAGTTTTATATATTTCATAAATTTTTTTAATAAGGCGAACGGTCAAAGGTGTGCTAAAAAGTTAATGGCGTTAGACATTTAATGACTGAGGGAGTATTATTTAACGTATTCTTACAAACAATGTTCATAATGTGTTCAATCATCCGTTGAACACCCTGACTCCCCTCTTGTGCTGCTCCCTTTGTCTCAAAATATAACTATCTGAGCAATTCAAATTTGTCTCAAAATACAACTACTTCTACAACTCCCTACCCCATCTTCACTAATCACAACCATCCCTTATTTAATTTTTCCATCTGTCTTCTCCCCTCAATTAATCACAACTCTTCCTTACCTCAATCTTAATCTCTCAAAAAATGGCATAAGTCCTTATATTTTAAGACAGAGATATTATTTGATGGATGTGTAGTCCTGTAATGTGTCCTGACATAAATTCGTCACTTTTTCTTCCATGTCCTCTTGCCAGATGTTTTACAAAGTTTAATCACTGACATAAATTCGTCACTTTTTCTTTCATGTCCTAAGTCCTATTGAGGGACCCTATTGAGGTGAGTAGAGTTGTTCAATTTAATAAAAGCATCAAGTGTATCATCATACTCCGACACGTGCTGTGGGTCTTCGATTCGTAATGGGCGACAATTTGAAAGTTTCCTCTTTCCTTTTTGAAAGCTTTGTTTTCGTTAAATACAGTTGTTTCTGGCTAGACAGAGAATTTAGTAGGATAATAAATCTGGAAATGCTTATATCTAGTTTCATTGTATTTAGGAAATAATATAACCTTCTCAGAATAGTTTTATTTTAGGACGGAGATAGCAGAAGTTTAACTTTTTTTTATATATTAGCCTATTAAATGACATTCACGTAACCATGACCTCTCCCATCAAACATGTCTTTAAATTATCAAGCAATAAATCCACGCATCCATAACATTAATATATATTTTATGACTTCTACTCTCTCAGTCCTAAAACTTAACCACCTTTGATTATATGTGACGAAAAAAGTGTATTTTACTTCCCTAAACTATTACACTGGATCACTTAACCCCTAAAATATATTTTGGCTCATTTGACACCCCGAACTATTAAGAATGGTTCGTTTTACACGCAAACAACACTTCTCTTTTTTGTTTATAATTATACAAGTCATATTTTGAGATGAAATTTTGTAGAGTTGTGGATGACACCGTTATCGAAGCTCCAAAATATTTTCAATTCTTTTCATGGCTATTTATTTGAACTTTAAAATTTAAATGTTCACATTGGTATTATTTGCTTCGTCCAGTAATTGAAAACAGAGGTAAAAAATTATAAAAAATGTTCAGAGGTAACTCGTAATGCATATATGCAACATAGTAAATATTAGTAAAAAAATATGACTTGTATAGATAGAAAAAAAAGAGAAATGTTGTTAGGGTAAAGTGAGTTATTTTTAATAGTTTGGAGTATAAAATGAGCCAAAAATAGTTTAGGAGGTTAATTGATCCCGTGAAATAATTTAGGGGAGTAAAGTGGACTTTTTCCCGCGACGGCCTGCCATGCCCGACAATGCTGCCGCACCGTCTCCGTTGGCACCCCGGCCGACCACGCCTCTTTGCTTCAGCAGTTGCTTTGCTAGATTTTCTTAGCTGTCAGGGACTCGAGCATGCTTCTAATTTGCTTCGGAAGGTATGACCCGAGATGAAAACGGTATATATCCTCAATCATCTGAAGTCGCTGTAATTAGGTTCAGTTTGTTTGTTTCTTGTTTCTTATGACAAACCTTTTTCAATTTTCGGAGCACATCTGCAGCCTTACATATGATTTAGATGTAACATGTATTTTATGTGGTAGCATTACATCAGTTTGGCTATGTACTTAACACATATGGACTACTATTCAGGAGCGATGAGACTCGATCTACAGCTCCTGAATGCTTGTAAGCGCGTTCCGGTGTATCCATCGCTGCCTTGCAATGGGCAAAAGATTTAGTGGACCGATAAGCAATAATTTGTTGCTTTTCTTTTTCTTTTTGTCGTTGAGCTTCGCTGTTGGTTTCTAGCTTTCGGTTATGCAGATTATGTTTCTTTTTTTAACTAGTTCAATCTTCAGGCAGTGTAATAATTTGGGGCTTCTCGTTACAAATTCCTCATTATTATAGGAGGCTGTGAAAGTTTTAATCGTCTACGACGTATCAAGGCCTTCTCCAATGATTATTTATAAGCTATCTATAAGCCATCTTATATAATTTTTAATAGAGAAGAGATAAAAGCTATCTCTTGTTCAAGAGATAGTCTCTTGCACACACTCTAATGTCAAGTAAGAATGACTTGTAGGGTAATTTGTATTATGAGCAATTTGCTAAGAGCTAGACCATTGAAGAAATTATCTTTCTAGCCATTGAAAAAGACCTAAGATTGTGGGTGAGTGATGATTCTAGCTCCTACTAGCTTGTACTCTGCTAGTGTTCTATGTTTTTTGGTGCATGTTTGGAGTATTCTCGAATAATATAGCCTCTTGCAACCATTTTTTCCAACCTGAGTCCAACAATGTTGTGTGATTGTGTGATAGCTCCTCAAGACGAAAGTGCTGTATAGGACAACCAAACATCCTGACCAACGACATTGTTTGTATGGGTGAGTAACAATCAACTGAACGGAGTAGAAATACTTTCAAAATTTCCGTCCGGAAGCAACCTGGCGAAAAAATCAGGGCAGACTGTGGTTTTGTGAGCAAGTTAACGAGTCGAAGAGGAAGGCTGGAAGCCGAAGCCAATCCAAAGCACGGAGCCACGAACACCCGACTCCGACTCGCGCGGTCCCCAAGCATGGCGGAGCACATTCACTAGCTGACACGAAGCCACGAAGGCAACAGAGGATTGATGTGACGGGGACGTGGACGTACACCTTAATCACGCAACAGCGGCAGCGGCAACCGCACCGCAGGACGAGACGTCGCGGCACGCCACGGCACGAGGCGCGGAAAATGCAACGACGAACGAAACGAGAGAGAGCCCAAGGCGACAGGGACAGGGGGACAGTCGCGGTCAGTGCGTGGCCCCCCGTCCCAGTGACGACGCTGCCCCTCCTCCATCTTCCGCTCGCCTCTCTCCGCGTCTCCGCACCACCTATCCCTGAAACAATGGGAGGATGTACTGTGCTTTTGCTGCTGCCGCTTTGGAACAGCAGTCTGCCTCTCTGCGTCGCCGTCGCTCACCGCAAGTAGGAGTGGCTAGTCCGGACGTCTCGCTTTCGTTGCCGCTCGCTTTTCACCCGTGTCCCTTTCCCCAGCTGCATGTCTCGTTAACAAGACTTGGACTCGATCAGTCGTCTCGCTTCGCTTCGGCTTTGGGAGTAGTTTTCCTGGATGACGAGTCTGAGAGTGACCACGCAACGCAAGTCATAAATACTACTGTAACAAGGGATACATGGTGGAGGGAAGTTTTTATTATTGTGTTATGCGTAATTTTGGAAATAAATTTGTTCTTACTATGGATAGTAAGATGATTTATTTAGGCCTTGTTTAGTTCGTGAAAAAATTTTGCGAAAACATCACATCAAACATTTGACCAGATGTTGAGAGGTGTTCTTGGACATGAATGAAAAAACTAATTTCACGGCTAGCCTAGAAACCGCGAGACGAATTTTTTGAGCCTAATTAATCCGTCATTAGCACATGTGGGGTTACTGTAGCACTTATGACTAATCATAGTATAATTAGGCTCAAAAGATTCGTCTCGTCATTTACAACCCAACTATGTAATTAGTTTTATTTTTTTTATGAGTTTAAAGATTTGATGTAATGTTTTTGGGGAAAAGTTTTTAACTAAACGGGACCTTAATCAGGAGTGCAAAGTGCATAGAAAACTAGAAAGTTGTTCCATCATGTCTCCCACTGACTAAAACCGGCTCGGTCTTGCAAAAATTAAATCGAGTTTCTCTCGGCGGGCTTTAAAGCTAGTAAAAGTTTGATTTACAATTGTTGGTACTACCTCCGACCTAAAATGTATATGCATTTTCTTTGGATGGATTAAGAAATAGACCAAAAATATCTACAATGCCCTTTATTATTGCAAAGATTTTTTTAGAAAGTAGTGATGTATAGTACTTTATAGTGGGCATAATAGGTTTAAAAGAGTTTGAAATAGCTATATTTTAAGACAAGTTTGAATGTTAGAAGTACCTTTATTTTAGGACGGAGGAAGTATAAGTTATAGTACGTGAACTCCGAACTCATGCTGTTCATTCGGCTTACATCAAATACATATTTTGTCTCGGAAAAAATACAAGAAAAAAATGTTCCGTGCAATACTAATTCCTTTTCCCATTAATAGAAGAATACAGTTGGACAAGGAATGCTTACTAAATTGCAAACTCTTTTTCAAAGGAGGAAATTGTGCGCCATATATTTTTTTTCCATTCGCATAAAGTGGACTCTTGTGGTAGAGAGATGCGTTGGCCCCCTCAACCTTCACCTCATCAAAGATAGAAAGTGAGGGTTTGTTTGTTGGTACGGTATGGTTGGTGGGGAAAATCCTACCTGTGAATTATTAACTCGACTTGAGATGCATGTGATAGAGCTCTTTGCTTTACGTGGCTGTGGCCTATGTGGCCATTGTACAACCGATGTGACCGTGTGTTCAAGAAATTCGTACCAGCTGTGCCAATAGTTCCCAGGAACATCTCTCGTCACGGACGACTGAACTTTAGCTTATTGTGGCTAAGCTTTTCGTTTCAGTCTGTTTATAGCTTTCCAGTTGCATATGCGTCTTAACAGTTGATCAACTTGCCATAAATAAATATATTAAACATTTTCCCCCGCATCACTGAATAATCAAGTGGGAATTCTGAGTAGTGCCTGAGTTTCTGCATGTGTTGAACAGTGATAATTCAGGGTCAACCTCAACCATGTTCACGATCTGACTCTCCACCGATCTGAACAGCAAAAGCAAAATCATTTCACCCCACCATGCACAAACAGGAATGGACAAATGTTTCCCCAGTCACATGTTTGACCTAAGCATTTACACGACGAGGCAGCAGGTGCCAGAAGACGCCACCGAACGCCGCGCACAAGCAAAACTAACAGAAGATCACCCCGCATTACTACTACGTGCAACTGCGCGCGGCGGGCGGCACCCACTGAAATCGTTCCATTCCATCCGATTCCGCACCACCGTCTCAATGCGAAAAAGCGAGATCTACGACTACTACTACTACGGTGACCCACCACATGGCCAAAGGGACAGGAGATCTAACCTCTAGTGGGGGAATAATGTTTGGTCCACTTTGGTGTGTGTAAGTTGCATGATAAAAGAAGAGAGCGGAAAGGAGGCGAAAGTATGTGTGCTCACAGTCTGAAAAAGAGGAGGTAGGATCATCAGATCAGGGGCCCATCTGCTCCCCACGGTCGCCTTGACATGATCTGCCTCCTGCCGCTTCTCTCCCAACTTCGCCAAGGAAACAGTACTGGAGTAGTACTACACTACTACTCTCACTCACTATACAAGAGTTGTCCACAAAAGGTTAGAGTGGTAAATGCACATACGATACGTGAGCATCTCCGTGACATCTATGGTTTGTGCCGCGGCCCGGCAGCCACCGACTCTCGTGGGCGTTGTTGCTTTAAGCCTTTTGGTATCAAGCAACTGGTGGGCCAAGAAACTCGTGCTCCTCTCTGTCACGGGAGGGTGGCCCGTGGCCGTGTGGCGATTGCCATGGGCTACCGGGGCACAACGCGGTCGCGGGCCATGCCGCAACAGGGGCGCGCGCGGCACGGGATTAACCGGCCCATCGGGGTCGGGTGGCTGGGAGCAGGCCGTGGTCGGCTGCGGCATCAGATCTGCTTCGTCAGGCTGCGTCTCGTCATCTCGTGTGGTCACTGGTGAGCTCGTGATGTACTATCCTCGGAGCGGAACTGGCGGTGTGGGTCTGTGACTGCAGTTAGTTTGGGTTTCCGAGCCCATGATGCGGTTTCCGATTTGGTGAGTTATTACTCTCTCCCGGTCTCCGTTTTGTCATCTGTGTGACTGTGTCCCATGCCAGGTCTCCATTTGTCATCTGTGTCCCCATATGGTGATGACGAGCAAGAACGTATCAAATCCCAAGCTCCCAGCCGAACGGAAATTTAACATGTTGTTAATCTGCTGCTTGACCACATGCCAATCGTGCAAACGAGAATTTAGTGGAGCTTTGGAACCTTTGATTGAACAGCAGTTATAGCGCCTGTCACCCTCGAAAAAAAAAAAGCTCCGGTGACCTACAATCGTCTCCAGTTATGCTATGCATACGACGGTGGTGTACCTTGCACCCAGACTGCGCGCTTGGAAAACAGCCCTGTACTACTCCTAGTACCGTCCTTTTTTGGGCAAAGTACCGATGTACTGTCAAAGCGAAACAACGTCCGATGAGTAATCTGCCCACCAATTGAACCTGAACCGAATACCAAACCCGATCGAAGAAGAGGTACGACTGTGTGCTACCACGCCGATGTCAGCGGCCGGATGTAACGAGAGCACCCACCCCCGCAACAGTGAGTCGGCACTGTCCCCACCCGCAGTGACAGCACCAAGCAACCGACCCGGGAGCGAGCGAGCGACGCAGCCAGCACCCGCACCCGCATGCACCCACGCCTTCCATGCGATCCGTGGAAAATGCCCCTTTTGCTTTCCTCTCCTCTCCACCGCATCCCCTCTCTCTCTCTCGACATCGCTCCCGTCTCTGCCGCGATCTCTCTCCTCCCATCCCCTCCGCCTCCCTCCCCCTCTCTCTCCTCCCCTCCCCGAATCGCCGAATTTTCTCTCTCCTCTGCCCCACGCCCCGCGGCGGATCGCCACCGAAGCCGTCGCCGAGGTTTGTTGTATGTGTGGCTCCTGATTCCCCCAATTTTCCGACCGAATCCCGCCGTAATTGGAGGCTGATTCGGCCGAATTCGGGAGGCTCCGGTCTGCTGTACTCCCGAGGAAGGTTGGTTCGGCTGGGTTGATTGAGCCTGAGGGCGAATTCGGGTGGTCGGCTTGCTCATGGAGGAAGGCCCCGTGGATCTAGGGTTTCGGAGCTAGGGTTACGACCGGCGGCTGCGAAGTCGCCTGTGGCGGCGATCTGGTGATGGTGCAGCGAGGCGCCGGGAGTCGGCGAGGTGGGGAAGATGCGGGGCTATGCATGGGCGATGCCAAGGCGGTGGTGAGGGGTGTGGCAAGAAGCGGCGTCTCGTTCGGGGCATGTGGCCAGCAACTCGCGTAGAGGCAGAGGCAGCTACACTATCGGCACAGGGACCAGCTTCTCCTCCTTCGCGCTCGTCTGTTCCTCCTCCTCCACCCCTGACGACTACCCCTTGTCTGCCGCCGGGACCGACGACTCCTCCAGCGGACGCTCAGAAGCAGGAGTGGGTCGATTCTCCGCGGCCTGTGTCATCCGACTTCTTTGTAAAGGTGCCTACTATGTGGGAATCACTTTGTAATTTGTTGGTGTTGTTGATTTGTTCTTTAGCTTCTACTTGGAAAATATCAGCTATACAAAGTAACTGGTTCGCGTGCCTGCTTGGGAGATTCAAGATTTTAATCTAGTAGTAGTGCAGTACATGTTAGGGCGTTTTGGTTAGGTAAACGTGAGAGTTGTGAATGGTTGTTTGAGTTAACAGTGGTTGCTTACGATTGCGTTCATATTGGTGTTGTGAATTAGGGTTCAGTTGATGATTGGATTGGAACAGGTGAACATCTTAGTTTTACAATTTTGCGTTATACTTGTATCCTTTGAATTAATCCAAACATGTATCCTGATTTAGGTGTGCATGAAGTTGTTGAGTATGTGTCTAAGCTTGCACGCTAACCGTTATTTTGGAGTGCATCGATTGTCTGTTGTTTAGAGGAGTAACAACATGCTATTTTGGGCATTCTACAATTTATCCAGGAAACTATCATCCATGAATATGTGCTAGAAGGTGCATACGCAATTTATAAGTATGTCGAGGATATAGTGGTTATGTTGGTCGGCGCATGCATGACCCATGGCCTGCTCTTCCGGATTTCACCTTAAAAATGTACAGTTTGCACACATCTGATTACTTATTAATTTTCCTAATCTAATGCATAGTAAGAAATTCGCCAATTCCCAGCACTGATAGTAGTAATTGTTGAACTTCTATTTCAAATCAGGAAGATATTAGAGAGGAAGAAATAAAACATAAGCATGATTATAAAATATTAGTACCGACCTGTGTTTTTTTAAAAGTTTGATGTACTCTGATTCATGGAATGATGAGAAATAAGATTTTGTTTCTATGCCTATAGGAAGTTTGGAGGTCTATATGTTATTGTAGACAAATGCTCGGCAAAACCCATGCATTGTAAAACTTAGCTGGATAGGAGTAGCATTGTAAAGCTTAACCATGTGTGCGCCATGCGAAGGCTATCTTCTTTGTAGGCAGTTAATAAATCATCTATTGATTTTTTCAGGACGGACGTGAGATCAGAGTGGGTGATTGTGCTCTTTTTCGGGCTGTCGATGTTCCCCCTTTCATTGGATTGATACGTTGGATTGAGAAGCAGGAAGAAGGTTATCCCAAGTTGCGTGTAAGTTGGCTTTATAGACCTGCAGACGTTAAGCTCAACAAGGGCATACAACTTGACGCTGCTCCAAACGAGATCTTCTATTCTTTTCACCAGGACGAGACATCTGCTGTCTCACTTCTTCATCCTTGTAAAGTTGCCTTTTTACGAAAAGGGGCCGAACTGCCAGCTGGGACTTCTTCATTTGTATGTTGGCGTGTTTATGATATTGACAACAAGTGTTTATGGTGGCTTACTGATCGTGATTATATAAATGTAAGTTTTACAGTCACTATTTTTTTTTCCGCCTATTGTATTTGCTGCTTCATGTGTTCAACTTATGACCAGGAACGGCAGGAAGAGGTAAATCGGCTACTACACAGAACAAGGCTAGAAATGCATACTGCAGTGCAGCAAGGTGGGCGCTCACCGAAGCGGCTAAATGGTCCATCAGCTTCGCAGCAATTAAAGGCCGGTTCAGATGGGGCCCAAAATTGTGGTTCAGCTAAAGGAAAGAAGAGGGAAAGAGGTGAACAAGGAATTGATCAAGTTAAACGAGACCGTGATCGCAGTGTGAAGAATGATGACAATGAGCCCATAAACTTAAAAGGAGACAATATAAAGTCTGAAATCGCCAAGATTACTGAAAAAGGTGGACTTCCTCATGCCGAAGCTGTGGAGAAGCTAGTTCATTTGATGCAACTTGATCGAACTGAAAGGAAATTAGACTTTGCTGGTCGAGTAATGCTTGCAGATGTTATTACAGCTACAGAAAGCCCTGATTGCCTTGGCAGGTTTGTGCAACTAAGGGGCCTTCCTGTATTTGATGATTGGCTTCAAGAGGCTCACAAAGGAAAATCTGGTGAAGGTGGTAGTCCTAAAGAAACTGACAAACCTATGGAGGAACTTCTCCTTGCACTGCTTCGTGCATTGGCGAAATTGCCAATTAATCTCAATGCCTTACAAAGTTGCAGCATAGGGAAATCAGTCAACCATCTGCGAAGTCACAAAAATCCAGAAATACAGAAGAAGGCAAAGTGTCTTGTTGAGAATTGGAAGAAGCGTGTTGATGCTGAAATGAAGTCAAATGATGTGAAACCAGTTGTATCTGGCCAGGCTGTATCCTGGCCAGGGAAACCTGGGTTTGCAGAAATTTCTAGTGTTGGAAACAGACGAAGTGGCTCAAGTGAGCCCAGTCTGAAAAGCCCAGTTTCTCAGCTTTCTTCATCAAAGGCCTTGACTGCTAAACCTGGAGTGGCCGATGCTACTGTGAAGTCGAGTCCCTCGATATCTGGTTCTTCAAAATTACAGCCTATGCAACCTGGAAATGTTGTAACCAACTGGAAGGAGCAACCCTCCAAATCATCTGGTGGTACTTGTAGCCCTGAGTTGCCTACAGTTAAAGAGGAGAAAAGTTGTAGTTCGAGTCAATCTCTGAATAACAGCCAGTCATGCTCTAGTGAACACACAAAAACATTTGGTTCTTCGAAGGAGGATGCCCGCAGTTCAACTGCAGCTTCTGGCATTGCTGGTAGAACATCTGGTAGTTCCTCACGTGTACAACGGAGGACAAACAATGGGCTTCTTGGTTCAGGAGTCCAAAAGGAAGCTACTGTGGCAAAGTCTACCTCACTTGATCGCTCTTTCGTACAGGAAAAATCTGGCACGTCATCTGAGAAAGGAACTGACGTACCACCAGATCTGGGCAATGGGCATAGATTGATTGTTCGATTTCCAAATCCTGTCCGCAGCCCTGCTAGGAGTGCAAGTGGAGGTTCTCTTGAGGACCCATCTTTTACTGGGAGTAGAGCTTCTTCTCCTGTTCTTGCAGATAGACATGAACAGAGCGATCGTAGAGTGAAAATGAGAACTGAAAATTCCACTACTCATTTAGGCAATGATACAATTGCGGAATCTTGGCATAGCAATGATGTTAAAGGAGCTTCAGTTTCTGAGGAAGGAGATAAATCACCTCGTGCTAAGACCGACAATCGCATTAAGTTAACTGAAGAAGCTGGCAAAGATGCATGTGCTTCACGAGTTGTTTGTTCAGATGCTAATGCTAATGAAAAGGGGGTTTGCTCAAGTGAAATTGGTGGAAGGAGTTTGTTCAATCCTATGAATGCTTTGATTGAAATCAAGTACTCTGAAGCTAATCATTCCTTGCAAGCCGGGGATGATACCGCAATGAATCTTCTTGCCAGTGTTGCTGGAGAAATATCTAAATCTGAATTGATTTCTTCATCTGCTTCACCTAAAAATTCAGCAGCAACTGAAGAGGTCTGTGAAGGAGACAACATTGCCAAGCTAAAAGTAGAAAGTGATTCGAGCCTGCCACAGCATGCAGGGCCGACAAATGATGCTGAAAAACTCACCTCCGACAAGGGTGAGAAAATTGGTTCAGGTTTGGTTGCAAAGGAGGAACAGCACCAAGGGGATGCAAAGGACAATAAGGGCACATCTTCTGGGCTGCCTACTCTGCCTGGAATAGATGCTAAAGCTGTTGCATCTCCTGCTAAGACTGAAAATCATGAAGTCGGGAATACTGATAAATGTTCACATCTGCTTTCTTCATGTGGTTTGCATGTTGATGATGGTACAAAACAGCCAGCCGATATCAAGATTGACACAAAGTCAAATATAAGTTCATCTACCACAGGTGAACTACGTGGTGGTGATAAACAAGCTCCTGGTTTGTTAAAATCAACAGATAAGAAGCATCGCCTGGGTCTACCAGATAATTCAAGTGCCATTGATCGATCTGGCGACAGTACTGCTGTTAAATTGGATGTGGAGCCTTCATTTTCATCTTCGACCTTGGGGTTGGTTGATGGTTTGCTGCTGAGAGAGGATGAGAAGAAAGAACAGCCTTGTTCCACTTCAGCTGATGCTACAAAATTAGCTGTACCGGCAGGAGTTCCACTTGGTCCAGAAAATGGGATTAGTTTTAAAGAATCAAAAGATAATTCAAGTGAATCAATTAGTCACGCGAGACCTGGAGCTACCGTCTCACAGGGTACTGAACATAGTGCAAGGCACGGCTCAAAGAAGTCGAGTGATGATGCAACTGGGAATGAGGACCTTGTCTCATCAGATGATGGTTCTTCTTTTGCTGCCAAGATCAGGTCAAGTGCTACAACCAAGCTTGATTTTGACTTGAATGAAGGAATACCTGGAGACGAGATGCATCATTCTGAGCCAGTTAGCTCTCCTGCTGTGTGCTCTTCTGCGATTCATTTACCTCGTCTATCTCCGTTCTTATCACCTATGTCAAGTGGGCTACCTGCTCCGATAACAGTTGCTGCTCCAGCAAAAGGTCCATTTGTTCCTCCTGATAACCTACTAAGATTGAAGCCTGAGACTGGCTGGAAAGGTTCAGCAGCTACAAGTGCATTTCGTCCTGCGGAACCAAGGAAAATTTTTGAGATGACTCTCAGCGCACCTGGCATTTCAGTATCTGAACATTCAGGGAAAAATCGCCCAGCACTTGACATTGATTTAAATATAGCAGATGACCAATTTCTTGAGGAAGATGTCTCACAAAGTTCTGTTCAGACAACTGGTTCCGAATCTGGCAACACTAGAAGAAGCAATGGTCCCGTACGAAGTGTTGGCATTGAACTTGATTTGAACAGAGCTGATGAAGTTGCAGAGAATGGGCAATTTTTTTCGAATTCTTCCCACAGCGTTGAAGTCCCGTTGTTGTCAAGACCATTACCTGGAGTTTTCTCTAGTAATGATGCAAATGGCTCGAGAGATTTCGATCTCAATAATGGTCCAACTCTTGATGAAGCTGGTACGGAACATGCACCAATGAGTTTATCATCTAAACATACCAGTAGTATACAGTTCCTTCCTCAAGTTGCTGGCGTTAGAATGAACAGTGCCGAAATGAGTAATATATCACCATGGTTCGCTTCTGCTGGTGCTCCTGTAGCTGTACAGTCATTTTTACCTTCTAGAGGAGAACAGCCTCACCCAGTTGAAACAGCAGCTGGAGGTGGAACCCAGAGGATGATGACATCCTTAGCAGATGGTGTCCAACGTGGAAGTGATCCCTCCCGTGCTCCAGTTATTTCTACTTCACCAGCCATGGTTTTTCATCCTCCGTATCAATATGCAAGTTTCCCTTTTACTCCTGGTGTGCACCTTCAAGCGCCGGGGTTTTCAATTGGGTCAACATCATATGCCAATTCAGCACCTGCAGGAGTTCCATATTTTCCTAGCATTACTCCACTTTTAGGGCCAGCAGGTGCGTTACCTGCTCAGCATAGGCAATATGCAATAAACCTTCCTGAAGGAAGCAGCACTGTTGGACATGACAATAGTCGGAAATGGGGAAGACAGGGCCTCGATCTTAATTCTGGCCCTGGAAATGTAGATTCAGAAATAAAGGACGAGCGGGTATCTTTACCCGTTAGACAAAATTTGATCACGCCACCTCATGCCTTTGTGGAAGAACATCCAAGAGTGTACCAAATGCCAGGTGTTGGAATAAAGAGGAAGGAACCAGAAGGCAGTTGGGATGCAGAACGGTCTTCATATAAGCAGTTATCATGGCAATGAGCTTTGGACTGTATCATTTCACAGTGAATTCAGCTTCCAGTGAGCTTGTATGTACTTGTATTCCTTCTCCAACAACCTGCTTTGTTTCTCACTTGCAATTCCTTTTCTTTGAAATTAAGAATCGGTGCTTTTCTTTGCAGAGGCAACTGCATGTGGAACTTGGGCTGCTGATGCTTTGACGATGTGAATTGTGAGAGGAATGATACTTTGTTGTAAATGTTCATCAAATTTCATACTTTTCTGGATACAATTTTCCTTGGCTTCAGCAGTCGCTTTGCTAGATTTTTCTTAGTTGTCAGGCATATGCTTCAAATTTGCTCCGGTATGTCTGGAGATGAAATGGTATAGAGCCTCAAGAAACATCTGAAGCCGTTGTAATTAGTTCAGCTTGTTTGTTTACAGTTTCTTACAACAAACCATTTTCACATTTTTGAGCAAATCTACTGCCTTACATATGATTTAGATGTGACGTAGTTTTTGTGTAACCGATGCATCAGTTTGCTCATGCAACGATATGGACTATCCAGTATACTGGCCGCAGTTCCCGGATGCTTTGCAAGGGCATTCTGGGGTATCCATCTCTGCCTTGCATAAGAAATTTCATAGGCCGAGAAGCAATAATCTAGTGCCGTAACTTCTGTTGTTAAGCTTCCTTATTCGTTTCTATGCGGTTTCAGTGTTGCACATAATTCTGTTTTGCCTAAACAGTAAAAATCTGCGGAGAGCTTATGTGGGCGTGTTCTTTCCCGCTGATGTACAGGATTACGAGAGTTGTGATTATTCATACCATGGCTCTCAAAATACGATTTCTCCGCAAAATATTTCATCGATATTATTTAGATAATTTGTTGTTAACTGATTTATAATACTCCCGCTGTCCCTAAATATTTGACATCATTAATATTTTTACACATGTTTAACTATTCGTTTTATTATTTGATTCATTGTTAAATCTATTTTCGTTTAAACATATAGTTTTACATATTTTATAAAAGTTTTTAATAAGACGAACGGTCAAATGTGTGTCAAAAAGTTAATTGCGTCAAATATTTAAAAAGGAGGAAGTACGTATTACTACGTATTTAACATATTCTTACAAACAATGTTCATAATGTGTTCAATCATCTGATTGAACACCTCATGTCACCGTGTGTGCTAGTTGATGGATGTCTAGTACTGTAATGTGTCGTGACATAAATTCGTCACTTTTACTTCCATGTACTCTTGCCAGATGTTTTACGAAGTTTAGTCAAACTGCTATGTTTTCTTTCATTGGGACTGCCCTGATGAGCGACAATTTGAAAGTTGCCTTTTTTCTTCTTGTTTCTTCTACTACCTCTGTCTTAGAGTATTAGAATAATGAATCTGGAAATGCTTATATTCAGATTCGTTGTCTTACAAAATGATATAACCTACTCAGAATAGTTTTATTTTGCGACGAAGTTAGTAACCATAACATTAATATATATATTATGACTTATATTCTCTCTGTCCTAAAACATAACGGCCTTTGATTAGATGTGATGTATCCTAAACAACGATTTTGAACAGTCCTAATCCATAAAAAATTGTTATATTTTAGACAAAGGTAGTACTTATTATCATGAAACAAATAATTTAGTACACGTTACCGAGATCATTACCTCACTCTTTATTGAATTGCTAAATGTATTATTTGTAGTTGTATTATAAACACATTTGTATTTTAAAATGTGTTACTTTCTATTAGATGGTTCAAGTTGCTTCTGTTGCTTCTGTTTAGTTGTCTTTGTTTTTTTTTATCAAGCAAACTGCCCATTTTTTCGCTAATTGTACTCTCTCTCTCCTACACATGTGAGAGGAGCTAGAAAGTTATAGAATATTCCATTTTATCTTACAATTGAGATTTACTTTACTCCCCATCTTTTATTTGACGTATTTTGTTTTGTTAGGACAAGAATTTGACCTATAATTTCTCTATTAAAGTATCAGTTGTGGTATTGAAAAGTATAGTCATAGGAGAGCATTTACAAAGATGAATCTAACAACATCCATTTCATGTCATAAAAATCAATTATAATAGAGAAATTATTGGTCAAACACATGTCCTAACGAAATGATTATATTCTAGATAGAGGAGTATCAATTTTGTTGCTTTGCAAATTCAATGGCTAATATTAAAGAGAAAGACTAGGAACCCACTTCCGTTGAACGTCCATGTCCACTCATTTTTCAGATAAGGACGTCTCCTCATCTCCCTTCTTGAGCGGTCTAGCGGGGGGTGAATAGACGCAACCTAAAAATCTTGCAAATACTTAGCAGCGGAAGTCAGTTCTCCGGACAGTCCGGTGTCCGGACACTCCGGCCAAAACGGTCGGAGCCTTCGGACCTGGAAGCACGAAACTCCTCGAAGGGAATTTCCAAAGTAAGCAAGTGATAGCAGGGAGCAACACAGAAAAGGAGACAAAGACACATCGAGTTTTTACCGTGGTTCGGACTCAAAGATCCTACTCCACGTTGAGGCGCTGCAGAAAGCGAGATCGAACGATCTCAAACCTCACCCAGCTATCTCCCACAAGTTAGCCTCGATCTTCAAGAAGCTCTCGGACTAGCTACACCCCGGACGATCCTATGATCAAGTCCCAAGCCGGGAGTACTAGTCCCTAGTAGCCTCCTTGCTCTATCGATCCCTACTCATAGGTGATAGCAAGGTTTTATACTCACTTACGTCGTTAGGGAGAGGAAATCCCGTACAAATTTCTCCTGGGCAACCACACGTCGATCAGCGTTCCGGGCGACACCTA
This sequence comes from Leersia perrieri, assembly GCA_000325765.3. NCBI lineage: Eukaryota > Viridiplantae > Streptophyta > Magnoliopsida > Poales > Poaceae > Leersia > Leersia perrieri. The sequence continues at coordinate 22,404,998 of CM002480.1, forward strand.
GCCGTCTAGGAGATGAGATCTCCAAGAGTAACAAATCCAACCAGATAGATTTTTCCCAAGCTCCAAGTGCTCTTCAAGGATCGAATCCAAACACTCTCACTACTTACCAACTCTTTTCACCTAATCCCTAGATCAATCTAAGTCTAAATGAGGAGAAATAAGTGCTCTAGAGTCCTAGGAGAGGTAGAAAGTGAATGTGGCAGCCAACCTAACTTAGTGGGAGAGGATGGGCTTAAATAGCCCACGCACCTACCCACTAGCCGTTGGAAACAGGGGGTCCGGACACTCCGGACCTCCTAACCGTTACTATGTGACGTGTAACGATAACGTACACTAGCTGTTTGAACGGTGGTCCCCCTGTCTGGACACTCCGGACCAAACGTCCGGACACTCTGGACTTACTGTCCCGAACCAAAACGTGCAAGTGCTATGCACTACAAGTGTATCTCTCAGACAATAGTCTAGAGCTGATCCTTTAGACCATTTAGAGGTTGGTCCAAGTTCTAACTAGTCGATCCCCTAATAGTACTGCTTTTCCTACGACTAAAAAATAAATACAACATATTTCTATTCCTTTGAACCGCTTCGCCGTCCCAATTAACTCCATGAATATTTAAGCATTATTGGGGGTCACTTGTCTTCTTGTTTCGCTATATAACTCATTAACAAATGTTAGTCCCTTAATAATATTGTCAATTATCACCAAAACCCACTAGAGGTCGATTAGTGCACTTTCACTTCTCTCCATCTGCACCTACCACGTGTGCTGCCAGCCGCACTGACGCTACTTGCCATGAAGACGTCATTGCCGTGCTCAGCCAGCCACGCGTCAACATCGAAGAGGTAGAGAAAACACTAGGTAAATTTTGTTTGTTATATCAGTGGTTATCAAGTCCGATATCAGTTTATCATGTCTGGATACCGGGGTTCCAGTTCTGGTATCCCGGATATCATGTTCGATATCTCGGGCATCAAATATGGTATTCAAGGACCTACTTTTCTTTTCTTTCTGACGTCAGCGAGTTTATGGGTGGACAGATGCCCGTTCTATAGTCACGTTGTATGTATGAGGCTCATCCTGGTGTAATATTGGTACGATTTAAAAGATTGCTTTCCTCCAAAATGTTTGGTTCTTGTACGATTTAAAAGATTGCTTTCCACAATCAAAATGTTTGGTTCTTTTCTATCTGTCTAGCGCACGATCGTGAAATAGCCACCCCGCAAGTATTTATATGCATTCGAAATCATCTCTACTATAATACTTCTCTATCACAAAATCAATTATCCCCGTCATGAATTTGCATGTCGTCGTGGTCTGCTCCGTGTGCTATGACTATGAGCACAGATTACCGGCGGCACCTTTGCGTCGAAGTTCATGTTGATCCGAATCAACCAGACGCCACTGAGCATGGACTTCTGCATAAGATAACAATCACTTGGAATAACGAGCTTTATAATCTGACCAACCTTTCGAGCACGGGCAGGACTTATTAAAAAAAAAAACTTTTTGTGCTCGAGACAAAGCGTGGTCTTCTGCATAAGATAACAATAACACATGGAGTAACTATTACCTCTGTTTCATAATAAAACTATTCCTACACGGATGTAACACATCATATGACAACAAATGTTGTCCTATAATGTGTCCCACCAACATAGGTGTAGCTATATTTTGGAACAGACGGCATGCTGATTCTACCATCGAACCATAAAAATAGTCGAATGACGATACCAAGACTTCTGATTGATGTCATGACAGAAGGATGTCTCCTTGTTTCTTTGGCCTCTATCACACTTTCTAAACCAACAAGAGCTAACAATACGAGCATTGTGCAATACATAAAAAGACTAGTTTAACCATCTAACTCTAATTAATTACCAAAAGATGGAAATATACACAACGGTGCTATTAGCACGTTCAGACCCCCAAAGGTTCCCTCTTAAGGTTGCATCCAGAATATTGCTCATGTAACGGACCTCTTCAGCCTTCAATCAATCAGATGATTTGAAGCATGACATTTTCCTTCCGCGGAACATGTTCCTGCAGTTGCAAGGCAAGAAATTAACATTAAAAGGACTCTTCACACACAGCTACAAGGTATCAAGCATAGAGTATTTTATATAGCAGGCTAAGACATTTAGAGCTAATAGCAAACTAAACAGGGTGATAGCGGGTAAGTTATACGTAGCTAGACCTTCCACAAACAGCTATATCTGCATATCTGGCTATAGCAGTAGCTATGGCTGGGATTCTTGGATTATCCTTTTGGGCAAAGACTTTTATGCATACTTCTTCTGGGTTATCTATAACCATATTGTATTCTCATAAGATGATACACGCTATTTAAAACCTTGGTTGATCAGGACACATGCCATTGTTTCTTTTTTTTTTTGTTCTTCTATGGAAGTGTAAATGGGAAAAGTAATAAGAAAAGCAAAATAAAACAAAACAAACATGAAAGGATACACCAAGCATAAAATTTAGGGGTGAATAAACATTCATGGCAAATTCTTTCATTGTGGACCACTGTTAGTGGCATCAATAATACTGAGAATAAATTAAGAAAGGCCTTTGTCCATTTCATATGGCATGATTTGACATGTCACAGTTTTTTAAATGAACTCAGACCAGAAATTTCTCTTGCAATATATACAGAAACTTGTGTACATGCATTACGCTATAATACAATCCAGGGATATCACTTTTGCATCCGCAAACCTATAATAGATAACCTATCTATCAGTAAAAACATACAGAGTCTGAAATATGTTTGCACTTTGCACCACAAATATTCAAACAAAGGCTAGTACACCAAATGTTCTAAACTTGAAATTGTATATATTGAAAAGGTATACAAAATACCAATATCCACAGTAGCATTACTACAACCACATTAAAAAAGGTTGTCATGGGATGATAAAGGCTCACTACCACCAAAAACTAGGTTATTTTATATTAGAAAAGATATATTGGAAAAAAGAATAGCAGTGAAGCAAATGCCCATTACAGAGTCATGTGTACTTACGTCATAGCGCAGCCTCGACGTGATTTCTTTTTCTTCTTTTCTCTCTGCTTAGTTTCAGGCTGGATTACTACCTTGATAGCAGCATCAAACACAGCTTTGACATTCTACATGTCATTTAAAAACATACAGTAAGATTTTTCAGCAGGTTGCCGAATTTTAATGCTTCAAATAAAGTTAAGACTACTGCAGCAAAGGTATATATATAATTTCACTGCAACTACTTTACCTGTTGTGTCTTTGAGCTGCACTCAATGTAATAGGAAGCACCAATTTGTTTTCGAAGTTCTTCACCCTACAAAGAGGAAATGGCAGAGACAAATTCTTTTAGAAGCTAGAACACGTTCATCAATTCCTCTCATGGGCCTTAAGAATAAGGATGGCCAACGCTGGTTTCTACCAATCAATAGAGCCATAAGCCATTAGAGATATACCTGAGCTGTGGTAACAGGTATCATGCCAGGATGGTCCAACAAATAGTGCTTGTCTTCACGGAGATCTGTAAGCCAATTAAGCAACATGATGATTTCCAAAACTAGTATTCTTTAATTAAGAAAAGCTCAGTAAGATAAGAATCATTATATTAGACCGAATGTTTGACAGGATACACTGATTTCTAATCCTAGCAATTGGTTCTACAAAAACTGCTGGTCCATAAATGTAGGGTTTTTTACTCTACTTCATAAATGATTTATTCTCAAACATAGCTGACTTTCTCATTATTGACTATAAGCACAATGTATACAATTCCGAAACTAACTTCAAAGCATCCGCTAAGCTAAACTAGAAAGAGCAGTTTTAGGTCAGCTGTACCAATTATTTTGCCATCGACTACATAGATCATAGGTGTCTGTCTACCCATTTAGTAAGCTGCACTTAAAAAGGCAGTTCTAGGTCAATTCCTTACCTACTACTACTACTTGGTTATCAACTAGTACATCGACCACTGTTAAACACATTTAGTAAGTTGCACGAGATAGAGCAGGTTATAGGTATGTTTGGTCATCAACTAGAAAGATGATAACCTCTGTCTACATTACAACGCTCACTATCATCAGTAGATTGAAAACCTAACCGAACCACAACAAATAGAGACAAAAGAGATACTAACTGCACAAGATGATTAGACGCACATCATACTGTATCCTGAATTCCCTTTTTCTCAACATATAATTAAGTGAAACAAATGTTTTTGCCATCAACAAAACTCACCTAATTTTGTTCCTACCAACACAATAGGCACTCCAGGTGCATAATGCTGTAGCTCCGGTATCCACTGAAGAGGAAAGAACAAAGCAAAAGATTTACATATGTTGGTATGTTTAAACAAACCAAATGCACCGTAAGGAGAAATGCAAAAAGTCAAAACGGCACATTTCAGCACCTTCTTCATAATATTTTCATAACTAGCTCGGCTCACAAGAGAGAAGGCAAGCACGAAAACATCAGCACCGCGATAGCTTAGAGGCCTTAGTCGGTTGTAATCCTCTTGCCCTGGAAAAGATGGATCGTGTAAGTATTATGTTATCAAATAATGACTGAAACACAAAAAATTTCAACCAGAATGAGCATTTGGCAAGGGCAGAAAAAAATATAGAATTCCAAGGAAAAAACAAAGCAACTAAATTAATAAGTCAAATTACCAGCAGTATCCCAAAGGCCCAGATTCACCGTGGTGGTGTCCACAACTACGTTTGCGCTAAAATTGTCGAACACCGTTGGTATGTAGTCCTGCCAAATCAAATGAAAATCAGAGAAAACAGTGACAAGTAGCCAAAATTCACGCCGAAACGCAACACAGACAACCCACTACAAGCAAACACCCCAAAAAAACATACCGCGGAAAATCGAATTTTGCGTAGATTCAAGAAAACAAAACCAGCAAAGAAGTAGAGGAAACCTTTTTGACTCGAAACGAAACAGAAGCCCCTAGTCGTTATGCAAGAAATCGATCAAGAAAGATTTGAGTCTTTGGCACCCAAAAACCCTGATACCCCACAGGCGAGAGAGAAAGGGGAGAAAAAGAAAAGAAGAGAGCGAGCGAGATAGATAGATAGAGAGAACGATCCGCTTTACAGTGGGGAACTTGTTGCTGGTGTAGCAGATGAGCATGCAGGTCTTCCCCACGGCGCCGTCGCCCACCGTGACGCACTTGATGAACCGCGAGGCGCTGGACGCCATGGCCGCGCACCCCCTTCTCTCCCGGAAGGGCCCTTCGCCCTTCGCCCGCTGGAGGAAAGGGAAGGGAGGAGGCGGAGCGTAGCGAGAGGAGACGAGATGGATGGAAGGCAGGAGAGGGGAGAAGTTGTTGTTTGTGTTGTGTTCTTGTTGGGTTTTGGTGGTGTTTGGTGCGTGACTTCTCGGCGAAGTGTTTAAGACGGGTCACATGCTTCTCACTCTCGCCACCACGCCGCGCGCTGCCTAGAGAAGAGAGAGGGCAGCAACAATCACTACCGTTTCTCCCCTTTTATCTCGCTGTCCTGTTGGTGCCTAGTTAAGCTACCCCATGGACCATTGGGTATCTCCCCTGTCCTTAAGTCCTTACTGCCTGCTACTGATTGATGATGGTACAGTACAGCAGCTTCTCCCAATCTCCACCTTCACCTCTGTCTTGGATGGACGATATTTTGCGGTTATGAAAATCAATTCAGCCTTTTTATTTTATGGGTGACATGCAAAGTTAATTGTATCTAGGACCTGAATTATAGCGATATTGCAATAGCTAACTTAGGAATCGGCTGAGTTCAATAGAAATTTCTGTTATTTTAAAAAGCAATGAGCAACCCAAGATTACATGATACTATTGTAGTAACCAAAATGGTTTGCAAACAAAGAAAAATGATCAGACATGCAATAAGTTGTATATCCGGTGGTATATCATGTTAAATTACGCGGGAAATTCTGCTAGTTTCACATGGTTGTGCAGTAGATGGAATATCAATATGCATGATGCATTTATTAAAAAAACAAAATGCATATCAATGTGGTTGGTTGTACATTTATATCACAGATATGTGTCACCAAGATTGATTTTGCTCATTAAATATTATTGATAGAAGGACTACAATGATTTAGTCAAAAGTCTCTTTAAGACTATATACATTAAAAAAAAAACTGAGGATCCTATGCAAAATCGTGTAACAGATTGCTTTAGAATTATAGAACATATTAACAAATTTCACACCAATTCGTGCAGCAAATTTTAGATAATATACATGATGGAGCCTAACACATTCCAGGCCATTTCTTTTCCCGCCTTCTAACTTTCAAGAAGTATACATATAAAAAACATTCCAACTAACCCACTACAAGTGGTATGGCAGGCACAGAAAGTGTTTGCTGTCCACGGATGCTATGTTTTGCAATTCAAGTAAAGTAACTAAACCTTCTTCATCCACGCACAAAGAAAAAAACACAAAAAGGGAACTATCTGAAGAACAACCAAGTTTTCTTCACACGGGTTGTTACTTGTTAGGCATTAGCCACCGTATCAAGTGAATTACTTCATCTGTCCGAAAATACAAGGACTTGTGGTAATGTTATGATCAATTAAGCAAATGATAAAAGTCTTGTAACCCTTATTAGACAAGCAGGACCACTCTTGAATAGCTTAATTGCAGCTGATCGGCTAATCCACACCATAAAATGGGTGGTTTAAATCTCATTGGCTGCTGCTGGGCTGGTTAAATTCCCATATAGATGGTACATTTTGTGATAAAATTTAAACAGAAAAAACATTATATCTTGGGATGGCGTGAGAAAAAGTAATTTTATTTGGTCTCTATAGAAATCCACTTTAAATATTGGCCATTATAGCATGTGGTTTCAAAAGCCTAAAGTTTTGTCAAAATCTATGTTATTTTAAGATAATGGATTATATTAATCTCGGCCTTTGTGAAGGTGTACTCAGGCCAAAAGTTATGAACACGAGTAAGTAAGACTCTCATGATATATGGGTCAAGCATAAATAAGTTTTAAAAGCGGACAACAAGCAAGAGAAATTAAAAGCTAAGCTTTAATTCTTCTTCTAAAATTTCACCAAACGTAGAAAATAGTTTCATCATACGCTTCTCCAAAAATTTACACTTCACAATTATTTCTTGTATTCGTCTTCCTTAAGAAGCAAAGACCAAAGTTTTACTAACCGAGTTTCTTTGAAAATTACTTGCATAAAAGATATATGGCAGTAGATGTTAAAGATTAATTAAGTCATTTCTACTAAGCCACAAAGCCTAATAAATCACGGTTAAATATATAATTAATGTTAATTTTATCCAGTGGCGGAGCCGGCACCCCCACAGCTGAACCAAATTAAGCACCCTAGTTAACCTGGTTGAGTAATTATGTTTGCTAATAAATTAATTAGCTAACATCTTGATTATATGCTTCTGTAACTCACGCTAGAGGGATGAACGTATGGATATGAGACGTGGTGTCATCCACAAATGAAATGACTCAATATTAAATTGATACTATTTAATTACTTGTTTAAAATGTTGCTTTTATATTAGTGTGTATACAAAGTTATATAACAACAAAATGTGTTGAAATACTTTAAAACTATACCAACAATCAAATCAAAATCAAACTTATGTATATATAATTAGTCCGTCCGAAAAATATCATATAATTCTAATAAATATATGAGGGGTGGGCGAGGTCAAGATGAGTTGTGATCTACAGGTTCTCGTTGTTTGCTCTCACATGAGAGAACATAAGATACACCACATGTTTACACCATTAAGTACCAGGTTTATTTCTTACTTAATACGTTAGTCTGTTGTTCCGCATCCCCAATTATTTGGCTTCACCCCTGATTTTATCTGACGAGGAGTTGAGTTTGGAATTCAAATTGGAGTGTAAGATCAACTACTTTTGGGCAAATTTTCTTGTTAGTTTAAAGCCTATTGTTGTGTATTTGGAATCTAGCTGTATTCTTTGTTCTATGGAAATGGTCCATAGTACCCTTGCACAGTAACGGCTCGCGCTAGCTGTCTTTGCGTCGTAACATTTTGTGGGTTTTTGCCGTTCTCTCTCTTTTCAGCTTTTTTGTTGGAAGCTTGCTACTACAACATGATTGTAATGCTGTACTGATTTACTAAATCAATCATCTGTAAATAAAACTCTCATTATTACAAAGGTTGTTGTTGTACCTCCGGAAAGCCGTCGATCGATGAATAATGATATTCTGTTCCTCCGTTCTTTTTCCTCCAACTCTAATTTTTGGCGAGGTACTCCTTTTCCAACTCATCCATCGAAGCAAAGAAGATCCCTTTTCACAAATCACCATTTTTGGCAGAGTCAAATCATGACAAAAGCATTCACCATCTTACAAAGTCAAATCATCACAAAACGTATTCAGTTAGTACTGTCTTGGCATGAGACAATTGCGTGTCCCTTACGACGAGCGCAGACTAATGGTGTGAGGCAAATACTTAGGTGGGGACAATACAGCCGTGTCAAGAAACGTAATGCCAAAATGGCAGTCTAATCTAGTTTCATGTACTTTTTTGCTGCACTGGTCTATGGGCATTTCAAGCCGAAACGCAAAGTAGTTTCCATTGTAAAGCGGCAGTGTGCAAAGCATCTTTTCAGACTTGCAGAGCTAAAAACTACTCACCCTGAGCTTTTGTTGCTGTTGTAACAGAGACAAAGCATCAAACGGTGCTACAAATGAGAACGTGGGAGTTTTGTTTGTTCTGTTCACACCTTGATTAAGATGAACGAAAAGGCTTTGGGTTTATATGATCTCCTTGCTAGGTGGTGTTCTTTGCAGATGATTCGTACCTTTTTTTAAAAAAAAAAAAGTTCTGTTTTGTGCCTGGTTCCCCCTAAGCGCCATGATTACAAATTAATCTGACGTGTTGATTGTAATTTCGTAGATCGTGGCATGGCTCCGTCCTATTCTCCGACCATCACAGGCATCATGAGATTCAGAAAAACAGACCTTTTGCGTATTGGGCGTATGCATTGTATATATATTATTATAGATATGAAATAAATATTTTAATGAATAAATTTAACACATAATTTGGAGCATGGGATAAGTACTATGATGAAAAGAAAGTCTCTCTTTTTTTAAAAAAGAGATGTGAAGCAAATAATCCTTAACAATAATCTAATAAAGCAGCTAAAAAAACAGGCACAAGGTTGTGGATTATCGCAGGCATGCTTTCTAAACTTCTAATTTCGGGCTTGTTCACTTTCTTGCCAAAAAAACTTTCCAAGTTTTGGTAATGCCAAAATTTGGCAAAATGATAATGGTAGTGTTTAGTTTGTTATCTTTCTAAATTTTGGTAGAAATTCTGAGAGGAGAAAGTTCTAGAAGTTACCGATATTTGACAACTTGTCAAAATTTTGGCAATGCCAAAAAATGGTATGATTGAAAATGGCAATAAACTGAACAGCCCTCTCCTACTCCCACTCGATCGCTACTTCCCTAATACAGTAATACTGTACCATGGTGCCGCTCATATGAGAACACCAAAACTAAGACCCTGTTTGGTTTCATCAATTTTTTTTAAATCTCTGTCACATCGGATATTTGGACACTAATTAGAATTATTAAACGTAGACTATTAATAAAACTCATCCCATATTCTAGACTATTTCGCGAGACGAATCTATTGAGCCTAATTGATCCATGATTAGCGAATGTGATGCTACAGTAAACATTTGCTAATCGTGGATTAATTAGGCTTAAAAAAATCCGTCTTGTGAAATAGGCTTCATTTATATAATTAGTTTTGTTATCTGTCTATATTTAATACTCCTAATTGACGTCAAACATTCGATATGACACGAACTTAAAAAAAAAATCGCTCTCGCTCGATCCAAACAGCAGCCAGCAGTACGTACACAGCCGGCTACAGCCCATACAACGCTGTGCTCGGCCAGCTGGATACTTGTAACTGACCACCGCGAGAACGTTAGGCTAATGCTTGCAAGGAGCGTGCGAGACAGCAAGAGTAAACTCACCAAAATCCGCGGTGCTTCCGCTGCGCATGCAGGCTCCCAACCCGACCGCCAATTACTACTACGACCGGCCGCACGCACGAGGCAGGGATAATGGTGCGCCCGTGTCGGCAGCGTGTGACACCGGTTGGGTTGGGTTGATGCGCGCGCGGGCGCCACGAAACCACCATCAAGGCATCAACCGGCAAAACGGTACGTGACACAGCGGTCACATCACATGCCCGGCCCGCGCGCCGAATTAAACGAGCGCGACACGCTGCGCTTGCGAGTTGCGGCGACGCGCGCCCCGTGACTTTGGACAATCCGGGTGCTTACCCCCACCACGTCGTCGTCTTCGTGATTTGCTTGCCGTCCCCGTCCGGTCCCGAGTGAGTTCAATGCGTACGTGGTGGTAACACGGCAACACGACAAGCGGCACGAGCGGCCGTCCGTGCTCTCCTCCGGGGTTTAGGAATGACTAGGACCGGGGCCCTTCCTCTTCCTCTTCCTCTCCTCTCTGCCATGTGTGCTTTGTTCCCTTGCCATCTTGTCTTCTACCATGCCGCCATGCCTCTTGAAAGGCTTTACACCTAGGATACGTTTGTTTGGGCTCTGGCCCTCTCTAGGATCAAGCAACATTTCCGTCTTTGCCGTATTGTCGGGGTAGATGAGAATACGGGTGGTGGCGATTGATTATTATATTCATTGGCTTTCAAGATGGCCGCTGTTTTGTTCCTGGATGCCAAGATGGCAGTGTACAAATGTACTGTAGCAGTATGTACGTTCACAGACTTTACACCTTTACTACACCATGTTCGTCTTTAAGTTGGGGAAAATGGAGGCGGCATGTTAGTTTTACGGCGGCGTGATGGGAGGAGGAGATGCCCAGGCCGGCCGCCAGGACCGAGAATTTGGAGCTAATCTTCAATCTTGTAACATTAGCAGTTGCCATTAGCGTTCAATTTCAACTAATCCGGTTTGACACAGTTGACACCGTCGTGGACAGCGCTCAAACGATAGTGAGCAGGTCCGATTGGGTCTCTCATCTTTCACCACAGCTCCTCTAATAGTCGGTCTGCCTATAATCCAATCGCGAGGAGCTCCAAGGTAAAAGGGCAGATCCGCAGATGCTCCGTAGTAGGTGGCCTTTAGCGTTTAGAACAGTTTGAGATACCACCTCTGTGCCAAAATCTTTGTCATTTTGATATTTATTGTATTCAAAAAATTATAAGACTTTTTTTGAGTTGCAGGATAGAAAAAATGAAAAATGTAGGAATTGTAGTATCTTTGTCCATTCATAAATGAATTTAAAACGCAGAAAATGATAATAGCAACCATTTGATAAAGCCATGGAATTTTTTTTAAAAGAAGTTACAAAATGGCTAGACCTCATGTTAAAATTCCTATAAAAGTAAAATATAGGATTGTAATCCTCTAGAACCTTTACTTTACTTTTCCAAGGAATCAAAGACACATGTAGGAAATAGTCCATAGGAATTTGAATCCTTGAAAAGTTCTATGCAAAACCCAAAACAAGTATTAACAAGGCTAGCAGCTATAAGTGACTCATGCGAGGCTATCAGTTCCAAACGGAACAATGGATATGTTGTGCTTGCAGTGTGATCATGTGTTTGTGTTGGGAAGAGTCAGAGCTGCTACGCTAGGTGTGAGAAGCTTGGTAGCAATACGCATGAACTTCTGTTGTCAGCGTTAAGGTGGCCATAGGCATTTGGCCTCGAGCTCCAATAGCACTAGACTAGCATTGTGCTTAAGACAAGCTCACCAGTAGCTATGTTGCACCGGTCATATTCAATGGTTTATTTCATGTCATTTAGAGATAGCACATAAGACACTATACACAATAAGTTGTCTATTATATTATATGTTTATCCTTAAAAATAAGATTAATTGGTCCAATAAAATCATATCTAAAAGACAACTGGGTTATATAGTGGTAAAAATTATGCCCATAACTTACAAGTATTGCCTCTTATACTATAAGCAAAACATCATATAATATCTTTCTTCCACATAATCAGAAATCCAATATGACATTACTTACAGCATCTATACACCATTAGACATGCCCATGTCCAATGGTTGAGACAACGCTGTAAGTAATTTTTTGTCACGTCATTTAGAGACAACGTATGAGACAGTGTGTATAATAAGCTGTATGTTACGCTGTATGTATAGAAGTGTATGTCCTTAAAAATAGGATCAATTTATGCACTAAAAAATAAACATGTATGAGACAATTGTGCTACAATGGTGAAATTAATTATAGCTGCTGTCTCTTAAGCCGTTTGCAAAATAACATACAACTTCTTTCTCTCTCCTCAATCTCTCTCTTCCACATAGATATAAATCATGTATGATACTTCTTACTTACGGCGTAAATTCACCATTGGGCATGCCCTAAAGCCCATGTCCTTTTCGGAGGTTTGTTTGGTCGGGAAAAAAATCCCTCGTGGAAGAGCTGGAGTAAATGTACCTACCAACATTCCGGTTTCCAGACTGTCAGCAAAAAACTAATGCATGCACACCATATATTGCCGCGATGGCAGCATGAAACAGAAAACGATCGGCCAGGCCACTGAAAGCTTTGTGCATCAACTACCACTAGGAGTAACATGATTGCCGTACAATTGCAATATTGGGGTTGTAAAGCTGGTAGCGTTCGTTGCGACAGTACAGTGACTAACCACCAGCTCACGGTGACGACTCGTCCATGGTTTCTTGGCATGCCAAACGTCAACATTTGTACACTGCATATTACTGCAGTGTAGTATTTCAATCAAAGTAAAATCATGGGGATTGGACGAGGCACCTAACGTCAGGCATGACGCGAAAGTGAAGCAAGAATGAAACGGCGCGAGAAATTGCCTTTTGGCACGTAAGGATACGATCGTATCAGATGCAGGCGGGCAGCAACAGAGAATCGGAGATGCCACCAGGGCCCAACTCTTCACCTTGCTTCCGCGCAAAGCCAGCTCGTCCAATGTCCATAGCAATGGAGAGGACGGCTACGGCAGCAAATCTCAAGTCGACTACGCACCAAAGCAGGCACAGGACAGACAAACAGTTAAATTGAGGTACTCAATACAAGAACTGTCACACTGTTGACCATTGCAAGTTGAACAAAATGGCACGCACGGACAGAGTCAAACGTGAAGGTTTTCACTTTGGCTGCTGCTGACAAGGATGCCTTGTGTTCTGGTATGGGCTTTGCTGGTGGTTGGCCAAAATATGAAGTATGATCTCAACCCAATAATTTAATATAATGAAATAAAATCCTCTTTAGTGTAACCACTATCGCTTTCATCATGACTCAAAGCTAGTAGTAACCACTCCACCTAATACTGATGTAACGCTCAATTACTCGGAGCCTTCTTTGGTGAGGCTGGACGCCAACTGCTCTATGCCGTCCAGAACCTCCGGAGGGCTTTCAATTCATAAGTTGAGGCTTCTCGCGGGCTAGATATTGTACTGACTATTGAGTCAGTGCTAATCAACCCAACCAAAAATGTGGCCCAAGCAGGGCCACCTAATAGCCGAAGACTGCATCTTGTTTCCATTAGGTCTTCAGGTCATCAGACATTGCCGACGGTATACAGTGAGTTGTCAGAATATCCTGTGTCGCAGCCTTCGCAGTTTTTGTCTCAAGGACAACAATCTGTCAAATCATACATTAGTTGTGTAACGTCAGCCAACTAAGCAACTTTTATCAACAAGGACCTTGACAATGGCCCTTTTTGGAGTAAAAAGTCTAGGAGTAGCTAAATACATGAAAATTTTCGAAGGGATTTTAAGAGCTTGTGGAGGGATCTGGTGATACCTGGTCATACTCCAGATCAAACTTCAAGAATTCATCCTTGCAATTTTCAACCATTGACACTAAGTTCTTCAAATTCTTTACAGGCTGACCATTGAAAGCAAGGACCTATTGACAGGATGAGAGAACAGTTTTTGTCAGCATTCACAGAAACAATGAAGAAAAGGCTAACATATATCACATAGTGCTAGTTGTTTTGGCTTTCAGAAGCAACAGGGAAAACAAAGGGGTATTGGAATTGGGATGCAGCCTCGAGACGTTACTATACACGAATGCAAACATATAGACAAGAGGGCTAACAACAAATCAACAAATGCATGTTAGTTGACAACATTATATACTACATACACATAGCTTCAAGTCTTAAACAACAGTTTGACTGGAGGGAGCCAACAGAGTAAATCAAAATAATTCATAGCAATTGATCAAGGTGTTTATTATTACCTGAGTATTGACAATCTCTTCATAACCGATATTGATATCTGCTACAAGAACCTGCAAAGAGATCATCGGCTCATCGCATCAGCATATTATGGAGCAAGTTGATTGCTGAAGTCATAACAGAACCAAGCTTTTAATGAACCATTAAGACTTCAACCTGTGATACCACCACCAGCTGTTCATCAGGTGATTCAGCCATTGCATGTAAGTGCTTGACCAACAACTTGACTGGTGCATCATATTCATAGTCCTTCCCATACTGGCAAATAAGAAACTTCATAAGCTCAAAGAAAAAGATATCACTGAACAGCAAATAAAATTATATTTACACAGATGCAACAGGTTTGCAGTATAAGGGTCTCTATAACTAGGTTTTGTGAGAAAAATTTTGAATATTATTTAGGGAGATTGCAAACTAGGGGTGGTTTGCAACGGAACACATTGTCAGTTACAATTCCATAAATCATACCATGAACAACCTTTCATATGAGATCTTCCCTCGTTTTTAAGCCCTACGTATGTGTTATCATTCCTAAATGATATACATTTATGCGTTAACATCTAATACTGCTTTGTGGATAGACACAGAAAGTTTAGTTGTGATACTGGGAAGGTTGATTTTATTTTCCTAGATCTCAAGAAGAATATTATTGCATGATCCATTTCTTAATGCTGAGCTTTTCATGGTTCTATGCATGTTTACAAAATAATACGGTGGGAGGCTGACAGCATAAATATTTTCACTGCAGAATTTCCAACTTGTAATCTCAATACACCCAGGGAGTATTTTGTTACTTATTTTCCCTCCCGCTAAGGTCCTATCAGGGTAGAAGGCATCACTACTTGCTCCCTGGATGATTAGGATTGCAACATTGTAACAAATCATACTGAAATACAGGACTAACATCCTACCAAGGAACTCTTGTTTGAGAATTAATCGGTGCAAAAGGAAACAAAATGAAAAGAGAATGTAGATATAAACCTCAGATCTAAGATATGGAACAGAAACAGCAGCAAAAACAAAGCCAGCAACAATGTAATATGATGGTGGCCTGCCCTTCACATGAGCTGCAACAAGTCTTTTATGGGTTGCTAGCTTTATTTTAAATTCATGGACTTTCGAATTGCGCAGGACTTTAACAAGGGCCTTCTCGCCAGTATATTTTTGGGAAACAAGATAACTGAAGCCAATGCGTTCTCCATGCCTGAAAGGAACTGATTATGCAACAAACATTTGTTAGGAACATGACACAGTTAGGTTCATTTATATCATAGGAAGTTGACATCAAATTTGACACCTTGGAAACGAAGTTTTTGTAAGCTATCTAGATTGTATCGTCAAGAAATCCATGTGGACTATATAGTACACATGAATAGCGCAAGAGGGTGATCATGGCAGAGCTTTGAAATACAGGTCTAACAAAGACTTAAAAAGACATGATGATATGCCATGTATGACAGTATGAGCAGCACTTATATATATCAAAATTACAGGACAATGGAACAAGCATCATTCCAAAGAGAGTTGAAACAAACTTCATGATCTGAGAAAGTACGACTGACCTGTACCATCATTGGCAATGTCAATACCATCGAAGCTAAGAATAATATCGGATGGTTGCAGGCATCCAGACTCAGGAGCAGTGGGTTCCACTCTCCGAACACGAACACCCTTTTGATCAGGTTTCATTCCCATTGCTTTGCGGAGATCAGGATTCTCCATTTTCTGCCATTCTATTCCAAGTATAGGGAAGCCTGAAAATATATCACACAAAGATTAATAAAGCAACCTTCAATAAATCACGTGGCATGTAAACATTAGAAAGCAATGTTGTCTGATTAGCCAATCAGCTCTAATCACCTAGGCAGCAATCAGGATGATCAGAGCAATTAGTCAAGGCTGATCGGTCAGTGTATAGCAGGACTTTCCAGCAGGCCATATATGCTATGTACTACTATACACTCCATAGTCTGTACTGGTAGAAAGCAAGCATCATTGCATCAAGTAAACAAAATGGTCAGACTGCCTCATTACTTGTGGTTCATAACTCCAAATCCTAGTCCCATGAACTAAAGCTGATCGTTTTCCACCCTAATCGGAAGATTAATCGTCCCTAATCGTTGATTAATGGGACGGCCAGATGTCATGATTAACCGGAGGTACGGGAGCTATCAGGACGATTAATCATGATTAATCGGACAATCACATAATGCAAGAACAGAACTAGGTATCATATGAAGGCAATTGTGAGATGAAAGCCCAAAACAACTGTTTATGAATACTGAACACCGGATGATACATTGACAGAACGGGAAAGAGAATAAAACCAAGCACTTTGATGATAAACTGAAAAAAAAAATATTCTAGCAGCACAGGACATGGAAATAAACTATGTAAAACTCCTTTTGATTATATGCTGATCAGGACCAGTTGAATCCATGATAACCAACCCAATATTCAAGCACATCAACTATATGATGACCACAGAAATCATTATTAGAGAACTACAGATGTGGGCAATGGCAAATATAAGCAATCAATGTCATTCATCACAAGGAACAATCAGATACATACGATGCTACAGATTACGCCTAACAACATCATAATGAAGTATACTAAATTGCAGGGACAGTATCAATACCCAGACAGAGGTAATTATACTCAAGAAAAGAAGCAAATGATCATACATAGTAATAATTGGCATATTCATGCAATTACAAAATGTAAATTTTACCTGTATATTCTCCAGATTTTTCATAGTCTTGAATGAAGTGCTTAATAACTGGGGTGGGTATCACATAACCAATATTCTCTGCATCTTCATGTTTGAGAGATTGAAAAGCTATACCAACACATTTGCCCCTGTCATTAAAAGCTGGGCCACCTGAATTTCCTGAGTTAATAGCTGCATCTATCTGTCCATTAGGCAACAAAAGTTAATGACTAAAGTAGTGCTATCCTCACAGATATTATTATTTTAAACGAGAATTCTGGGAAGAAAATGAACCTGCAATCCTAGAAGTTCTGTAGAACCATGAACATATGAAAGTATCTCTATCCTAGAGACCACCCCGCTTGTCACGGATATTGTGTCTCCTCCAATAGGATAACCAACAACAGTCACAGCATCCTGAAGTGCTGGCAGTGATCCAAACTCAACAGGCAAAACTCCTTCCCAGAACTCATCATCATCGACAGTTAATAGCGCTGACATTGATCAACCATTACCAAGTGAGATCAGATATATATGAAATCCATTTAGGTATGCACGTTCAACAAATATAACTTTGTTTTAATCTTCAATCTATTCTCATGAGAGAAAAATAATTATATATTCTCCTATATCCATTCTTTCAACAATGGCATTTTCAAATTGGTAGTTTCAAAGCTGTAGACAGTTCCAAGAGCTGGGATTACTCAGAAAAATAGACATAAGTGTTCACATTTACAAGATAAATGATTAAAGTTGCACAGTGTGTAAATGATTCAGCATTTTCAAATAGGCTACGAAAAAAGAAAAAAAAACAACCACGATTCAAATTCCATGAGAATATGTACAACCTTGTTCCAAATGCAATAATTGTTCCACTTTTCACAACTAGATAAGGGTACCCAGGTCACCCATCATACTATTTGAGCCATCTCAGGAAACATTGGATAAGCTATACGATGCAATTGAGAAGGAACAAATGATGCAGGTTGCATCAGAGAAGGAGAAATCATACCAATGTCGCACTCCGTCCCAATGGCGAGAACCGTGGCCAGGTATTTGGTGTCGGAGCCACGCTTCTTAAGCTTGACCTGGGTATAATGCTCTACGGAATGGGCGTTAGTGAGTACGCGTCGGCCGCCGATGATGAAGCCGCTGCTGCTGGAGCTGTACTGCCGCTTCCTCTGCCACGGCAGGGAGAAGTTGGGCTCAGTGTGCACGCAGAACACCTTCACCACGGCGTCCATGGACGGCACCACCCTCGCGACCTCGTCCCAGGCCAACGGGCCCGCATCCACCACCGCGTCCCCTCCATTCGCCACCGGCTTCGTCTCCCCGCGGCGGGGCGGG
>CM002480.1:22423411-22513453 GCA_000325765.3 Leersia perrieri
GCGGCGGCCACGGCAGCATCGGGGGACGCTGGCGCGTGGTTGTCGGCGGCCGCCTTGGGCTTGCGGCCGCGCTTGCGCTTGCCCTTGGAGGTGGAGGAGGGGACGTCCATGGAGGCGGGCTAGGGTTTCTCGGCGCAAGCTTGGGCCGAGCCGAGGAAGGGGAAGAGTACAGAACTGGCTCGGTCGGACTATTATGGAGAGGACCCTGGCTCGGCGGGCGACCGGTGCTATTACTTTACGCTTTCTAAGTGTGTTTACGTAATCTAGTAGTAATACGTTTCTCTTCAAGAGTAACACACCAAAATCAAAAGATATACGGCCTATTTGGTAACTTGGGGAAGGGGAATATGAGTTTCGACTAAGGAATTGATAGTGAGATTGACAAAGAAATTTGATTTTTAATCCTAATATCTTGTTTGGTGGAGACAGTGGAAATTAGTAGGGAGTTTAAACAAAGATCAGATCTAAAGTAAAAATAAACGGTTTAGATTTGCAAGAGGGAATTCTCTCCCAATTCTCACCCCACCCTAGGTATTAAAAAGGTGGGAGTTGCCCCCCTCAACTCCTTTTTCCCATCCCACCAAAACTCTCATAACCTCTAACCAAACAAAACAATTAACATCCATATCCCTCTAAACTCCCATTCCCTCTTAAAAATTATCCCCAACCAAACACACCCATACGGCGTGTTTGGCAAGTTGTGGGAAGAGGAATAGGAGTTTTCATGAGGGAATTGATAGTGAGATTAAGAAGGAAATTTGATTTTTAGTCTTAGTCTCCTGTTTGGTAGAGATGATTGAAATTTAGATGAGAGTTTAGATAGAGAATAGATTTAAGTGAAAATGAACGGTTGAGATCTATCCTAGTAATGCAAGAGGGAATTCCTCTCAATTCCCACCCCCACCCGCACCCCAGGTATTGAAAAGAAGAAAGTTGTCCCCCTCAATTCCCCATCTCTATCCCACCAAAACTCTCATGTCCTCTAACCAAATAAGTTAATTAATAGCCTCATCACTCTAAACTCCCAATCCCCTCTAAAAACTCCCTCCAACCAAACACATCCATAGGGTACTCACCTAGATTATCGTCTATTTCTTGTGATCCTGAAACAATCGTGAACTAAGAATTTAATCTACCAAGGTTGCTGTTCTTATGTCTGATAAGAAATTAAGAATTCTTGTCTGCTGTTCCAGAGAAGGTTTTCCCCAGACGAGTTGATGAAGAGTGGTCGGTCTCAATTGTATCTGCGACTTATCGACGATCCAGTTAAATGTTTCATTTCACAGTGTTAAGCTTCTTTCAATGTTATTCTTTGTACATAATTTCTTCTTGCCTCCTCAATCCATTTTTGGATAATAGGAAAACTTCATTAAAAATAAAATTACACCCGGCCTCCTGCATCTAGCAGGGATGCACACCAACCACCTGGCTGGCCCAATCGATTGCAAAGATCGTTTTTCAATTTAAATTTGTCTTTATCCGATCTGAACTGCTTCTTTTATATGTATACTTTCCCTCTGGAAATTGTGATGATTACTTGGTTAAACTGCTGTATCCTGAAACTTTTTTTTTGGCCGGGTCGGCCGAAGGAGACCGACCTGATTTTATTAAGCTGTATCCTTGGAATGATTCACACACACACTCCACACATCATTTGGAATGATTCATTCCCATGATGGTGCATGTGTAGCTAGCTAGCTTACGACCTGTATCCTGAAACTGAAACTAATCATGTGCAAATTCTGAAGCAGTTGTGAGTTGTGACTAGATCAAGGGTAATACTAATGTCAAGTGATCCTGCTAGCTCCAATGAGATTATCACTATTTGTTCTGCTAGATTTATTTCTACTACTAGTACTTATATTCTCCGTTTGAAGTTAGAGACTTCTCTCCATTGAGATTGACCATAAAAAGCTTGTAAGTTGTAACTGCGTGATCAATAATTTTGTTTTCTGAAAGTAGTGCTGCATGACCAGTTCAAAAGACGCGTGATTCCGGGGATGTTTTTCTTGTCATCTTTTTTCATGCAGACCGACACGTGCCTAACTTGGCCTAATTGACACCGATTGGTGCTTCCATTTTATGAATCTCGTCTTTCACTATGACAAACTACACAAGCTAATGGTCAAATGCTGCAATCTTTTCTCTCGTTTTCTTTACAGTTGTTGAAAGAGAGAACTGGAAGGCACTGCATAAGGGTCCTTTTCATTTCTGAATTCTGAAATCGTTCAAGTGCAGGACAAACTGTAGGAGCTACATCTCGTCGCTCTGCACAGCTGCGGTACTACAGTACTAATTACTTATTAAGCCTGTCCATGAGCTTTCCTGCTATGTATTACTGTATTTAGTATCAACACTATGACCTCATGTATTACACAATGTTTGAACTTTGATGTGCATGCAGACGTCCAAACAGTAGGTTATTTGGCTTAATCAGTCCGTCAGAATTGGATCTTTCAACTCATTGGCATTATGGACAGTGTGATCTTAGCAGCAACCATCCGTGCAGAGCATATAAATGTGTACTTCCCTGAAATTCACAACGGGAACCTGATTTGTCGTAGCCGAATTGATCTGCTAACTGAATCCTGAGAGTGACTTGGCCCAGCCCAACTTTTCCTCGTCAATCCAGAGAATGTACAAGGAAAAGAGGTGTGCATTATGGACTTCCCATAGGCTTCAGATAACTAATAAATCCACCAGGTCTACTAATTGTTTTTTTTGGTTTTATTGTCTTTAATATTTTTTTACCTTTCATCTAGTACATTCTACCGCTGTTCACCTTGTAAAAGCAACCATTGCACCAAGTGAAAACAGTGTCACTGCCCTACAAGCCGTCTTGTGCTCCTGGCAATATATACTGAATGAGACAGGCAAGTGTTCACTGAACTCACTCATACAACAATTGACCTTGCAACACTCTGCAAAAGGTCAACTGATTTTATTCGAGTTATTAAGGCTGCGTTCTTTTTCAGCTAAAGACAACTCACTACAGTGCTAATACCTCTTGGCACGCATCCCAATGTATATAAAAATACGTTTTTGGAAAAATTTTCTATATAAAAGTTGTTCAAAAAAACAAAATAATCCATTTTTAAAGTTTAAAATAGTTAATATTTAATTAATCACGTACTAATGATATTTCTCGTTTTGCGTGTTACTACTATTTTTTTAAAACTTTCTTTCAACTGCATCTGAACACAGCCTAAGTCAAGAAATTGGTTTGTAGCTATTTCGCAACTATTCTTCTCACACTCCCTCACACCCACACAACCTATGTATGAACCAATTTGGGCATCACTAGTGTTTGTTGAGGCCAGACTGGCCCTATGGTAAAGGAAGAACAAGTTTTGATGAACCCTATATAATTCTTTTAGCTTTTCCATGTGCCTTCCCTTCTGTAAAGATGGTGAGAGCTGAGAAGAAGAATTTGCGCAGTGCGTCAGTGCCTGATTGATACTGCATGAGTAGAGTCTAGCAGCCACAGATGGACAGAAGGTCATAGGGAGCATATGAGGGGAGATTAGACTCTTGGTGATGGTGTCATTTGCAAATGCAGATCCCTTGGTGTATTGAAAGTGTATTTGACTTACTACAGAAACTTTTTGATAGATGATGTTCTATTTACGTCATAAATACTTTAAAAAAAACACTGAAAGCAGACTTCATGTTGGGTTGGTTAAAAGGCAAGGGAAAGAAGAGGAACGAGACTTCGACTTAGGGATGGACCAAAGGGAAAGATTTGGCCCAGAACAATGGAGAGGGTTTTAATTACTTCTCTATTTAAATTAATGCTAAAATGCTCTTTCCACTGTTGTAATTACTCCTTAGCCCCAAAAAAATGGATAAATTCCAGGGACGATATTAAAACATGGAGAACTTATTTTAAATTTATTAAGTATAAATCCAACCACGATTGATTTAGGAAATTCTATTTCCACATTTACTCACTTTTTAACTTATTTTATCTTTTATATAAATTATAAAAATTAATCCGTCATTAGCACACGTGGGATACTATAGCACTTATGACTAATCATGGATCAATTGGGCTCAAAAGTTTTGTCACACGATTACATGCAAACTGTGTAGTTTTTTTAGTCTATATTTAATGCTCCATACATATGTCTAAAGATTCGATATAATGTTTTTGGACAAATTTTTTCTGCAACTATCTTATTTAGTTCACAAAACTTTTTTTCCAAAAACATTATATCTAATCTTTCAACACATGTATAGAGTATTAAATATAGATTAAAGAAAAAACTAATTGCACGGTTAATCATGAAATCGCGAGAGAAAACTTTTGAGCTTAATTAATCCATGATTAGCCATAAGTGCTATAATAGCCTATATGTGCTAACGACGGCTTAATTAGGCTTAATACATTCGTCTCGTGGTTTTCAGGCAAGTTATGAAATTTGTTTTTTCATTCGTGTCCGAAAACCTCTTCCAACGTCCGGTCAAACATTCGATGTGACATGCAAAATTTTTCTTTTCGCAAACAAGGCCATGTTTAGTTCCAAAAAATTTTCGCCCAAAAACATCACATCGAATCTTTGGATACATGCATAAAGCATTAAATATAGATAAAAAGTAAAAATAATTACACCATTAGGCCGTAAACGACGAGACGAATCTTTTGAGCCTAATTATGCCATGATTAGCCATAAATGCTACAGTAACACACATGTGTTAATGACGGATTAATTAGGCTCAAAAAATTCGTCTCGCGGTTTTTAAGCTAGCCGTGAAATTTGTTTTTTTATTCGTGTCCAAAAACACCTCTCGACATCTGATCAAACGTCTGATATGATCTTTTCGTGAGATTTTTTCATGAACTAAACGAGACCTAAACAGGGCGTATGTACTGTAATGGAACAGCAACTTGTCGTACGGACGTAGTAAGAACTAACCGGTACAGTGACTGTACTGCTATCTGCAGGAGACTGCAATGGTGTGCTCTGCGGAACGCTTCTGTATTCTTCTACTGTGCAAGGAGTACTGTAGTATCTTTAGAGGATTTCTGGTTTCTGAAAGCTAGTTAGGGCCTGTACGAGGAGTTTTAGATTATAAGAAACAGCTATTTGGTAGCCAGCTTCTGAGAATCCGAAAAGCTTTGAAACTCAGCTTCTCCGGCTTCTGGATTCTTAGTTCATTTTTTAAATCTGTAACAGCAGATTTTCAGAAGTTATGACCGTTTAGGGCAGCTTCTGACAGCTGCAGTTTTTGAGAGAAGCTGCAGCTGAAAAAAACTCCCCAAACATACCCTTAGTTAATCATTTGGTTACACGTTTTGCTTTTTCAACAAAATTGAAGAGCAAGATGTTAAAGTCATACTCCTACTAGCTGTGAATGGTTGTCCATTTACACATGGAAGCATTTGTCCATGCACTGGCACCTGCACAGCTTTCTCTGGTTTCTGATAATGTAACTCGTGCATGTCAATGAAAGCTGCATGCATGTGACTATGTGTCACAATAGCAGCTTGCAAGTTGCAACTGGATTGGATAACGCGTATGATTTGATAGCTGAACACTGTTGTGCTGGTAAGCACCACAGGTTTACTGGGGTACGGGAGGGTGAACATCATTTCATGACTGAAAGTATCTTTTTTGTGTTCCCTAATGATGTGCTCTCTCGATCTATAAGAAACCATTATCCTCTGAACCTGTTGGAACTCATAGAAGGAATCGTTTCCTTATCAACTAGTAATCGACCTAGCATTCCTGTAGTCAAATGGAAAAGTTGCTGACTGACTGACTTACCCAAACCCAAGAGGCCCCCAAACCTGCTGGATGATAGGATCACAATCTGAAAAAAGGAGGGGTATAATCCTAATCCAAAACATGACACCTGCAAAGCCAAAGCTAACTTAGTTGGCAAAAGCTGTATGCATCTCATCATCCATCACCAACCCTCACAGGGCAACTTGCCAAGACACCATTTCTTCAGGTCCCGTTCCCTTGCACACTTTCTAAGCTCCTAAATAGTACTCTCTCCGGTTATTAATATATGACGTTTTTAACACTAATTTTAATGTTAAAAATGTCATATATTAAAATACGGAGGGAGTAAATACTAGTAATACTGTTATTTTTTTAAGAAAAAAACTTTCAACATCTCCTAGATTTTTTTTTGAAAAACAATAACTTTGTAATATATAGTTCGTTCATTTGTGCCCTCGAATAATGATTAAATTTCATCCATAATCTATAATCTGCTGAGAAAGCACCTTTGACTTGATGTCTCCATGATCCTTTTTGCCCGATCAAAACAAGCATCTGCACCGTTCTCTTCGAGCCCCACAGTCACTAGTGCAAAACGGGGTCTCCCACTATGCAGCTTCGTTCCAACAAAATTCCTCACAGCTGAATGCTTAGTTCCAACAAAATTCGTCCCCTGTCTACTCCCCACAATCCCTGAGAAGAGCATGCAATACCCTACGAAAATGAGGTGTCGGGTCACGTGATCATCTTGGAGCCTTTCGTTTCACTGCGAATATGGAGTATTGATGAAGTAGGCGATCGATTGGCCGCTGCAGCAAAATGTTGGCTTTGCGATCTGCAGTTCTGCATTTGGGACGACCTGTCTAGTCGTTTCATTGTTTTGACCAACGATGCAGAATGTGTGATGCGGGAAGTTACATTAACTCATAATTGTGTTACTTGTTAACGACATATATTTGAAAGTCGTCTTATTTAAAAAATACACAATTATTAATTATTTTGTTATGATTTATTTTATTATTAAATATGATTTAATCATGAGATATAGTTTTGCATACTTCATAATTTTTTTAATAAGACGAGCGGCATATTTTAGTGAACTACGCCGTACATATTGGGAAGAAAAGAATACATCGTTACCAACACTATATTTTAGAATTGAATTTTAGGATATAATTTTTTCCTGGTGAATTTGGACGAATATACCATATTAGAAAAATTACGCAAACTTTCGTGATTCACACGGTGGTGTCGCCGCTTGGACGTGGTGTCGCTACACTTGCATGCGACACATCCATTCTTGTCTGGCCGATGCATGCTTCTTGTGCTTGTTGCACTCTTGATGCACACATGTGAGTATGTGACCTCAGTGGACACCCCGTGACACCTTGCGCAGTGGCCTATGTACCAATATATTTGTGCATTTCTTAAATTTGCTATACTTCCATAAATTCGTTAAAAAATAAGTATGATTTAAAATTTTATTTGCCGTGCAATCTCGAAACATAACACAAACTAGCTATCAACTCAAGGAGGTTATTGGTTACTCTTTCTTCTTGTTCCTGCTACACTACTTTCATAACTGGTTGTGTTCCATGAAATGTAACACCTCCTAAGGTGAGTTTTTTTTCTGTGTGCGGACATCATAAATTTCTATAGAACGTATGGAGGAGCACCCTAGGCCTATTAATCATCGATTCCAGAAAATATATGTTTCCACCAGCAAAGTTACTCAGACAACAAGATTCTACTACTTAGACCAGTGGCAAGTTTGTAACCTCACTAAAATTTGGCTAAAAACGCCCCGTATGCATAATATTCATTAGTGCAAGGATATAAACCCTAGGATAAAGCCATGCGCATCACAACTCTACCATCACACCAAAGATACTTCTTGATGGCCTTTTTATTAAAATGAGGATTATTGTGGTGTAATTTTTATTGCACCAATCCTTTTTTTTTCTTATTATAGTATTTTTTATATAAATGTCACCACATTTAGGTTGGGTTGAAAACCAAACAGTATACTAAAAGCCTAAATGTTTTAGTATTACAAAATTTAGTTTGGTAACAAATGAATATACATACCAAACTTGATTAAGTCCACCGCCAATATGGCATTACAAAATTTAGGTAGTTCAAAGAATCTTATCATTCCTGATCATGATCTGTCCATCTGACTGAGGGATGCCCATGCCACCTCCTTTCCTTAGTAATTGAGGGCATGTTCACTCCGATATCACTTTTGACTCTACTCATAATTGGTAATGTCAAACTCTTAGAGTATTTTGTGTTATCAATGGCGTGTTTGGTGTAAAGTCTTGACAGATTTTCTAAGAGTTGAAAGTTCCTAAATTACCAAAAATTAGCAGGGCAGCAATTGTAAGAATATGTTCGGTTTGCTGTGAATTGAAATTTGGTAATACCAAAATTCAGTAGGGTGTGAGAGTGGCAATAAAGGGAATAGGTCCTTAGTGTCCACCACTAGGTCATCAAATCCCTTAACTAATTTAGAGGGGCTCATATTTCAGTCGTTTGAAGTTTCTTGGACTGGAGAGCTTTCTGGTGACCTCTACAACAGTGTTGCATTTGTTTTCAAGTACATGGAATGGGGACACTGAGAAAATCCAGTAGAAGCACACAAATGCGTATCCCTTGCCATCCCTCAGGCCCATACCATTCTTCCCTCCCACAGCATCTGCATTAATCCCATGTCCTGATATTCCTATCAGAGGATGGCGAGATAAGGAATATAAATGCATGCATGTCATCACATATGTATGATCTATCTATGTATACTAGCATTGGCCTAAGCTTAGACATGAGCCCCATGGCAACATCAAGCCCTTGCTTCTTTCAGCACAAGTCCCTCTCAAAGGAACAGACAAGCAGATGGCTACTGAAATACATATGGGAAGAATGCATGGGCACTTCGGTCTGTTGAAACCATTCTTGCATCTTGATTGTTCCTCTTTCATGAATTTGGGTTTAACACAGAAAATTATAAAAATATTATTTCCTTTTTCATATCCTTTGCCTGGCTAGCTAGAATTAGTTTTTCTTAAGAAATAAAAGGCGGTATAGAGGCACACTAGTGAGTCCGTACATGGGATTGTTCGGATCTTCCATCAGTTTGGTATGTATTATATCAACCGTGCTATACATCCAACGCATACCATTCGACCAACGTACATCTGAACGGCAGAAAATACAATGTGTGACATGTGCGGTGGCTATATGATTTGGTTGAACGGTCGTTCATGCAGGACATGTGATGGACGTCTAGGACGTCTCAAAGTCAGACGTTGTAATTGTATGTGTAGCATTTTCCATATTTTCCATATTATATGCCCTTAAAGGTGATATGGTTTTCAAACTGTTGTACTACTTAGCTTAGCTAATTTCTCGTCTTTCGGGAGCACATCTTCCAAGCGTTAAACAATATGTTTTATGGAAAATTTTCTGTATAGAAGTTTCTTAGAAAACCAAACAAATCAATTTTTATTTCTATAACAGTTAAATACTCAATCAACTCTCTCCTGAAGGAACCCTAACCTAGTCCCAACCATCTGAACGAGATTGGAGCAACCACAACTCCACAAGGCCTCCGTGAAGAGGGAACTTCTCTATTAAAAAAAGTGGCTTTGGCGTTTTGACACCTTAATTTCAATTAAATGGCACTATAAACTTGATGCTGTTCAACTAATTGACATTCTAACCCTTTTACTTAATTTTTCTTTTCCTATTTTGGCCTCCTAAAATGGCCATCTTACTGCTATACTTCTTATGGCAGTATGTTATCCTGTTCTTATTGACTGAATTGCTTGCATGAACTTTATATTGCCGGATTGGTGCAACACAGGATGGTTCAAAATAAAAAAAATATTATTATTATGAATAGCATCTTTTTTTTGGAGAGAATACTCCCTTTTTTATTACTAGAAACATGACGTCCATATTTTTGGAGACAATAAACAACAACCATCTGGTCATGTTAGGAGGTCCATTCCACCTACAGCCAGAAGTAGAGGTAATTAAGGGTAACAGTACAATGTCACTTCATATGCCAAAATAATGGAAGGGGGAAGAAAATCGATTAAGGGCTCCTTTGGAACACATGATTTTTAAAACACGGGAATAGCAAAAATATAGGGATAAATCATCACATGATATGCAATACTACAAGTGATGATTTTACAAAAAAAAACATAGGAATAATTTCAAGAGGAATAGTGGAAGTGATGATATTCGATGGTTCACAGGAATTGAAACATAGGAATTTTACATAAAATCGTAGATGAAAGAGAGAGATTAGGGAGGAAGAGAGAATGAGCATTAAACTTGACAAAGGAAAATAAAACATGAGGTATGAGCTCATGCTAAAATTCATATGGAATGGAGGCTTAGGGAACCAATCCATATGAATTTTGCCAACCTATTCCTTCGAACCAAAAGGTGATGTAGGAAATCTTTCCTAAGGATTCCAAATCTCTAAAATCCTGTGATTTTTCTTTGCCCAAAGGAGCCCTAAAGGAGAAAGGAAAACATAAAAGCCAAATCTTTATGAGCAATTTTCTCCTTAGTACAAAATGTACTTCCTTCATATCACAGTGTAAGTTGTTTCAATTTTTGTCAGTGTTAAACTATTTTAACTTTGACCAAATATGTAAACAAACATACCGTTTTTATAGTATATTTGTCTTGTGTTGAATATTACTGTTTTCTATATATTCATGGTCAAATTTAAAGCAATTTAATTTTGACTTTGGTCAAAGAGACATATAATCTCAAACGCAGAGAGTACCGTTTGAACTGTCAATCTAGTTGGTAACTTTCTCTGGCCTACGGCCGGGCGCACCACCAAACATACTGGCAATGGAAATTATTAAGTTGAACTACTGCCTGCCCTGGCTGCCTGGCCACGATCCCACGACGCTATAAGTTTGGGCAACGAGAAGGTACAGCCTTCACTCATTGCCTCCCTGTAGGATTACACCCAATTTGTCACCAAATCCAGATCGTGAGGTGAAGTCTCAGACAAAGTGTCATGCAATCATGCATGTTTACAACTCTTAGTGGAGTATTAGCTTTCTGCTGCGAGTGACTGATGGATTCGGATGCATATATAGTGCGCGTGTGTGGATCAAAATGGTCGACAAATTCAGCAGTAAGGTGGTACATCTGCGCTAAAATAATATGATAACTAAAATTCGCTAAAGCCTGTAAAAAGAATACACAAAAGCATCAAATTCTGTTTAACCCTGAACAAAGGTTGTGTTATGTATAGTGGACAGGATAGCAGGTATTTAACACACTTTTTATGTAAGTTAACTGTATTTTTTGGAGTTTTCAGAGTAAATCGACCTTACTCATGGCAGCTATTTGCACAATTTCATCAAATTGTATGGCCTGCATTTGCACACATTCAAACAGACAGATCTGATATAATCCATACAACACTGTTTATCCGGGAGACCGGTGGTCCACATTGTCAGAACAAGAGGGAGCAGCAGCTAGCAATTCCCTCGTTCCCCTGCTCAAGGCAGCAGCACACTTTGCATCTTTATTGGCTTAGGGCCACTCACATTGGCGTCGCAGTGTCATTATTCAGAAATCAGGATCAAGAATGTGAAGAAAAAAGGAATGAGTGACAAAAATCCCTGAGCACTCTCTCACATAGTGTCAGAGCGAGAGACCAATGTAGGGCCTGTGCATAATTTCATTGCATACTGTGTGTTACCAATTGTGATGCAGAATTGCAGAGCCATTCAACTCCATCCAAGTGTTTTTTGCTGGGTCCCGGCATTTGACCCCGGTTTTACTGATACAATGCGAGTCCAATCCACTACGGAGGAGAAACTGTGCACCGCAAAATACTGTGAATTGGTCGTCTTTAACAGTTCCTAGGTGATGTAAGGTCCATTTTACTTGAGAATTTACTACCCCTGTTATTTTCATCTTATTCATCGGAATATTGAAACAGATTATTTGCTCCACGCTTAAAAAAAATCATTTCATGGCTTTCTTCTATTGCATGGTTTAAATAATTTATTTTAGGTTATTTACTTAATTCGTTTTTTATATTTAATTTAATTGAGTAAATGATATGCGGAAATAATCCATTCTATAATCAGCCAGCAGAACAAGCTTTCAAGAAAGAAAGACTCCGTCAGCACAGACGTACGAGTACGATCAGCTTGATGCTGGCACAAGGAGGACAGTAAAGAGCAGAATTCTTATGGAAAAAGAAAGCTATACAGGCAAAGATATGGTAGCCACTGGGCTAAAAAAGCCGTGGCAAGAGAGAAGTAATGCATCTTATTAAAGTCATCACTGTAGCAGTATGACTCTCTCTAGAAAGTGCTGTGTGTGACTGGCTGTATAAAGTCAGGCAAGTGTGTTTGCTCCCTCTATGGTGGCCTGGCCTCGCAAAGTCCCAGCCAGTTTGAACTTTGAAGCTTAAGAGAGATCAAAAGTGGAAGCTACACCATCAAGCAAGAAAAGAAAAGGAAACACCTACACCTACTCCTGGCTCCTCTGCTCCCCAAACTTCACATAGCTTCAAATCAACTTTTTATTCTAGCTAGCCCTTCAGCTTCAAGTCAAGCGCAGCTTCATCACATATACAGTGATTGGATACTAGCTAATGAAAGCAAGCATCTAGCTTGCTCTTGATTCCTTGGCGGGCTATAAGCTTGTGTGTGCAGCAGCAGAAGCAGCTTCAGCTTTAGCTCAGCTGCAATGGAGGAGCAGCTGAACCCACTGGCTGTAACACAACTGCTGCAACACACGCTACGCGGCCTCTGCACCCAAGGCGACTCCCAGTGGGTGTATGCTGTCTTCTGGCGAATCCTCCCAAGAAACTACCCGCCTCCAAAGTGAGTCAGCTTCTCATATAAAAAGACTCTCAAGCTTAACTGAATACGTACTTGGTAGTACTGATTAGTTCAGGAACAAAAGAATTAGCAGGAGAGCTTTTGGTCCATTTCTTGATCGTTTTCATGACCCATGCATGTGCAATGCTCCAATTTTTTTGTTATGATAGCTGATATTTTTTTCAATATGGTCAGATGGGATCTTCATGGTGGTGTTTATGACAGGACAAGAGGAAACAGGAGGAACTGGTTGGTGTTCAAGCTCTTCTTTTCTTATGCATTTTGTACTTTGTGTAATTAATTAGTGCGAGTGATTGATTCTTGGTGTGCAAAATCTGACCTAGGATTCTGGCATGGGAGGATGGATTCTGCAACTTTGCAGCCTCTGCCTGCGACCAAGAGGACAGACCAGCTGCTGTCGGCTACACTGATTATGCATCTGGGCATGAGCTGAAGGGCCTCCAGCCTGAGCTCTTCTTCAAGATGTCCCACGACATCTACAACTACGGGGAAGGGTATGCAAGCGAGCTTGTCCGTTGATTAATTAGTGGTTTTGCTTGAAAGATCATTGAGTAATTATGCTAGTATTGGCAGTACTTCTTATTTAGCAATCTACGTTCTTTTGGCAAACCTATGCTAGTCACTTATCACTTTGTATTCGCGATGATCCATTTTAAAGGTTGATAGGGAAAGTGGCAGTTGACAATGGCCACAAGTGGGTGTTCCAGGAGGCCAATGAGCACGAGGTCAATCTCATTACAACATGGAACAACCCAGCCGATTCTGTAAGACGCAGCATCGCCTCACTCAACCAACCAATCAATCTGCTTAAAACATTCACTGACAATAATTCACATGTTTTTGCCCGTTTAAATTGCTGTTTGGTTGCAGCAACCAAGAACATGGGAAGCTCAGTTCCAGTCGGGTATCAAGGTACACATTTCACCTTTGGTAGTACCGATTCAAGAACCACTCAGTCGGGTAGCTGATGGTCTATTTACTGTTTGGTTTTTATGGCTCTTTGCGCAGACCATTGCTTTGATCGCCGTCAGGGAAGGCGTTGTACAA
The DNA here is from genome assembly GCA_000325765.3 of Leersia perrieri. Classification (NCBI taxonomy): domain Eukaryota; kingdom Viridiplantae; phylum Streptophyta; class Magnoliopsida; order Poales; family Poaceae; genus Leersia; species Leersia perrieri. Next base: position 22,437,084 of record CM002480.1, read on the forward strand.
CTTGGCTCCATGAAGAAGGTAACACCCGTCCAGTCCTGTACTCTGTTTTTGTCGCTCCACGAAGAAGTCGCACACTGTGAGTGACTCGGTGTCACTGATAGTACTACTTCATGCTCGCGTCAACAAAAAAAAGAGGGGAAAAAAAGAGGGGGCAGTGTACGTGTCTACAGCTCGGTCGTCGCGTTGATGTCGGTCGGCATGGCCGTGCAGTGCTCACAATTTTTTGTGCGTGCAGGTGGCGGAGGACCTGAGCTACGTGGTGTCGCTGCGTCGCAAGTTCGACTACCTGGAGACCATCCCGGGCGTGCTGCTTCCGCACCCGTCGTCCGCCGCGTTCCCAGCAGCCGCGGGCCTGCACGTCGACGCCGCGGCGCAGCCCTGGCCGCCCATGGAGATCTACGACCCGTACTACGGTGGCCACGCCGCCGAGCAGATGCAGCACATCGTGCCGTCGATGAGCAGCCTCGAGGCGCTCCTCTCCAAGCTGCCGTCGGTCGGCCCAGTCGTTGCCAAGGAGGAATTGGGCGACGCCGAAGCCGTGACCAACGGCGCCGGCGAGAGCACCAGCGCCGCCGCCCCGATGGCGTACTACGTGGACGTGGCTAAACCCGGCGACGAGGGGTTTTAGTTGGTCTCTCTCTCGATGATCCCTCTCTCACTGCGTCGTGTCGAAGTCTGTCTTGAGGCTGTGCGCACGGTTGTTGCAACGTCTTTTCTTTTCTTTTTTATTTTCTTCCAGTGTCGCATTGTGATGATTGTTCTACATTAACCCAATCATGTGTGCGTGCTTGGAGTCAGGTGTCGTACTGCAAACGTACGTACGATATCTGTACGTTAGATTCTGTCGATTGGTCACCTGAACTACTGCATTCTCGTCGATCACTTCTGGGTGTTGGATTTTCACTATTTATAAATGTAGGTACATTAATTCGCTTGCCGGTCACTTCTTTAATATCGGTCACGTAATTAAACTGAAAATTGACAAGTCAATATTCAAGTATCAATCTCACCCTAACCGGATTAGTCATCTTTGTACGATCAATGGAAATAACCCATTCATCTTAAAATACAGTTATCTGAACAATTTAAAATATTCTTAAAATACAATTACTTCTACACCTTAATAGTTTGGCTGAAATTTATACATAAAAAAACCTACAAAGAGACTCGAGCTTAGAATGTAAACCGTCCATTCCAAACACTTGTCACTGAATACTATTCATATTTAATATTTTACCACTTCCCATTTCTAAAAAAAACTTAGAAATATATAGTATTATCAGTATTTTGCATCCTAAATGTAAGCATTAAACTTTCATTTTTATAACTGCGAAAATTTATTTGTGGTCAAAATCAAAATAGGGTTATTCAACGGTACAACTATATATGGAACAGGGGAGTATATTCATCTAGACCATTATCTGTAACCCTCTAGGTGTTAATTGTCACATTTTTTTTAATAATGGATTAAAAACCCGGCCTCTACGACCAAAAGAATGTACACACAACCAACTCAATTAAAGGACCGAAAACAAAAACAAGTTCAATCAACGACGACTAATAAAGCTCCAAATAAACTTTAACAAACAGCCACACATAACCAATCTACACCTCAAATCTCCTTCTGAAATTCCACCACATTTTTTACTTTTGCTTCTCTTAATACTTGTATCCTAAAATTTCTTTTATATTATAGGGGTTCGTAGTTGAACATTATTCATGGTGATGTTTACATTTTCGTCCACCCATATCCTTGAATGACTAGTGGCCAAGTTTGTAATGCAACTTGCTTGCAAGAGACGCCGCCGCTTGAGTATACTACCTCCATTTTACAAAACATTTCAAGGATTCATTTTACGATACAAATATCTGATTTCAACCCAGGGAAATCCATATATTTTCAATCAATAAGGTGCTTCGGAGGAAAATCTTATCAATTTAAAATTCAAAAACTGATAACCGAGGTAACATAAGGAGAACATGACCCCTCATTCTTAGTCCCTATGAAACACCCTGGAAATAATTATATTGGGAGAATTTTAACGACAAAGTTAGCCTCATGGTGCGATTATTGCGGATTGGTTCACTGTCTCGTTGATGTCCAAAACTTCATATCAGTTCAATTTTTGCCTCCAAAGCCAATGCACCAAATCAACTTAGAGTAGGGATGTCAATCATGAGGAAAACCTAGCCGAAAAGCCTCTAAGATCACCTCATTAATGGTCGTGTTTGGTCCAGAGGGCTAAAAAATATCCCTCCGGAATCTTTCTATTTAGGAGTAAAAACGTAGATTATTGACAAAAACCAATTCCATAACCCCTAAGCTATTTTGGGAGAAGAATCTAATGAGGTATATTAATCCATAATTAGTGAATAATTACTGTAGCAAATCATGGATTAATATACCTCATTAGGTTCATCCCGCAAAATAGCCCGGGGTTATAGGATGTGTTTTATCAGTAATCTACGTTTACGTTTAGTACTCTTAAATAGCAAGATTCTGAAGGTCTATTTTTAGCCCCGGGCATCCGAACATGGCCAATAATCGGCACCGAACTTATATTACACCGTACGCATATCTCTGTTTCTCTGGGTGTGTGTTTGGTTCGTTGCCACAATTTGTCACGCCATACTTGTGGCTGCCATAATTTTAGGTTTACGTTTGGTTTGCTGCCATAGTTGTGGCTTGCCACACACTGTCCCACATGTCATAGGTTTTTTTTTTTGTCAACTTTGCCACATTTTATGGCTAATAATTTGTTGACCACACTTTTGTAGCTGCCACAACTTGCCACACCTAGCAAACAAACATACCCTTTGTACCACCATTGAAGATACACATTCTAGATGATGAAATGTTTTTGTTTGTGTGGTCTGTGTTGTTGTTGTTTATCTGAATCTCAAAAACATTCTCTGGCAAAAATGAGAAGAGACGAAGAGTTGACTGGACTAAATGCCACTCCCTTATGCTTTATGTTGACTATCACCTACTTAGTAATACTAGTATCAGTATTCAGTACTACACGACACCGGGGGTGATCTCTTCACTGTTCCTAAATTAAAAACAAGACAGTTTGGTTCAAGAAATCCGGCCACCAACGGCTTCGACGTCGAATGCTTCCCCATTTTTATTTACACGACGTTCGCATGCACGGCCGATGCCATGTGAGTTGCTGTAAACCTGCAAGGGGAGGTGTCTGTTTCACTCGTCGACGGATGCAGCGGCGCTGTCGACGGATCGAAGGCTTGGGAAACGGTAACCTGCGGATAGGGAAGTGTACGTGAAAGGCTCCAGATTCAGTCCTTCACATCAATCTCAATCCTTGAGTCTGACCCCTCCTCAGATACTCTGATCCATCGTCCATTGGACTGCTAATTAGTTCATTAGCAACGGTGTCCACCACACGTACAGATCGCTGTCACGGTCCCCATACAAGATCTGTATGCTGATCTCCATTTGTATCTGCAAAAGCTGTACATGTGTGCTATGATGCCAAGATATGGTGTCCGGGTCCTGTGGGATGCACACCATGTTTGTATCCAGTGGCATGCCTATATGATACTTATCCGGTGCACAACGCACCAGGTAGTTCATCATTTTCAAGCTATTTTGTGTGATATTGATCATTATATCACTCAATAATTACATTATTGCTATGTGTTGGACCCAGTAATATTTGTTCCGGGTTCACCAGTTCGCTACTGTTTGTATCCTCTCACCGCACGGCGCACGAGACGCCGCGGGAGGACATATACACCACCCAAGGACGCGCCAACCTTTCGCTCGCTCGGTCACGCGGCCGCGCGGGGCCGAGCCGCTAAAACCCGATGGATGAGAACGACGGACGTAGCGTTCGGCCACGCACGCATTGACCGGGTTGGTTTGCGTGTTAGCGTCGGCGGCTGCGTCGTGCGTGCCGTGGCCTCATTCAGTGCACAGGGTTTCGCCGAAAAGACCAAACCTGCGTGCCAATGATTGGGGCGTGGAAGAAGATCAGCTGATCAGGTGTGCCGTGCCGCCCGCCCGGGGCGAGCGCGCGGCTGGTGGGGGTGGGGTTGAGGAGCATGGTAAGGTTAAGGTACGTGCACTGTGGCGTTGGCCCCGGGCTTGACTAATTGTTGGGCAAAGGAAGCTGTGGAGTTAAGTGGTGGCCGTATGTTGGCAACTTGGCACTGTTCGTTCGGTCCATCGGCTTGATCCATGCATCGTGCTCTCGAAGGTACGGGTTGGTGAAGTGCGCACGCAGCACGGCGGTTCTAGCTAGTCTCTGTTCGATGGACTGGATCGAGTGCTATGTGAATGAAGTGTAAAATGTATCTGTGTGTTTGGCATTGCATCGTTGGATATGCCCAAACTCAACCGCGAGGTGCTTTGTACACGGCCGAAAGCTCTTGCCAACCCGTTTGCATGTCCTCACGTCGCGGCAGCGACGAGAGCGCGCGGCCAAGGAGCACGATTGCACAAAGCCAAAAGCATAATTGAGAACGTTTGCATCCACACCGACACCGAAACCTGTGCCGAAAAGGCACGAAAAACATCAGTCGACGCACGGCGCATCGTGTTAAAACATACGGAACGAAGGGAGCAGACGCTCGGTTGCTGGGGAGCTCTTTCACCCGCGTATCGTCCCGTTACTGGACCCCTGCAGGAAAGGCGGATAGGTATCATCATCCTGCATTCCTGCAGCCTGCCAGATTATGGTGGAACACAGGATATGATCAAAGACAAACAGCAACCTGAAAGGACCAATACTAAAAAGGAACTTTGGGAAAAGGAGCTAGGTCGGGATAAGGCAGAAAAGTTCATGTTATAGCCAACTGATGGAAATGTTACCCATTACATTGACATAATTTAACCAACTGAATTCATCTCAACAAGTGTTGTACAAAGGTGTTTACAAGGTGAGAACAGTACATCACGATCGGGTCAGTCCATAGGAATTCGAGAGGTTCACTTCTGTTTGTCTCCGCAGCCGGCCATGCCGAGGGACACCGAGGCAGCATCCCCCCATGTAGCATTAGAAAGGATTCGCAACAAAGCCGTTGGATGTTTTGCAGGCTCGAGCCAGCCAGCCAATTGATCAGTGATGGTATCGACCCAATCATCGCAAGTGATTCTCCTTCTCGTTGGCGTTCTTTCTCGACCGAGCCGGAGATCTTGCACGAACAGCAGCGACATTCTCCTTATTGCTGCTCACGGACTCATCGGGCTTAGCGGCGTTGCGGTCCGTGAGAGGAGGATTGCCGTCCATGGTTGTCGAAGACATTGCTCGGGGCAGCCTGAGGGGGATGTCTCTGTTTCGTGGAACCACCTCGGTGTTCTGCGGCGCCGTAGGTGGGAGAGGCGGAGTTGACGGGACGAGCTGAACTGTCGACTTCCGCCAGTTTTTTCTTTTCTTCTGTTTTGCCCCAGTTTGTTCCACCTGAAAGGAAAGTTTCACAAAAGCAAAATATAAGGCAATGCAGAAGGCATTATTCTGGCATGTAAAACTAGATGATGGATGTGCAAATTCGTGAAAGATGTGCAAATTTAATGTAAGCAATAAGACAAAGCTCGCTTGATAGGAACACAGCCGGACTTAAGGTGAATACTTATTTGATACAAAGTGTTAAGCGTAGCACATACCGCACTATTTCCAATGTCAGCCAGCGGTTTTCTTGATTTTGGCTCTTGAGCTTCCTTCTCTGCCATAGCGTTCTCAAGAAGCATGACGCCCTGCTTCACAATTTCCTGTGTTTTGGCATCATCCACATCATCTGAAGATGCATCAAATCCATCACCACTTTCCTTTTGAGAAGGATGCTCCATTTCTTTCTTCATATCCACCCTATTGGAACACCTAGAGGCAATGCATCCGCAATCACCACCACATTGTGAACCAGAGGCTCTGCATTCGCATTTTTGAGTCTTGCAGGATGAGCTTTTCGAGCATAAGCAGCACTGTGGAGCAAGGTTCTTTTGTGAAGCTGGCTTTTCTTGACTGGCAACTTCTGATTTTGAATTTTTGTTTGTAGTACCACTACCCAGGTTAGGATTCAAATGGCTGGAAACTGTCTGCCGACGTCTTCTCACCTTCTTGCAAGATTCTACATAGTCTACATCAGATGCTCCGCAGTCTGCATCAGATGCTTCCCAGTCTGCATCAGATTCTTCCGATTCAGAATCTGATATATCCATGTCATCTGACCACATGAAGTTTTTCTTGCTATAAAATAAATTATGGGAAGCTCGAATGCTCTACATGGAAGAAGGAAGATGTCAGAAACTTTTACAATAAATATACTGATTAAGTGAATTACTATATGGATATATCACCGTATATACTCTAAATGAAGAAAGATACAAAAATACCTTTCGTGTAACATAAAGTTGACCATCTTCAGAACCACCTGTACCATTTCTTGAAGTGCCAACACAATTCTTTGCTTCGTTCATAGCAGTATAAAGCTGTAGATTGAGAAAGTATAAGCACACATGCGATCCAGAAATTAAATATACACTAGTGAGATGCATGATTGAAATTCCAAAGATGTAATCAAATTTGGCAGACTCCAAATTGACAGAATCTTTACCAGCGCATTTTGGTTATTCAAATCTTTCACTTGAGTTTCCAATTGTCTGATTCTACCATTGAGAGCAACCAATTTTTCCTTCAGTTCACAAATGAGGTGTTCTTTCTCTTTACACATCACCTCTTTGTCAAGTATTTGACATCTATAGGCAACATACATCAAATAGAACATTGATACTTAAAGAAACACCAAAGAACATGTTGAAAGGATGTAAAAATTTCTGAAAGCAAAGTACAACATACCTTGAAGATGATGCTAACTGAAAAAGGTAATTCATTGTGTTCTTCGCATCAGGAAGGGACCTTACATGGTTCCATCTACCTCTACCACTGAACGCACGCTCTCGCTCCTCCGCTTCAGACAGTTGAGAGGCCATAGACACCATCGCACTAGAGGATGATGACAACATATTTTCTAGTGCTGATATCCTAGAACTCCTCGCGCTAGGAGACATAGCCTGAGGACACTCTTTTAGCTTTGCTATTTCCTTGGATATTGCCGCTCTCCTGTTAAGAAAATAAAATCATTGATATTAGTTGTCAATCATACAAAAAAGACAATTAGAACACCCAACCTAATGGGAAACAATTTGTCAACTAGAATGAAAGTCAGGAACTATTTTTGGACTACATAGCAGATTGTTAACAATTGGAACCAAAAACTGAGAAAAAGCCATTGAGACAAGGCTGCAAACTTTGTTACTTGAAGACAAACATTATCAGCATTAGAGGGTAGAATAGCCAACTGAGTCTCAGTGATCTTTACTATTCAGACCACGCACATTCTAAATAAGAATTAAAGAAGGATCCATTAAGAAACTGAAGAAAAAAGGACCAGAGTCTAGACAAGATTCTCACTACCCAACTAGCACACCCCCTGAGCAAACTTGATCACCCTCTCCTACCTCCTACGGTCCCACCCAAAATTTGTTGCCATGACGGCCAAATGTGTATGTGGAAGTTCATTAGGAGCCTATTTATTTCATTGTACCCAGTGGAAGTTCATTCATCCTCTAGTGATAGGTCATCAAGGCACTGCACAGTTGTTATGTTTACATTTTTGATAACAGAAAAGGATGTACAGTTTTTCTACTTCCATCCTAAAAAAAAATGCACATATCCACAAAACACATAAAGAATAAAACAAATAGAAACCCATGATAAATATGGATATAGGATAATAGGAATAGGAAAAGTGAGAATTACTCTTGCATTTGCCGCTCATAATGTGAGCGTAATTCATATGCCCTTACGGTAACTTCAAGTTCATCATCAATGGTCCGCATCAAAGCCTAGTTATGTACCAAGAGTATATTTTAGATGAAAAACAACAAGAAAGTACTAGTCGCTACGTCTGCGAACAAAAAATGGCCAACGTTTCAGTGATGTCACCTGAGTCCCTGAGCCACTTGCACTTCCTGAAAATTTACAAATATCAAACATAGGGCAGTATTTGATGAGTTCTAGCTCATAAGTGCACAGCAATCTGAATGATAAATAACAAAGAGGCGTTCGTAGATTGTTACCATATGTGTCACGGGAGGACTTCTTTGCTTCAAGCAACTCCTTCAGCCTTTTCGTGGCCATTGCTGCTTCTTCAGTTTTCCGCTGTAAAACCTACATTTGGTGAAGCAGAATGGTATTACTATCATGTCACCTATAAAGCTAAAAGGGAGAAGAACAAGAAATCAAACCATTTTCTGCCTCTGATTTAAGGCCAGGAGTTTATGCATCTCATATTCATTTCTTCTCCCTTCCTTCTTGAGCTAGTTAACAGAAATAGCACGTGATCAGCCAAGTCTTCTAAAAATTTTGGATTTTACATGAATTTAGACTGCAAGCAGTAAGAGCAAATACCTGAAGCACTTCCTTTTCACGAGCAGCCTTCCAAGATCTAAATTGCTCAGATTCTTGCTTAATCTTTTGTTGAAGTTGAACCTAAGATAAAACAAATATAGAACATGTTAAAAGATAAAAGTAAACTATGCCTGGGTCTTTGGGAAACTATGAGATAACCTTTTGAGATTTTATACGATGAATCTCCTCTTGCAAGCGCTTAGCTGCATCATCACTTTTTTGTTTTTGTCGTAGTAGCTGTTGTTGAGCTTCCTGCTTTTTCTTGAGCTCAGAGACCTGCAAAACGGTGGCAATCAGTATCTGAGGAAGAGAACGAAGAAGTTATTTGTGTATACGCACCTGAGATTCAAGAGTGTTCAGCTTCTGAAGATAGTTTTCTTTCAGTTTTTGTGCGCTCTCATCAGTAGAAGAAGATATATTGGTTAATGCATGACGAAGATCCTCAATTTCTTTCTGGAAACAAAAGAAGCGTCACTAATCTTCAAATAAGGACGTTAAGAATTGTCCACTTTAGCCAAACATACCTGAAGAGCCTTCTTTTCTTGCTCCATCTCATGTAACTTCTTCTCATAATGTTGCTTGAGAACAGAGGTGTCACTCTTCGCAAATTGTTTCATCTCCGCCTTTTGGAATTCAAAAAGGATATAATTATACTTGTGCACGTAAATTGATCACAGAATAACATGGGGTAATTTCACATATATGTGACAAAGTTAGTTTTTCATGAACAAGGATGTATAAATGGCATTTATGCAGAGATGAGTAAGGTGAGTCAGCACATGTATATAAAACTAAAACGGCAAGTATTAGAATTATCAAATTTGTGGACAACCGTCAAAGTGTTGAGACCAATGCAGATGATTGCGACCTTGTATACGACCAACCACAGTTATTGAGAAGGGGAAATTATACCTCTTTTTGCTGAAGTCTTTTGTCTAGTTCCTGCAGCTCCTTATCAAGTTTGTCTTGCATGGATGAATGTTCTCTCTCCTTTTCTTCATCAACTTCACCTGTAGATTGTAGAGTTATCCAACAGTTTACAGTACCTTTTATATTACAAGTTTCCAGGCAGCACCAATAACAATTTCCTGGTACCAGATTTCACTGGAGGGCGATAATTCAATACATGGGACCCTGGTCTATAGTTTTTTTTTTAACTGCCAATTTCAGTAAGTTAGTTGCGTACTATTGCATATATATTTACCCAGGAACACACCACTGCCATGTCACTCGTGAGTCATGAGACTCAAAAATAAGAAATGCTCACTGCTAATCAAATTCTAGAGCACAGACAGCTGTTTGATCGAGTATTGAACAAAAATCCTGCTTTAAATCCATTTTTCTGCAGATTGACAACATTCTTGTAAGAAAAAAGTGTAAAGCCACAGCAACATAAATTGCCGATGTTAAAAGAAGAATCAACTTGTGATTCAAAGAATCCTAGTTATAGGACCAGCAATCACTCGATTGTAAAAAGTGACTTGGATACTAATTCAAGGAAGTACCACGACCACATTGTATAAAAGCAAATCTGACGTTCTGTGACTTACTTGAAGTGTCAGGTGTTCCTACTTCGCAACCTGAACCCAAGTCATCCAGAAGCAAATCCTTGTCCATGGCAAACCGATCATGTAAATCATTTTTGCAGGTACTAGAGAACTTTTGTCGCATCAGTTCACTCTCCAACTGCTGAATTTTCAATATATAGCTCTTCATGATGTCAATATCCTGTTGAGAACAAAAACATATTAGATAAAAGCTGTGCAATCAATCCTCTGCGACGGAAGAGCAGGAGAAGACATATAATTCCACATACCTGGTCAGTATCAGTATTCTCAATGCCATCCCATGATTTCCCATTGCGTGCCGATTCAAGCTTCAACATCAATTGATCCTTTTCCAGCTGTATGCACATTGTCAATTCTTTATATCACCGTTCTATATAACCAGAGTTATTTGATATCTACCTATTTTTACAAAGTTTTCATGTGGGGTCAGCTAGCTATGTTGTGAACTAAAGATGGTCAAGGTAATTGTGATTTGCTATGCTACATACTAATTGCATACAGTAAATAGTTCACACAGAAACATATTACACATAATTAAAAGCTCTATATACCACATCGCCTAGGGGTTGTGAACTCACATAAGTACATTGAGACTTCACTTCAGTAAAGAAGACTACAAGAATCAATCATAACTACCTGGGCAGCAAAAGCACGTTGTGCCAACTGTTCACATGACAAATCTCTTTCCTTAAGCTCATGGCTAAGCTCTGAATTTTTTAGCTCAAGCAACGACACTTTTTGTTGTAGCAACTGAAAGGTGCAGAAACAAAATTAGATAATAAATCAATAAATTTAAACAGACTTTGCAGGACAGCTTAACCAACCTGGAGTTCTTCTAGTGCAGCAGTCCCGCTGCGGGAGAACAGAAGCTGATTCTGCAACTGCTCTACTTGACTCCTCAATTTTTGCATCTCTGCTGTAGCTGGGTCACGGTTTATCTACACAAGTACACAAAGGGAAATTACACCGACTAAAAAAACAATCAGGACTATCTTTAGGGGAAGAGTAAACATACCACAGCTTTATTTTGAATGTTCCGTGCACGATTGGCATACTTAAGTGTGTTTATAGTTTCTTCTGCATTTGTATCAGCTGGACTAATGCAAGCTACAGGAAGATAAATACAAAAGAAGTAGGATTTTTAGTAAAGGTGTTTCCAATACAACATTACAACAAGAAATATGTGCATACCAATCATAACAGTTTTACTGTTTCCTCCAAGTGAATCCTGCAACAATATTGAATTTAGTCGTTAGTCTGATGCAAATGTGCATCTGAGATAAATCAATGATCTTGTCCAATAATTCAGGAATTGGACGAATGACATGCTTGTGACATAACAAGGATCTATACCTGAAGAAGACGAGTTAATTTACTGTCCCGATATGGGACAAATGCTCCTTCCTTTCTCTTCTTTTCATCACCTAATGCACTAATCACATTACCAAGAGCTAGAAGGCCCCTATTTATGTGTATCCCTGCAAACACAAAATATATAGAAGAATATTCATGTCAACTACCCAACTATATCCTGAACTTAACAGGTAGATCCACCCTTACCTTCTTTAAGACGTAATCCATCAGCTCCTGTTCTTTTAGCCCTTTCAGAACCAGCAAGATCAACAAGATGAAACTTTGACGACAAAATATCGTAGTCAGATGCACTGGAGGTCTTCTTTTGTTCCATTGAAATTGTAAAGATAGCATGAGACCGGCTATAAAGAAAGAAAAAACATTCAGATAAAAAGAAATGTCAGAACTGAATGCAAAATTTAAAATAGAGAATAGCCATATGAAACACCTATTTGTTTCATACTACCAATGCTAACCAGTTATATTATTGACTCGAGTTATGTCAAGAAGCTAAAAATTATACCCAGTGCTTTTATTTTACGATTAAAGCACTTGATCGTTTTGTTATCTGTACTTGGATGTCAATCATGCACTACAGAACATGCATGCAAGCTTGACCACAAGCAAACAAAGCGCATTATAAAATGCAATCAGTCATGCTACCAAAGCAACACCTATAGCATACAAAATACCAGATGCAGAAATACAAAACGCGATAGAAAACATGCATGCAGCTTTGGCAAGTGCAAGTTTCCTCCAAGCTCTAATAATGTATGTATAACCCTGTAAAAGCACGGTCCTAGAACCCACAAGCGGTGAAAGAAAAATAATATCTTCATAATCAAAACAAGTCACCGCATCAACCAAAATTAAATATGCATGCTAACATTCATTTGTGACTTGCCTTGACTGACTGTTCATGTTTGTACTTCCAGTTGCACGCGAGGAAGAACCACGGGCCAAAAATGAGGCCATTTCTTCTTTTGTTTTCACCTCGGCCTCTGTGACACCAGCAAGGGTAATGCCACCATTTGCAGTCTCCCTAATCTGAATTGGCACTCTGGCAGGCCCTGCTGCTTTGGCAATAGACCCTGAATCAAGTCTGAGAACAGCATGACTTGCATCAAGCAAATCAAAGACTTCCTCCTTGAATATCTGTAGTGCACACGAATTATAACAAAAAAAAAATCAAGAACGAGATTGATGGCGTTGAGACTGACAAAGGAATGAAAGACGCCATTAAGTACGATACCTCAATGAAGGATACCCTAATTAAAAACTCTGTGCCATCCGTCAATGCATCAGCCTTTTTGAATATTGTCTCCATAACTTGAGGAATTATTCCTCCACTATTAGCCTCACCAGTATAATTAGTGCCCATTGTATAGGTCTTGCCAGAGCCAGTCTAATTTGGTACAGGAAAAATACTAGTCACAATAATTATCCAAAAAATACTTCTAACATCAGTATTAGTGCCACCATGCTAAAGAAATTGCACCTGTCCATAAGCTAGTACTGTAGCATTATATCCACGGAATAAAGCATCAATGAGAGGATTCACACACTCCTCAAATATTGAAGAGGATGGAGTGCCTGTGCTCCCATATACATTATCGTACGTGAATACGTGCGGGCCAATTTGGACCTACAATAGCACAGAAGGGCAATTTCAGTCTATTTCGACCTTGAAACAATTTTCAACAATACAAAAATTCGTAGTAAAATGGCAAAATTCTGAACTAGCATTCGTATTAGGATTTAGATCTTTCACTGTCCATCTCGGCATGCCACCTTATTAACACTTGCCAAACCAGTATATCAAAACTATCATAGAATTAGCTAAAAAGCGGAGCCCTGATTATTATAGAAAGAAGAAATATACTCATAGATACAAGAGTTCAGCTGGGTCTGCCAGAAACATAGAGAAACACAAGCCTTTTGCAATACCACCAAAAGACCGGCAACGATCCTGATATAGGACTCTACAGAACTGCGAAACTACCCAGAAGGGGGGACTCGAGGAACAACCAACAGCAGGTCACAGGAGCAGAAGTACAGACAAAAACAAAGATCAGCCGTCTCCAATTTACGCTAGCATCTGCACCGTTTCATAATCCCAGAAGCTTGGCCACTCGACGGCACCCAAACCAACCAGGCACACTAGACCCTGAACAAATCGATACCTGCGGCTCGCCTGGCGTGACGGTGACGCAGTCGGTGCAGCCAAGGAGGAGCTCCGGCGTGATAAGCGGCCGGATGTTGACGGCGACCTTCACACTGTCCTTCTGCTGGTGCGGCGCCCCCTCCGAACCCTCCATCGAAACCCTAACCACGAATCCCCCAAACGAATCAGACCACCTCACGGAAAATCCCCCTAAAAATCGCCCCAAAAAAAACTCACCTCCGTCAGGCCGATCTGCCGGCCGGCGAATCTCCCGTACGACGAGCAATGCCTGGCTACGGGATCTGGGTGGCGGCGCCCGCGGCGAGCTCAGCTAGGGTTGGGGATCGATCTCCCTCCCCCGAGAGAGATAGAGAGAGAGGGATTTGCGGCGAAATGCGAATGGGTGAGAGCGAGAAGCGCCCGCGGCCCGCCCAGCGAAATTGAAAAAATAGGGCTCACACCCGAAATGTTTTCCACCTATGTATGCATAGACCGTGTCTATAAACCGGTGGGCTAATGGAGCTGAACCGGTGGGCATTCTCTAACACGCGGTGTATAGACCTGGTCCAGAACATGTTTAAGATCACGTGACGACAAACGGAGCGCCTGAAGCATCCGTGGACACGGTGCATGGGGTGTTCCCCATCCTTCACCGCTGGTTACTTGGATCGAGTGCTTAGGGTGCGTGTGGTCTATGGACGTGGTATATGCGCCGCAAGGAGGTGGTGGACCTGGCTAAGCCTGGCGTTTACTGGATGCGGTTTCGAATTCAAATTGTAGGGAAATGACCGTGTTGCCCCCTGTGTGAACGGGCTCCGTTTTATTAAGGGGCTGGCATGTGGGACCGATCGAACGTTGGTTCCCGTTTTGGACATCATTGACGCCCAACCTTCCAGTATATAGCCCTAGAGTTAATCGCAGTGGATACAGACATCCATACGGAGTGTTGGGTTTTCAAATTATAGAAACAACAAGCACAAGTATAATTAAATGGTTCAGTGTTCGTTCTTTACTTGTAGAGTCAATGTTGATTGTTTATATAAATAATTCAAATTGTCGCCTTGTCATGTGATTTTGAATTAGTGTGTGATCTAATTCATGTTGTCTCTGCAATCATCACAAATGCTTTAGGGCCCTTTGCATCACACGATTGAGAAAACGGAAAAATAGAAAAAAACATAGGATTTTCATATAAGATTGCAAAACACAGAAAAATACTAAAAATGACTGTTTGTTTGGACTACGGGAAAAACACATGATTTTGATGTGAGAGAGAGACCCAAAGGATTTTTTTTCCACGAGATTGCACCCCATGTCATGGCTCCTTTGAATCAAAGTAATTGTAAAACACATGAATAGGTGAAACATATGATTTTATGTAGGAATGTATGTGCAAAATAGAGAATTGTGAAACATAGAAAAATATAGTAACAATTGTTTGATAGGAGTATGCAGTGACGGACCCAAGATTAAAATGTAGGTCGGAAATATTTACTAAAAAAACCGAACGTTGTTCTCTGCTGTGGAGGACTGAAGTCTGGAGGCGCAGGATGGGAGGAGAGGCAAGAGCTTAACCGCTTGAGACCCTAGGAGCGACGTTGTTGCCGTGGAGAGCAGCCGAGTAGGAGCCAGGAGAGGTGTGTTCGCGTGCGTAGTCACTGTGTGCATCTTCTCGAGTCATGGAACGAAGTGTCGAGCGATCGAGCCAGGAATCAAAGCGATGCCTCCAAGTCTTCGCCGATAATCTCTCACGTCACGGTAAAAAAAGCTCATATAATCAGATAAAATTGGCCCCAAGGCCTAGGAGACAGACCTGGGAGGTCCTTGGTGGTGGGGGTCGACACGGACTCTGGGTCGACCGTCCCACCCCGCCATAGGGTGGATCCGCCACTGGGAGCATAGGAAAACACAGGAATTAAAGGAGAGATAGACATGAATTTTTTTTCAAGAGGTTAGAGCTCTTGCTAATTTTCCTCCAAAAAATGCATGCATTCTTCTATTCCATTTGAATTTTATAGGGTTTAGGAATCTCCAAACCTATTTTTCCATATGGCTATTTAGGAAAACTTTCTATAGGATTTGAATCCTACAAAATTCCTTCATAAATCCATTGAATCAAGTGGGCCTTAAAATTCCTCCACAACTTGCTTGTAACAACTCATTCCGTAGGAATTTTATAGGATTTGATAAGGTTCAATCCTTTGTTTCAAAGGCTAGCTTAGGAAAAATTCATATAGAAATGAAATCCTACAAAGTTACTATGAAAACTAAAAGTATCTATAGCGCTAGTTTTTTTTTCTCTGGGTTGATATCAAGTAGAGAGCGGGGAAGACTACTAATTTTGAACCGTTTATTTTTATTTGATTTGCCATAACTTTGACACATGGACACCGTCTTATTGTCCAAAAGCTAGACCTTTTGGTAAGGGTTTTGAAAACTAAAATAAGAGTAAGCCAATTTGATTCATAGAACTGGTAAAAAGAATCCGTAGAATTCAAAATAATATTGATTTTCCTATTTACGCCTTTTCTATTCTCTTATGGAAGAAGCTAAGAGCATTCTTAGCCACTCATCCAAATATGATGATCCATATTGTCATTTGGGTGGCTATCTAATGGCCTGTTTGTTTAAGCTTCTGAACAGCTTCTCAGCATGAAAAGCCAGAAGCTTAAACAAACAGCTAACTTTTTGTGCAGCTTCTAGAAGCCAGAAACTTAGAAAAGTTGAGTTTGTACGGGAAGCTGAAAAGCTCAGTTTTATGAGCTTTTCGTGGCTTTTTTAACCTAAAAAACAAAACACATCTTCTAAAAGCTATGATTGGCCTTTCAGAATGAAAATCCTGTAGCAGCTTTTCAGAAAAGCTCCAAAAGCTCCAGCTCAAACAAATAGGCCCTAAAATAGATTTTATCTTCATATTAGTTATCACTCTAAAAGAACGTTCATAATATTCATTAATATTTTGCAACTATCTTTTCTCATTTTGTTATTGCTCTCCTCTTGAGATATTAATGTTGAGATATGGAGTGAGGAGAGATAAACTTTAATTATAGACTTTCTCTTTTCAACATGAAGGATGATCTCTTTCAGACTAGTCACTCTTGGGGAAATAACTAGAATAGATAAGTTCTGGTTAATCGTCGTTTTATTCACTTGTAAATTTAGGTTTTAGATAAGTGTCCCAAGTTTTTTTATTTAATTCTCATGTGTTTCCTTATGTGTTATCCTATACATATGTCCATTTTTATAAAGTTCCAATGATCTTGCAATCCACTATTTTCCAGGTGGATTACTACCATGTTTTGGGGTTTCCCATTCCTTTTTATTCATTCTATGCCCCCAAATGAGCCCTGAACTTGCAAGGAATAAGCATTCCATATAAATTTTATAATGTCTAACACTTTGTTTTGAAGGGCGTTTTAGGAAAATTCCTAGGACTACAATCATACAATATTCATATATTTTTCTTTCAAATCAAAGGACCCCAAACCTTTTTAAAAATTTCCTTCGTTCTTCCTATGGCACTATCTCCTATTATTAAAAGTACACGTAACTACTCATATTATAAAGTGAGTGTAGCTTAGTTAGCTAGGATCATGATGCTGGACAATAGATGCACGACAAAGTCATGACACATTGTGCTTTTGTCCTCTTTAATGGTGGGAGGGGAGGGTTAAAGTCGCTAACGCCAAGGAAGATGGACAACACCAACAATGAAGAGGAGAATGATGAGGACGAGAAAGAAAGAAGGTGATTGGTAGCTTGTGCTGGTACTGGCGTGATTAATGATGGGGATGAGTGGCACAGATGGCGGAATGGATCAAGACGAGGAGGAAGAAGAGGCTTGGCTAGTTATGTTAAGTGATGCACAAATATTGCAATGTTTTGAGCCGTCCAAAAAGTGAATAGGTGGCATATTCTCGTAGAAATGATATAAATGATTAAATTAGCATCCTAATCACCACTTAAATAAAAAACAGCCATATTATGCCATTTTGACCTTGGTTTGTACGCACCAAACAAGTTAATACATTTGAACAAGCATTTTGCAAGTTTATGTATTAGATTCTACCTACTTGATAAGTTTATATATTGCCAATACAATTTACTATTCGAAAAAACAGTCAATAGACAATACATTTTATACTAAAATACAGAACAAAATATGTGACCTTAGAAACAACCTCTAACATGGTGCACACCACCGTAACCCTATTTACCGCTCTTCCCCCAATCTGATCTGAGAACGACGGGAGCCGATTTAGGGGCATACTGTTTTTCATCATACGCTCTTTGGGCCTGGAACGATAATTAAACCAAAATCCGGGATCATATGCGTATTTTACTTCTATGGATCATGATGACGCCTGGTTCAAGCTTAAGCAACGGCCGTGTACCCTCAAATTTTGGATGCATCGCCTATCCTAGCTTCTCCCGTAACATTGTTGGAGGCTCAACTGCACCAGACAAAGGAGTACAGGGCCGTGGCCTACTTGTCCCAGGACACCCATCTGCTGCTGCATGACCATGTGCCACACAGCGAGGTCGCTGGCGCTACACTTGCTACGAACAAATGCCAAAACCCACTCACGTGGCACGACCCCAAGCAGGCCAAGCTGCCCCCCTTCCTGCTAAACAACGTAGTCACACTGATAGAGCAATGGTCCCAGGTACGCACAACTGTTGTTGTGAACTCGCTGTCTTCTTGTGTCTGAATCTCTCGCAGCGAACGAACTGCCCAATAGATTCAAACAAAGGTCAGAATTCTTAACTTTGTCGACAGGTTGGACGACAACGTGAGCGGTCCACTACTCCACTGCCTGAGCGGTCCCTACAGTTGTAGATAGCACTGAAATTATTCATCCCATTTAGGCTCCTTTTAAAACATGCAGGATTGTGGAAACACAAAAAAAAAAAAGAATAAAATGTTATGACTATAGGATTTTTATGAAATTTGAAAACAATTAAAAATTATAAAACTGTCATTTGATTTGAGCATAGAAAAGAGAAAAAGAAAACATGAGGTAAAATTTTATGTTTTTTTCCTCCAAAATTACATACTGCATAGAAATTTTTTTAAAAATGGTAGAATAGGAATCTTCTAAAATTCCTACTAATTTTTCTTTAAATCGAAGGGTCAGGAGACCTTAAATCCGAGGCACCTAACCAAGTTTGACCGCGATCTGATGAAAATTTCTCGTCTTTTCGTGTGGAGTCCGATGGTTTTTTTGATCTGATGAAATTTTCTCGTCTTTTCGTGTGAAATTTTCTCGCCTCGTCTCCGCGGCCACCGAGACAGACGAGTGAAAGAAAGCTAGCGCGGCCGAAAGCGACGCGCACCCAAGTCGCAACCCCAACACGAAGCCAAAAGCTACCGCCTCTCTCCGCCACTGTCGCTTTCCTCCTCGACTCACCTGTCTCCTCCCGTCGCCTCGCCTCACTCCCCCCCTTCCAATCGCCAGCCATCCACCACACAGGATCAAGGATTCTTGGGTGGTTGTTCCCCTCCGGCTTCCTCCGGGATCCTTTCTCGGGGCTGATCCGGGCTCCACCCGAAAGTGCGCGCCCATTTTGTGGGCTCTAGTGCTTGGAGTCTTCTGGGTTGCACCAAATTTGGCCTTTTTTAGGTGGGAATTTTGGATCCGGCTGTGGATTTGGTTGCTGGGGTTCTTCTTCTTGGGATGGTTTTGTGCTGATAAGGGGATCTTGGAGGAGGATTGCCTCGTCAAATCCTCCCCCGTCTGATTCGATGAGTTGTGGCTGTGGTGTCTCCTCCCAATCCGAGATTTCAGGAGATGGTTGCCGCAGTAGCAAATTCGTTGAGATCTTTCACATCCCAATCCACCTATCAGCCGTCGTCTTCTTCCCATGACCTCCATACCGTCGTTAGGGATTCGTCGGCGTACACCACCCGACCCCCACCGCAGGCGCAGAGTGGCGGCGGCGGCGGTAATGGGAGGATTAGCCCGGCGGTGCTGTTCATCATAGTGATTCTTGCGGTCATCTTCTTCATCTCCGGCCTGCTCCACCTCCTGGTGAGGCTACTGATGAAGAAGCAGCACCGCCGTGGAGCCGAGAGTTCCTCATCGCCGCACAACCGGCCTGTCGGCCGGGACGCCGCGATGGACCGGCAGCTTCAGCAGCTGTTCCACCTTCATGATTCTGGGCTTGACCAGGCGTTCATCGATGCGCTGCCGGTGTTTGCATACCGCGACATTGTTGGTGGTGACAAGGAGCCGTTTGATTGTGCAGTGTGCTTGTGTGAATTCGATGGGGAGGACAGGCTCAGGTTGTTGCCGGTTTGCGGCCACGCCTTCCATCTGCATTGTATAGATACATGGCTGCTGTCCAATTCAACGTGCCCACTTTGCCGCGGCACGCTCTATGTCCCCGGGTTGACGATAGAGAGCCTGATGTTTGATTTTGATGAGAGGTTAGAGCAGGGCAGGTTGTCGGAGGAGTGCGAGGTCCAATCTTCGAGACAGAAGCCTGTGGATGAGGAACTGACAGTACCTGAGAAGAGAGTTTTTCCTGTAAGGCTTGGGAAATTCAAGAATGTTGGGAACACTGGTGTTGGTGGTGTTGACAATGGTAATGTAGCTGGTATAGTGAGTAGGGAACCAGGGGAGAGTAGCAGTAGCAGCTTGGATGCAAGGAGGTGCTTCTCCATGGGCACTTACCAGTACGTTCTTGGGGCGTCTGAACTTCGAGTGGCTCTCCAGCCAGGTCGTAACAAAAATGGTGTCGGCGGCAGGTTGAAGGGAAGAGCTGCTGGGATAAGTTCTGTCAATGCCGAAATTATGGAGGGCAAGAGGATTTGTGCAAAGAACAAAGGCGAGAGCTTCTCCATGTCGAAGATTTGGCAGTGGTCTAGTGTGAAGGGCAAGCTTCCAGCTGGTTCAGATAATTACTCAGAAACGGGGAGCTTTCCGTGGATGAAGAGAGATGCTACTGGAGATAAGTCAAATATATGACACCGTCTATAGTTCTTCCTTCTGTAGTGATGATGGTTGAGTTTCTTAACTATAGTTATTCTTTTGGTCTGATTTCACATGTGTATGTTTTTCACTGGAATGACCATTCCATCGAAAGATAATTTTTGACAGGCTTACATAGTGCACCTTGTTTTCGATTGTTCAGTATGGTGCAATTTCCCACTGTTGTCTTGTTTCGGTATCTGATAGTAGTAGTGTTCTACATTATTCGATTTCGTTTCATTCTGTTCATCAAATAGGGAAACTGTGATGGCATGTTTACAAGACGACTGCAGAGGCTGCTTGCATATCACCGATATAACATATTACCTTGGTGTCATCTTTTGACATTCTGATAACATATGGGACTTAAGTAGAAACCTCTGATCAATTGCAATTTTCTGGCATGATTGCATCTAATATGAGTAAATCAAACATTCATTTTCTTTAAAATAAAATGTCTCACATACTGCAGTAAAGTTGCATGTGCTTCAGTCCTTGATCGTACCATCTTCTACTCCCTCATAGTAAAATGTGTTAAATTTTAGCATAGGAATATAGGTATTTTATGATAATTCATTATGCGAAATTGTTAAAAATATAGCATATGTAAGGAAAGGTTCCGAGCATCTTTTCATGAAAACGTAGCCACATAGGAATGAATATTTTTCTGAAGAAGAAGGATCTATAATGACTTCTTTTTTTTAATTATAATATCATTCAGAAGTGTACTTTAGGCCATATCATATTTGTTTTGGAGGATTGAACTTCAAACTTGCTTTAGCTACCAATTTGGTCTGATGGTAAATAACTATAAATTTTACATCTTGCTGGAAGTTAATTTCCCTTCTGCTTTCTTGTCCAGATAAGTATCCGGAAAGATGAGTGAAGGAACTTTGCATGATTCAATGTGCATTCTCTTAGCAATGTGTATTTGGTCTGATTTCACATGTGTATGTTTTTCACTGGAATGACTGTTCCATCGAAGGATATTTTTTGACAGGCTTACATATTGCACCTTGCTTGTGATTGCTCAGGATGAAATTTCCACTGTGTCTTGAATCGGTATCTGGTAGTAGTAGCGTGCTAGATTATTTGATTTCCTTTAATGTTTATCAAATAGGAACCTGTGCTCCGATGTAATAACAAATAATTGCACTTCCATCATCAATTTACTGATAGAACATATTCTGGTACCACCTTTTGACATTCTGATTAGTGATAACCGATTCACCCCTGGAATTTAAGTCCCAGGAGTATAACTGTAAGGAGAAACCTCTGATTGACTAACTGCAATTTCCTGCATAATTGCACCTAGTCTAAGTAAACCCATCGATTTTATTATGAAAAAATATTCTCACATATTGAAGTGAAGGTGTATGAGTTTTGAGTGCTTGTATCTTACTATCTTCTACTCCCCTCCCTCATACGAAAATTTTGTTTAAAAATCTAACATAAGAATAGAGGTCTGTACATGATAATTCATTATGACAAATTATTAAAAATTGAGCATAGAAGGAAAGAGTGTGAGCATTTTTTCTTGAAAACATATGAAGGCATTATGTTTCTGAACAAGAAGGGTCTATAATGGCTTCTTGTATTTTAATGATATTCTCATTCAGAAGGCATTTTAGGTTGTCTTATCATAATTGTGGAGGATTGAACTTTTCTTTAGCCACCAATTTGGACTGATGTTAAATAACTTGCTTTGCCATTTTGGTTTTAAGCCAAAATATGTCTACCAATTTATTGGAACCTTAAACCGTACTTTTCTAGGGTTTGGTTTGCTAACAGAAATATGCGAACAATTCACATAAGTTCCCAAATATTGGCATTACCAAAACTTGCCTACGTTTTGGCATTGCCAACATTTAGGCATGGTAGCAAACCAAAACAACAATATACTCTAAATATTTAAATTCAAAACATATTTTTTACATCTGGCTGGAAGTTACTTCCTCCTTTTGATTTGTTTTCTTGATAAGTATCCAGAAAGATGGATGGAGGGTTTTTACATGATTCAAGAGACATTTTCTTAGCAATGTACCGTAAATATTTAAAGCCAAACATATACCTTAGCTCACATCTTCAAGAATCTCTTAGCTCACATGGTACGATCACATTTTGTTCATTGCAGAAAGCATTCCATGATGCTTTATTCATCCATGAGAAATCTGAAACTCCTCATGTCAAAGCCAGATACCTTCGTTTCAATAACACTTTCCATTATACCAATGGGGATTGGGGAATGTTTGGGATTTGCAGTATTTTAATACTACCTCTGTCCCGTAGCTAGATTATATTTTGGGACAGTAGTAGTAGGACAATAAATTGCAAATGACTTTCAATTGTTCACCACCACTCTGAAAGGTGAAATCCCTTCAATGTTGCAACTGTTGATCATGTCCTTACTTTTGCGTTCCTCCGACTTCTTTGTTAAAAACTCGGTGTAACAACTGCTATTTGTTTGATAATGTCAGACAAGTAGCAATCGTTGTATTTTGTCAGTCCTGCTCATCCCCAAGCTTTTCCTTACTGCGCCAGGTTTCCAACTCAGACTAGCTTCACCTTTTGGTTATTGCGCCAGGTGGTGATGACTAGGCTGAGTGCCCTTGATACTTGTCATGCTATTATATTGCACTAATAGCTGTTAGAAAGCTGTTAATGGTTTGGGATACTTGTATAATGCCATACTACTAAATTGTAATCTCTCATCTTTAGCATATATAATCGCAGAGCAATGAAGAAGTGCCAGCCCTCACATACCCACACCACACTGATTAAACAATATTATGTACTACCGACAAGATTTCCAGCGTTTTGCTTTTGAGATCTGAGCTAACTAAATCATTGGTGTGCAAATGATTAGTGTTCAGCCAGTACCAAATGCTCAGGCAACTACTGCAATCATAGCCAGATGCCGATTCGGCCGAATTATTGTTTACAGCAGTTTCAGTAGCTGCTGTTTGTTTTCTTTCGTATCTCTTGCATTGTTACCAGCTGTTCAGAGAATGGTTCCTTGGAAAGCCAGATTTGGTCAATTCATGCAAATATTCCTTTCTGTTGCAAGTTTTAGACTCCATATCCTTGCTCCAACATTGGGACCACGGGCTTCAGGTCTCAGCAATCATCTCCCAGGTGAGATGGGGATTCCACTCTCTTTTAGAAGTGCATTTTCTTTGACTAAACATATATGCGGCAGTAATTTTAAGCCATATTTTATGATGGTACAGCACAATATTGTAGTAGCAAACAAAATGATGATTCAAATGGCCAGATCATAGTATGATTGCGAACAATTGAGCGAAACAGAATTATGTTTCTCATAGTTATGATACACCTCTGAGCTTTTATTTTCATGTATTTCGTATTGCTTTTGTCACAGATCAATACTCCCCTATTGGATGGTTGGAGACTTGGAGTAGCTGCGAAGAGCTGTACTCTGTAGGCTTTCCCAGCTAGCATTCGATCAGACATCAAAGTAGAGTAGTACATATATCAAATCCACCAAACGGTTTCTGGTAAGATTTGATGCAACACAAAAACAATCCTTTGTTGCTCAGCGGGTACCTACCTATTCATTGTCGCGTTGGGAAATTTTCTGCTAGTTGGATAGTTAGAAATGAATGTCAATCACGTTAGACTGGCTGGAATTCAATGTTACGGTCCGTGACTACACCTGATCTACAATGCCCGTGATTAAGTACGACCGTTTTAATCACGCAATTGCAGCCGGAAAGTCAGGAAAAAGAGAAGTTTAAGAGCAAGCAGATAGGAATGTAAGACGACATGAGAAGCTATTCTAAGCAAAAGGTCGACGTCACACGGAACGATGGGAACAAAAATCGCAGCCATTGCTAGTCTCTCGAGTTGCTTGTAGGGCCAGAAGTCCAACGTGCACGGCTCTTTCCCAAGGTCATTTTACCATTCTTGTGT
Source organism: Leersia perrieri (assembly GCA_000325765.3). Classification (NCBI taxonomy): domain Eukaryota; kingdom Viridiplantae; phylum Streptophyta; class Magnoliopsida; order Poales; family Poaceae; genus Leersia; species Leersia perrieri. The sequence continues at coordinate 22,461,505 of CM002480.1, forward strand.
CGCAATCAGTTACAGCTGGAACACGGCAAGCTTTCAGAATTCAGAGTTTGGGTTAGAATTAGATTTGGTATTCCTGTTTCTTACCATCCATGTAAATTTCCAGGTAAAAGTCTTCCTCGCCCTGATGAGGCAAACAATGGAGTAATTCGAATGATAAAAAATCTCAAACTTTTTTGCTTCAATTCAATCGGGACAAAACTGTGACACGATCGACGAATTCGTGGCGACAATATGATATGACAACATACAACGAATGCAACGAATCTATATGGTTTTTCTTTTTGTACAGCGATGAACTCAAATTGAACGAACAGAAGAGAACAGGAGAGATGGGAGGAAACTGAACCGACGATCGATCTCGCGCAACAACACGCCACTGCAGCCGAAGCGAGAGAGATCGATCGATCAGGCGCGGTCGTGGGGATGCGGAGGGTTGAAGAGGGGAGGGGCGTCGCGGCCGCCGAGGTCCATGGATGACTTGGCGGAGATCGGCGGGGCGGCGAATCGGGCGGAGAAATCGCGGTAGCCTGTGTATTCGCCCTCGGGGCTTGCGCCATGGCCCTCGTCGAAGTTGAGAGCGTAGCTGAGCGCGTCGTAGTTGAGCTTCCGGCCGAAGTTGTGGTGCCCTCCTCCTCCTCCGCCGCCGCCGCGGCCGAACCGCCGGATGAACGTCTTCCACCGCGGCCCGGCCACCAATTCCGACCACTCCCTCAACTTCATCACCGCGTCCACCGCCCGCCGCCACAAACTCTCCTCCTCTTCCACCCTCGCCCCGCCGCCGAATCGTTGGTGGGAGGTCGCCGACGAGGGCCAGGAGGGGAAGCAGCAGCAGCAGCGACGGCCGCGCCGCGCGAAGAAGGCCGCCTCCGCTTCGTCCATATCCATCCCCGCGCCGCCGCCGAGATCGGTCTCCATCGTGAGGCGAGCCGCTGGTGTTTTTATTTCCCGGTGGATTTTTTTGTGTGCGCCGTGTGTGTGGGCGGCCGGAGGCGGGTGGGTTTTTATTGGGGAGGTGGTTTCGTAGAGCGGGCTTGGAGAGTCAACGGTAGGCGCGGCAGGCTGACGTGGGCCGGAATTCTCGGGCCCACATCCGCGCCCGCCTCGCAACGTTCGCAAAGAAACTCTATTCCGCGTTTACTTCAGCAAGTATACTTTGTTTTCGCAGCGGGATTACCGAATCCATTACTCGGTTGTTTCCAAAAAAAAAAAAAATCCATTACTCGGTTTGGTTGTTTTAGGATGGCTGTTATCTTATAAAAATATCTTTGATGGTAGTACCGTAGTACTAAGATCAAGTCTACGGTGGATGCAATACTGTCATTTCTACATAAGATCGGAATACACGATCACCTAGCGTGCCAACAGGCAGCAGCACAGCTGATAGCCTGATAGGATGCCCCCCTGGCCCCTGCTGCATGATTGGCTGGACGTGATCTGGTGTTCTGGAATAAACAAAGAGGACGAGCAATTGTCCACGGCAATAGCTAGCTAGGGCCAGTGTTAACCGTGTTATCGAGAGGATTAAGCAAGCAGGTTGAGCCCGGGCGTGGCTCGGTCAAAGCAGAAAGCCAGCAACACTATCCTTCCGTCCGTGTCCAATATTTGTGGGGCTCATGGTTTGTTGCGGTTATCATCCAGAAGCAAGGTGCGTGTTTTTGGATATGAGGGGTACTGTGATACTTGGGTTTGGCGACCAGAGCATCTGGCGTGTAACTCGTGCGCCTCAACATTTTGAGGCGCAAGTCATGGATCAGCCGTCTCCAGATTAGATATATATAGTGACGCACAATCTTCTTACAACTAGAAAAAGGATTGTCCACCAAGCTAAAACCAAATTGATTTTTTTTAATATAGAAGATCATTTTACTGATCCGGAAAAAAGCCGTAACACACAAGAAAACAGTCTGTTCACAAATTGAATTTTCTTGATCATATTTGGATGAATTAGTGTGATCTATGCTTGAAGACATTACGTCCTGATAGTATCATACTATCATGTCAATTTGAAATATTAATTCCCATGAGGGATTTTATTCATAGACATAGTTCTAAATTAATTTAGTTAATTTCCACGCACATTTTAATTAACCACTCAACTCGTTAATTGGCACGGGCAAAGTCTGGCCTGGTGTAAAAAGTTTCAAAAAGATTAAAAAATTATGGATATTTCATGCCACCATTTTCAGGTGTTACATAGGGCTATTCAAAACGCATATTGAGACTGACGTAAGTATTGAGTACAGTAACTATACTTAAGTTAATGGGAAAAAAAGAGAGAAGGAAACTGACAAGCACAGAACACGTCTTACTGGATTTCTGAATCCTATGACATCATTTATGGAATATACTCCTTTCGTCTCAAATTATAAGGCATATTTTGTTTTACTATGACAAGAATTTAACCGGTAATTTCTATCATTGTTGTGACATTCTTTTGAATATCAATCTAACAACATCAATTTTATGCTATAAAAATGTTTTTAAATAGAGAAATTATTGGTCAAACTTTTATTCTGACAAGTCAATTACGCCCTATAATTTACGAAAGAGTTAGTATATACATAGTTTTTTTAAGGAGGTAGTATACATAGTTAGTAGAATGGAATAAGTTCACGGGAGGTCCCCAACTTAATACCGAGATTTTCTGAGGCCCCTTAACCACAAAAACAGACAAAACAGTATAAAAAAAGTGCTGATCTAACTTTTCCCGGTTTGGCTGACGTGGCAAAAGGTGGGACCCACATGTCAGCGTCCTCTCTTCTCCTCTTTTCTTTTTCTTTTTTTCTTCTTCTCTTTTATTTGTTCTATCTTCTCCCGTCGGCGCAATCGACACGCGGGCTTGCGGACCGTACCTGGATCGTCGGCCGCTCCTTGAACGACGACGGCGTGACTGGCGAGTGGTGGCGGTGGTGCATCAGCAAGGACAAAGGTGGCGCGTGGCAAAACACGGAGGTATCAACGCGACAACGCTATACGACGGCTTGCTATTGCCAGCACGACGCCGCGACGGTGCTGCCGCAACCGGCGCCGGAGAACGAAAATGGCGTGCGAGCGCGGGGGAGGAATGACGGGCGAGCACTAATGTGGGTGCGGGAAGTGGAGGAACGGGGGCAGCGGCTGGGCGAATCCGGCCGTCCTCACCCAATGAGCACGTCTTCCGTCTTCGCTGCCACCACCTGCTTCCGCTCCCTCTCCGTCCCCGCCGCCCCTCCTGCCGCTCCGCCGCCTTCTGCTCCCCTTCCTGCGCTGCCTCCTCCCACCCGTGCCTCCTCTGCGCCGCCCTCTCCGCTGGAGTCCTTGCCTCCTCCACACCGGCACCCATGACGTTTGCTGCCGCTTGCCCGCTGCGCCCCCCGCGTCTCGCCTCCTCTACGCCGCCCAGAACCGCTGCTTGCCTCCAGCCGCACGCCGCTGCTTCTCCCCTCTGCGACGAAGAGAAGAAGAGAAAAAGAAAAAGAGGAGATTGCTGACTAGGATTGCCGACCTCATATTTTTTTCTCACTTACATGTGGGTCCCATATATTTAATTTTTAGTTTTTGCTAACTAGGATGCCATGTCAGCAAAACCAGGCAAAAATAATGCTGAGGGACCTCCGGTGAACTATTTGGGTGAGTTTAGGTATAGACATTCCTGGTTTTGTAGTTAAGGGGAAAAAATCGCTTTTAAGTTGAGGAACCTCAGGTGAACTTATTCCTAATTGGTTACTTTGATCTTGGAGCATTAGCCCACCTAAATCCTAACGGACCGTTGCGGGGAAAATTCTTTTCAGGTTTTAGAGGGCCGTGAGATTTATCAGTTTGTTTATGAGAGATAGGCCGAGATGGAGCAACAGCACCTAGCGCGTCCAAACTCCAAACCTGGGTTGGTTTCGGATTCGAGAAGACGGCGACGAGGCCCATGATCTATGGGCTAAATACTACCCCATACAGGCCGAGTGGAAAGACCACTGAAACTTCCGGCTGCCATCCAATTGAACCATCCTGGATCCGGGAATTCCCGAACTCCTCCACGCAAAAGCGCAACCGAGCCCAACTGCCAAGCCCTAGCCGTCGTCCCCCCATGACAAGGAACCCACCGGCGGCGAAGCTCCGGCGACAGGACTCGTCGGCGATTTGCTGTATGTTCTCTCTCCCTCTCTTCTCACAAGATAATATGTTCGAGTTGCAAGCGTAGACGGCCGGAGTATTGAATAATGGGATTTTTTTTTTGCGGGTATTGAATAATGAGATTTTTTTTTGCGGGTATTGAATAATGAGATTGATTCCCTAAAAAATAATAATAGTGAGATTGTGATGCTTGCGTTGTCCTAAGCACAGATTGTCTAAGTTTTATTGGCTATTCGTTTGGTTATGATATTCCTGTTGGCTATTCTGCTCGATTTGAGGATCCCGGCTCCCAAGCAAACAATGTAAATTCAGAAATTATTTTCTTGAGCCCATATTATTTTCACTATGCTTCTGCTCCGGCTGATTGCTAAGATCATGAAACCATGTTCTTTCCATATCGTGTCAAAGTGAAGCACATATTCTACTAGTACCTAACTTAGCAACTTGTACATTCTATCTCAGGATTTGATGTTCCTGCTGTTGCCAGTCAGATTGCTTTATCGATCTTTTGGAACGATCTAATTGGAATTAATGATGCTTCCTCCCAAAGAATTTAACCGTCAGGTACTCAGGTCATCCATCGCACCTCAAATCAGAACAATATGATTGAGATGATGATCACAGTTTCCCCGATCATAATTCATAAATGATGACACGGACTTCCTAGTACATAGTATGTGTAGCCTAGCCTCTAGAAGAGGGCCTGTTACGCCCTTCCATTTATACCGAGGCAATAAGCAAATCAATTCATTTCAGGCATTTATGTGTACTTATTTATTGGAGCAACTGTTATTTGTTTTTTAAAATGCATGAGAAACGTAGTTGAGGTTGCTTTGGAATCGGTTTAACTGTTTTTGGTAAAATGAAACAGGCAAACAGGCTTGTTCAGGTCATTAGGTTGCAGCTTTTCTATACTAAAAGTCTAAAAGTGAAAACTGTACGGAGATGCGTGCTTAGAGAATTAAGGTTTCCACTAATAATTCCTCAGAGGTTGTCACAGATGAGAATCGGGAAAAGATTAGGTACGTTTAATGCATCTAGTACATCTGTTCAAAATGTGAACTAATGATTGTCAATTACTTTAATGCTTTGCTTGTCATTTCTGATCATTGATAGATTGGCCCGTACTGCTTTTATTTTCAGGACTAACTGCATAGCGTAAAAGATAAGGCTAGATCATGGCCAGTATTGCTGCATGCATGTACTAATGGTTATCTATCGAGCTTTATGATATAAAATGACTGTCCATGCGGACCATCCAGAACGTTGATGTGTTAAATTTTCCTGACTTCCTGAGCCCACGGGGTATGGTAGCTTTTCTGTTTCACTGTTTTTTGCATGATCCTACCAGTTGACAGTTTGCCACCCCATCCTAAGCTTGCAGTGAATGTTTGCAGGAGAAGCAGGAACCTTTCAAGTTTCAATGGATGAAAGCATCTGTGGCAGAGACATGGTCCATCATCGATCACTTGCTCTTATCGATTTCCATGAGATGTAATGCACCTCCAGTTGGACATGTGCTATTCGCATTTTCCCTATTTTTGCATTGATAAATTCTACGAAGTTCTTTTACATCGAACGATTTCTAATGTGCTGGTGTGATGTCCCCACCGAACTTTTAGGTGGAATCGGGCTTTCAAAGGATCTAGAACTCTAGATATCCAGAGAGGTCCTGGGCTATGGGAGATGCATAAGAAACTTAGCTTTGAGGTATGCACGCCTCATCTATTGATCCTTCTGCATTTCAGACAACCTATTGTTTGTTTGTTTTCTAATTGCCTGGAGAGGGAAAGGAACCTACCTTCACTACTTTTTAGCATTGGTATTAGATGCAAATTAAAACCGCAATAAACTTATCACAAGTTCAGGTTCCATGGTACACAGATTCTTTCCGACTTGTCCGCATTGCGACATATACATATATCATAGAAAGTGAATAAAGATAAGCATCGATCCATATTGTCGAAATAGTTAGGTTGCTACCTTGTGATTAAAACATGACATTTGCTGAAACAATGAACCTTAGGCTTTAGGTTGCATTCATTTGGACCTTCTTGAAATTGGTCCCTCGATTGGAAGATACCATTGAGCCGTATTATCCGACGTACTAACTTCCAAACAGATTTGGGACTTCAGTGGATGGTCCACTTTGTTGTGGTTTCTTTTTTCTCCATTTTTTTTTATATATATCACCGGCACTTGCACACTTAGCCAGCAAACAATTGCCATGAAAGTTGCAGTTGTCACTCATGAAGTAATGATTGATGTGAAAAAAATCCACATACATCGCTCTCCACCCTTTCTCCGGCAGATGATACATCTGAAAGTGTTATCTTCAGATTATGCGTTCTTTTTCCGTCTGATATCATACTATCATCTACATCAACGGATCGACCTGAAGATAAAGAAATCAGGTAATGCATTACATGTAAGCAGGTTTACTAGTATTTTTGCTGAGTTGCCACTCCATGATTTCGGATCCTCCACGACCAAAAGAGCACCTGTGAGTTGATTAAAAACTTAAAATACCAGGTGATCTTGAACTCTACCTAGAGATATGCACCTTTTAAGCAAACATATTTGTACTAGGATAGCTCTAGGTGGCCACCAAGGTTAGTGTCCACTCCCTACTTCGCACTTGTGAGAGACAGGAAGCATAATTTACGCCCTCTGAATTCTCTCGCCATTGCTATCGATCTGGTGCAGTATATATGTATTGTGCCCCCCTTGCTCAATACATACGCATCATATCATACGTTCTCAGTACCGGGCCTACTACTTGATCTGTATTATCGTCGGCATATATTCATCTCAGGCATCATATAGAATACTACAAATTAGTGGATGTGCCTCCGTTGTGGAGAACACTGAAACCCACTATGGCACTATGCTCCTCTTTCTGTCTCACTACAGGCTCCAACTGTTCCAGCATGGGTTTGTCTTCTTGCAGCTGCACACGCACAGAATAATTCATTCTTTGGATCGCAACTTGCGAAAGCTGGTCGCTTGCCTGTTGCTGCGCCATGACGCGTGCTTTCGCTACCCTTACCTGCTTGCTTGCTTCAGTAGTTCAGTCTCCTGTAAAACAGTTTCAGTTTCTTCAGAATACCTGCTAGTGTCGTGTTCGTGTTCAGGCAGCCGGTTTGATCGAGCTGTGATTTTGTGAAGGGTGAACGCTAGCTCTCATTGAATGTCTGAAGAAGAAGATGAATACTGTCGAAGCTGCTTGGTTGTCTAAGCACGATCGCTGTCGCTGTGGTGCAGATGTTGCTGTCCCTCTCTGCGATCGTGTCAATCATAGCACACGGAGCCTTCGTTTTAAGTTGCCATGTCTACACAGAGAGACCATGCGTCCAAACGCGTTTCACCTGTGCTAAAATATGATGCATTCAAGTTGTGTGCCTGTGGCTGCCCCATCCTTCTTTGCATATGGTCCCCTCTGTTCAGGTTCAGAGCTCTCGTCAGGGAGGGGGAGAGAGAATTAGAGAAGGTGGGGTCCCCTTTGCTGGGCCGTGCGATGCGGCAGCTAGCGTGATGGCACGCTTGAGAGTTTGGCACTCGCTTTCGGTCGGGGGGCAATTTTAATTAATTTAGCTGCATGGACGCACGCCGGGACGGCGACGTCGTGATGAGCACGCACGGACGCCGGAGCTCGTCCACTTCCCCGGAAAAGCTCGACGGAAGCCTCGCCCACGCTGCAACCAAATACTGTCGGGACAGATCAGGAGTACGTGCCATTGTCGCTGATATATGGGTCCATGTGAACCTTGAATTCATCTATTGATGAATCTATAAAAAATAGAAGTGGGGCTAAATAAAATAGAACAACATAAATTGAACCATATTCTATATAGCCTCACTCCGGTGGTCTCTACTACTACTAGTAGAAATCAATCTGAACCATAGGTTTATTTTAATCCAAAAAATTGTATTGATTTCTACTACCACCTCAATTAAAGGTAGTAGGAATATAGAAAAATATTCTAACATTGACGGTTTAGATTGATTTCTACTGGCAGTATAACACCGATAATAGAGACCACCGGAGTGGAGCTCCTATTCTATATATCTATGTAAGAAATTTTTAGTTGGAACTTAGGAGGGTCTTCATTGGTTTTTTTTTTTACAGCAATGGGGGCTCAAGACCCCGTAGACCCCATGGTCCGCCACTGATTGTGTGAGGATCTTAATCTATCGGGTTGGATCGACGTTGACGGCCCTGGTGGTGAAGGGGATTCTTAACACTAAATTTTCTCTTATCCTAAAGATTACGGGTTTTTATCTTGCAGCTTAGTAGCTTGACCATTAATGGCAGCCAGCTCGAACGGTTGCGTGATCACGTTCGGTGATCCAAGGGGACATGGGGAGTAAGTGCAGGGGCGGAAGAGGCGGCTGCGAAGCCGGCATGGGGACCGATTGCTGCAACCTGCAAACGGAGGTGAAAGAGACCAGTGTGTCCTGCTACTCGCAGTATATACGACGTAAACGCTGCTGACATTTGTTTCCCCCGTTTTTAAATTCTTCGTCGCAGACGACAAATTATATGGCCCGTGGTTTTCTCTACGTGTGTTCCCTTTCGTTGTTGCTTTCGGTGTTTCACGGCTGTATCCGTGTGAAGCCACCGAGGGCAACGTGCCAGGTGCGAGACGCCATGAAAAAAATGGACCCATGGCCATACATCCCATTCTCTATTCTCTACAATGGCTCGAGGCCACCCGTTCGCGTCAAGCTTCCAAACCGGCGCAGTGGCCGGCTTGGCCTCACCTCCGGCACCATCAATTCGGGGTAGCAGTGAGCCCCATTGGCATTACACGAGACGTCAAGACGGACTCTGTGTCACGGAGCATTCACGCCCCAGGCCGGTCGATCTCATCGTACAAAGCTACAACACCTGTGAAGGGGACGTGGATTGGCTGTAGTATGAGAGATGAGATGAGATGAGAGACCAGTGATCACGCAGCCGTACCAGGACCGGATAGTGTGGCCATGATGCAAGCCTGATCCGGGACAAGAGAAAACGTCCAGATTGTTTAGACGATCAGGTTCCAGGCTAGCTCATCGCCAGGAGAATTTTTATGTCACACGTCGGCACGGCACCTAACCTATCTCATGTTACCAAAGGTTAAGTTTGGTTTGCCCCGTGATACTCTCAGAAACTGCCATACGCAGGGGCTCCGGACCTCCGGTTCTGTTACTGCTATGCCACAGTTAAATCTGCCGGTCCGGCGGAAGCTGACACGAGGAAACGGGCGCGGATTGCATCATAGCGTGGCGTAGCAGTACGTGTGGCGTACGCGTCCATCTCAGGCGCGGCGTCAGACGCCATCGTCGTACGTACGTACCGTCAGATCAGATCAGAGCAAGGGCAGATGGCGCCGGACGGACGGATCTGCAGATCGGACCAGCTCAGAGCGAAAGCTTCCTCACCTCTCCGATGCATGCACCGCGCCACCGCGGTGCGGTGACGCAGATCGCAGCTGTGCGCGCACGGCGTCTCGTCCTGCACGGCGCCTGCCCGCAAGCGACGCGAACTGACGTGGCCTGACGCTGTCCAGGTAGACTCGTGTGGTGGCCGCGCGTGTGCCAGCGCGTGGCTTTGAGCGCGACGCGATGGCTGGGTCGCCGCCGGTGATCTGACGAACGGGAGGCTTGTGCATGCTCGCGCGCGAGCATCGCGAATACTACTACTGAGGACGAACGATCGATGCGGCGCGGCATCGCATCGCGCGTGTAACGCGACAGGGGGAAGTGTACGGGGAATACGGGAGGGGATTGGTGCTTGGTGCGCTCTGCCTGCCTGCCGACCGGCGGGTACTACCTAGAGATGCTTTTGCTTCCCCCGCTTTCGTGCCGATCGAACCCTTTTCTTTCCCTTTTGCCATCGATGGTCGAGGCGATGCCGTGATGCCATGATGGGGGTGGTGGGCTAATAAGGCTATGGCTATCGATCTACCCGTCTCGATCGTCTTTGTTCCTCCTTCCGAGCGCACATCATCATGAGCTCTCTGGCAGAACGATCCTTGGCTTTTGCATGCGTGCCGGCCTGTTGCCTCTCCCGTCGTTATACCAGTTCATACTTGTGAGAGCTCTCGTGTCTGGAATCTCTGAGCCGGCCGGCACATCCAGTGCATCCGACGCAAGTGAGTGTACGACGCCATTGCTGTTGATCGCTTGACCGGTCCAGTCCAGATCTTGGCTGGCAGCAGCACCTGGGCTGCGAAAGCTGGCTTCGTCAGATGGACGATCGATAGCTAGCTTTGACACGGCCATCCGTGTCCATGCCCAGCCATCCAGGGAAAGCTCCGATAGATGATCTCGTCAAACAGGTTCTGATAGCTCTAATAGTTCGGCTCGGTTGGTCGAAATGGTAAGATGTTACATTGCAAAACCAAGCGTGTAAACTGCTAATCAATCGCCGGGTATTGGTGGACCAAAACCAAAACGCATCACCTCACATCTGGTATGAATGACCAGGCAACGGTGATTCCTTCGTGATAAAGTGGGTCACATTCTTTTTCTCTTTTTATCTTAGTCTCTGTAAATAGTATCCTCAATAAATGAAAATTCACACTACTGGATGAACCAGTAATTTTCCCTTAAAAAAAAAATGGGTCACATGTTTGATTACGGAAAGCCCAGCTTGAATCGATGCAGATGGCCGGTGATTATTCGCGGCATGCATCATGCTTCATGCATGCCAGCGAGCTGGCCTGCGGTCACTTCCGGCTTTTTCGAGCAAGTGTGAAAACACAGATCAAACCATTCGGCGAAAGTCGAAACAATTTATCGATGGCTAATTGTCATCTCACGGTAAAAGGTTCGTTAAAGTGCATTGACAACTCTTCCCTTTCCTTTTGATGCGAGAATTACGGATTGATCCGGTTCATCGAACCATGAAATTTTCTAGTCTATTCTTATTAAACCACGAGGAACAAATCTGGCGTCCCCTCGTTATTGGTAAGTTGGCAGTCCATACTCGCAAGCTCACTATCAGACTCACCCGGTCAAAAGAAAGGGAAGAAAAACGTTGATTAAACTCGTGTAATTCAACTCGAATCCTAGCTCTCAAATCTCCAGTATTATGATCCTTTGAAATGGACGATTAGTAAAGAAATATTGAAGGATCCAATTCCCTTTGGACTTTTTATTTAGACACCTCTAATTAATAGGAAGAAGATAGTTTTTTTTTTTTGCTAGTTTTTTTTTTTTTGCAAGATGGAGATATAGGTTGCGATCATTTCACTTTATTAAGAACAAAACAGCAAAAAATAATTTACCATTAAAGTTTTTATTTCCGTGTTATTTACGCTTTGAAATAATAGGATAAAGAAAGATCATGATAAAAAATACTCAAAATTAACTTCGAAAAATAATTTTAAAATTCGAATTTTTGTTATCAAACCTCAAAATCATAGGATTGTAATGGTCAATTCCATAGGAAAATAAGCATAAGGTTTCCTTTGGATTTCGTGTTGTAATCAAAGAGTTTCTCTTCTGTTTCATATGTTTTCATTTTCTTTAGGGTTGAAAGAACGTAACACTTAAAATTATGCCTTTTTCCTATTTACAAGTTCTCCTTTTTATTTCATGAGATTTTTCAATCATGTGCTTCAAACAAGGCCTAAGTGCGCTGCCACATCATAATCCCGCGTTGGTTTCCCGTTCCCTACTGGACAAACCTTTTCCACTTTTACGGATGACACTTTACTCGCTGTCACTGATATATGGGTCTAACCGAGTCACTGACAGTCAGTCTGGATAGCATTTATACCCTACTTCAACCGTAAGAGTGACAAAATGTTAAATTTGCCGCAGCACGGTGAGGAAACGTGACTACAAGCCATTCTTTCTGTTCGTGAGAGGGGTGGAACAACTGAACAGGCCTACCAACCAAGAGGCTACGCAGTGGATTCAGGCTATGTTTAGTTCAAAAAAAATTTGGAACTAGATGTCACATCAGACGTTTGACTAGATGTGAGGTTTTTTTGACACGAATAAAAAATCTAATTTTACGGCTAGCCTGGAAATCACGAGACGAATTTTTTAAGCCTAATTAACCCGTCATTAACATATGTAGATTAATGTAGCACTTATATCTAATTATGACGTAATTAGGCTTAAAAGATTCATCTCGTTGTTTACAATCCAACTATACAATTAGTTTTATTTATTATCTATATTTAATGCTTTATGCATGAATTAAATGATTTGACATGATATTTTTGGAAAAAAAAATTTAGAACTAAGCGGGGCCTCGGAACAGTAGTGGGAAAAAAAAGAGCAGGGGGAGCACAGGGACCCCAACACGGCACTTAATGCGACAGCAACCTAGAGGGCCCTGCTTGTCGCTGGATATGCTCCACCGGTCCACATCAAATCCCACATTAGCGCATAATGCCCTGCACCAAACGTAGGGCCACCAAACTCCCTCACAATATTTTCTCCACCAGAAGTTCAGGACGAATGAAACTAATCTAATCAGTCAGTTAATAGTACAGGCAGACACATTTTCTACTTGAAGACACCATACATCAAGTCAAACAATTCCCTTTATATCCTTTTATTACCACTAGTTTGTGTACAGAATGGAATCTTTAATCTGATTCTGGTTTTCTGAACCATGTCATGTAAATTCTTCTTGTTTCATGCTACTAGTAGGTTTGATAGAGGTCAGCAACTAATCTCCATGAATCCATTGTACGGTGCATTCGTCTCCATGATTACAGCTAGAGTCATTAGCTTCTTGGTGCCATTTCCACGTAAGCGACCTCATCACACAGCTCAAACGGCCGACATGTCTAATCAAATCAGCAACCGCTGATAGGGAGAGAGGCCTCGTCACCCTTGCGTTTCTGTGGCTTCAACTCGGCCAGGCGAAAGCGGCTGTTCTGATCGCTGTGCTAAACGGGTTTTTGGAGCAGCAGATTATACAGTAGTGTGCTGTCCATTAAACCTACTCGCTGTGTTGTGTACAAAGTTATAATTTGACGTAGAGGTAAAACGAACAGTATAATTCAGTAAAACAGACTGGAGTAATGAGCAGTAGAGCACTATTAGGGCTCTTAAATCATTTCAACTAGTCAGCAATACCAGACATGAACAAAACAAGGTCGATCTCTTGTCAGAATCGGCGTCCGTTTTACAAGGGTCAGCATACCCAACCAAAAACTCCCAAACCCCTCCCAAAACAGAACCGTTTCTGCGACCTGAACTGGATCCTGTGTCCCCCCCAAGCTTTGTACTTGTACTTGCTTTTGGTGCTCTTTTGACTCACCACTGTCCTAGCTAAACTAGCTACCATCCTGTCCTCCATTTGACTGAGTTGACTCCCAATTCCCCCTCCCAAACTCTACTTCCAGAAAGAAAGAAAGAAAAAAAATCGAAGTCCTGACTTTGCAAACAGTTTACCAGCTCTGTCTTCTCCTTCCCTCCTCTTCTTAACATTGGCTGGTGTCAGGAGCAGGATCTTTACACGCATGCCACTCGATTACAGCCCGAGCAAGATGTAGTAGACGAGGGTGATCGGCAATGCGATGAGCATGCCAAAGATGACACTGCGAGAAGCGAAGGCAAAACATGTCAGTGACCCATCGCTTCAGGATGAGAGAATCATGGAACAGCCCGTCAGGGTACTTACGCTGTGCTGAGAATGCTGGGGTGCACGCTGTACTCCTTTGCGAAGACGAAGGGGACAATGCCCTGCGGCAGAGCTGCCTGTTTGTTCGTTCGGTTTGGACCAAACAAAAACCAACAGAGAGGAAAAAAAACAAACAAAAGGTTAGCCAAAGTAAAAGGCTTTCGTGCTGGCCAAACGTAAAAAGGGCGGCGGCCGTGGATAGAGCAAAAGGCAGCATGGAAAGCAGGCAGGGATTAGCACGAGAGGCTGGGAAAAAAGAGCGATGTTGGCTCGCTACGCCCTTTTGTTTTCGGTGTGTAACTGCGTGAGTGTGACACAGTCATTGACAGTGTGTGTGTGCGTGTACCGCTGATCTTTTTCCGTTCCGGTTTACCTGGACAATGGCGACGTGGAGTAACGTGCCACGGAGGCCGACGGCGAAGGATGCCGCCGCCATCACTGCCGGCCCGGCCAGGAACCGCACTGCCATGGCGTACGTCGCCACCTTGTTCCCGCACGCGATGATGTTGGGCTGCAGCGCCATGAACAAACCTGCATGGCGCTCGCGGATCAGCTCGTGATACTGCCGGGGTGAGATTAGCATGGGAAGAAGTGATACCGACCGAGACTGAACATGGCCATGCCGAGCCCCGCGTCCGACAGGATCGAGATGGATTTCAGCACGATGGCCGGCATCTCGAAGTTCCACCTGCAAACGCCCAAGACGAAAACGAAACGAAACGAACGCCGTGTCAGAATCAGACAACTGCACGATGAGGCAGCAGATGAATGAGACGAATGAGCAGTGCGAACCTGAAGCAGACGAGGGACCAGATGAGGCCGATGAGGCTGGAGTAGGTGTTTGGGTTGCGGATGAGCTTGCGCCAAACCATGATCAGGATGAGCCGCGTCATCACGCTCGTCGGCGGCATCGCGGTCGGCGCCGCCGCCATGGCCTTGGTTGGGTCGCCACCACCACCACCCGCCGCCGCCGACTTCTCGTCCCCTGCTTCGGCGTCCCTGTCCATGACGCCCCTGTTCCCGAAGCTGAAATCGTCTCGTTCCACGTAGTCCTCCCTATCCTTCGCTCCATCCACTGACGTGAACCAAAAAAAAAACATACGAGTCAGTACAAATCAGCCCAAGAAATTCCTCCCCAAATCAGGCAATACAAAAGATTTGCTACTTTTGCGTGGTGACTTGACAGCCGCGGCGTCGTTGTAATCCGGTGCGCCGCCGCCGAACACGTCGGACACCGGCGACGCGCTCGAGCTCCAGACGAACATGTGCAGGTCCTCGCCGCCTCCGCCGCCGCCCTTTGCCTGCCCGTTCGTCGCCGCCTTCTTTCCCCCCTTGGGCGCCGCCGCCGCCACGGCCGGGTTCGGCGCCGGGTAGTGTGGCGCACCGGCCGCGCCATTCGACGCCGGGAGCGGGTACTTGGGCTTGGACGCGTCGTCCTCGTAGTTTGACGGCCGCGGCGTGGCGCCGGTGCGCACGACGGCGCCGAACGCGTCGGCGGCGCCGAAGTTTGAGCTCCGCCCAACCATGGAGTAGAAGTCGGTGTGGTTGAAGCTTGACCCCCTCGGCGTCGGGTTCCTCGACGACTGCAGCGAGTAGATCTCCGCGTTGGTGAGGTTGCTCGGCCGCGGCGTGGTGCTGGAGAAACCCATCGACCGGCGCGAGTAGATGTCCGAACGCGACGCGTTCGACCGACGCACCGTCACGTGTATCCTCCCGTCCTCCTTCACCTCCGTCTCCGTCTCGATGGCATCCCTCCTCCCGTCGAGCGACACCACGTCAGGGTCAACCACGATGGACGCGATGTTCGCCGCCGTGTCGGGGAACTGCTCGGTGATGAGCATCCGCGCGCCACGGTACTCGAACATGAAGAGCATGAGCGTGTACCAGATGATGCACTGCAGCACAACGATCTGCACCATGAGGCTGCCCGAGAAGTCGCCGTACATGCCCTTGAGGAGAGGGATCCCCATGACGAGCGTGTTGGGGAGGGTGGAGAGGGAGAAGAGGGTGATGGTCCACTCGAGGGAGCCTCGCTTGGAGAGGTGGCTCCACGCCGTGAGCATGGCGAGCACCATCAGCTTCTGCAGCGTGTCGGCGGCGATGAAGCGGAGGTTCATGGTGTAGGGGTTGTTGGTGGAGATGAAGTGGAAGGAGAGGAGCGGCACGGCGAAGAGCGCCACGAAGCGGTTGATCCCGGAGCACTGGTCCGGCGTGAAGATTCGCCACCACTTCACCGACCCGTACGCCAGTATCATCGCCACGTACAACGGCACCATCGCCGTCATCACGTGGTAGAAGTCCGCCGCCGTAATCATCTTCGACCACCGCTTTTCCTCCTCCTCTCTAGCTTCGAGCTCAACTCAGCTCAGCTCACTCTGTGCCACTCTTTCAATTCACAGCTCAGCTCAGCTAGTGAGAACTGATCAGGAGAAGAGGAGGATGAGCATTTGACTGTGCGTGTGCGCGTGGGAGTGGGAGTGGGAGGAGGGAGGGAGGGATCGAATGGGTAGCGCGTTTTTATTTAGGCGAGATGGCTGGCAGTGGGCAGCGGCAGCGCGGGCCGGAGCTCTGCTTGGACCATCCCTTGTTTGCTTGCCTTTATCTATCGCGATGCGCTGTGCTGCCGTGCGGCGGTATCTGCAATCTGCGACCCGTATGCAGCAGTATGTGTGTATCCCCAGATCGAGCGAGACCGGCCGGCGACCGAGTTGGTGACAAGCCGTCGAGCGGTCACGACGCTAGCGCGCGCGCGCGCGTGGATGGATGGATCACGGTTGGATCGAGCTGTTTGTTCATGGGGCTCGCTTGCTCGTACGTAGATACGCCCGGCCGGGTCGGACAGGGATTGCCGCCTTGGTCGGCTGATTTGCATGGTGTACTATACATGATGTCCTTGAAAAGTACTACTACTATACGGTGATCGATGCTGGCGTACACTATGCATGGTCCATACTCCATACTGACATGTACTCTATACCATGTGCTTCAGTACGTAGGAAATACGAGCAAGTGAGCGAATCACAAGACTGTAGTGTCATGCATGTCTATCACTGTGGTTCATATTCAGATCCGTTGGTAGACCAGACTCTGTGGAGTGTAAATTGGGGTGTTCTCAATCGATTTCCTTCCGCTTCCTCCGTGCGGAAAATCAATTCTCGTTTTAGATTCGGTGGTACAGAAAGCTCGTCAGTCCGTATAGGGAACGGCAGTCAGTGACGTGCCAGCTCTCTGTCCTTGCCTTTTGTTTCTGCCAAATCTCTCGAGTTATCGGCGACGGAATCTGGAAAAGAGCCCTTCAAAACTACCACAAATGTCCTGAAAATCATATCGAGAAAAGAATCTGCTAGGCCTAGGCTGCGCCGTAGCTGTGAATATTCCTGAAACGGCAACTCGGTTCTCGGATCCGGACCATATCTTTCGCCTCTGCCAGGCGCCACGGGCAATAACTTGGCGGCTAGAAGTCAATGAAAGCTCAAGTGGTAGCTCGATTAAGGACAAGTTGGAACTTGGAACTGAGTCAATTTCACACATATTTTCCACGGAGTAATTTCTAAAAGGATAAATTCAATCCTGTAGTCATCGGGAAAAAACTCGTACGCACGTTCTGAAAAATTGCAGCAGCAGTAGTAAAAGCGTGATATTCAGAGTCAGTGAGCGTTGCTTGTGAGATTGTTCCATGATTGCGTTGGGTTCAATTTTGATATTTTCTTTTGCTAAAGCTTACTATAGAAACATTCTATCAAGTACTCCATTTTAATATAAGTTTCAGAGAGCAAATAATCTAGCTGTGCAAGTTGAAGGGCAGACATGCTAGTCTCCACCTAATTCCGTGCTCGCAAATAGTACAGTATACCCATTTTCCTTTTGCCCGGCTACCAGATAGATCACCCAGTTTACCATTGGAAGGAAGAACAAAGGTCCAAAAGCGACAAATTGCCACAAACTTCTCCATTTTCTACATGGGAAGCCGTGCTTTGAACAGTGGGCAGGACCATATTTAACAGCAGGAGTAGATCGTAAAAAGAGGCAGGGAACATGAAGATTGGTAGTGGCAACTAAAAAAAGGGAGAGCTGAAGAAAAAGTTCCTGAACCACGCTCGCCTGTTGCCTCCGTTCCCGCGCATGCAACTCCCCGCCATCATCGTCTGCTGAACTAGCAGTCTACTACACAACGAATGCCACAAGAAAAGAGTTCCATTGTGTCGCAACCTTTTGATTTCCCTTTTGAAGCTTAAGACCGATTTATTCTCTGTCGTTGGATCTCGGTTACGGACGGTGTAGGATTAACCTCTAACCGGAGTAGAAAAAGTGTTTCAATCTCTATTAACCTTTTGATGATCACCTCTTTGATGCACGCAACTCAAAGCTGGCTCTGTCCCACACGTGCATCCATGCTTCACCATCGGATGGCTGCTCAGTCGTAATCGGAGTATATTGGTTTCAAACTTTCAATGGCAGAATTTGTCGGTTAAAAAAGAGTTGCGGTGTGCATTTTTGCCTTTTACATTTCACCCCCACATGGCTCGTCTTTGTTGTTAACGGTAACAAAAGAGCAAAAGGACGATGAACAATGCTAAAGCGTGCTCCTAAAATACCCACAAAAGCTGCTCGGATGTCAGATTTTTGTTGATACTGTCCTTAAAAAACTTGCAATCGCAAGCCTTTTATCCTGTCTCTTGCTGTGTGGGAATAAACTTTGAACAGGTTCCATGCCCCTGGCCCCACCAGGCCTGCTTATGCGACGTGCACATAATCAATTTCAAGTACCATTATCAGCTGAAAAACCCTACTAACCCAGCACAGCATGTACTACACGGGCCAGTGCGACGCTGTAAAGTGCACGAGTACGAGCACTTGCTGCATATGGTGCCCCCAACATGAGCGCCACTACGATGATAAAACGAGTTTTAAAATGGGGAGAAAGAAGAGGCGTTTTTCCAAGAGAAAAAGGCTGCCAGGTGCAGGTGCAGGCCATGGCCTATATTGTTTAGGAGATGTGATCAAATATCACTTGTACGCCCAGATTCCAAATGTTCTGTTGCCCACTTATTAACTTTATCAGGGGTAGCTTTGTGATGCTCTAGCTTGCCATAAGCCAACGAGAATTTGTTTATAAATCGTAGGTTAGTAGGCTTGTACTAGCACATTGCTATTAGATCCATGAAACGGGGGATTTTGCTCCTGGAGCAGGTGGAAACTCCCACAAGATTAGCTCCCCATCGAAGCCTGTTTCCCGGAACGAAAGATTGTTCCTACTTAAACCCGCAAACTAAAGCTAGCGAATAGCGATCCATCTTTTTCTCTAGAGAGGGTAGAAATACTCACCATCTGGTCCCTGTGCTGGGAGGAGGATCCGTCGTGTTCGGCAAGCAGAAACGTGTACTGTTGCAGCGTACATTCTGTTCGGTGCCGTCCGCATCGCTGCCCCTGTAGAAGATCCGAGTAGACGGATCGCTGCGCAAGCAAGAGATCGAAAAACCAGCCGTGCTACTGTGCTATCCCCATGACAAATTGGCGTTTCTGATAGGAGTCAACCGTGCGCGCGCCCATCCTTCCCGTGGCACCAACTCTTCGGCGCATATACGTACGCATGAGGCCGGAGAGACGATCGAGCGAAGCCACGATTCTCACGAACACCGGGCCGTGCGGGCGCGCGCGGCATGGGCAACGGCGTGTTCGCTGGCTTTCGCGTGTTCTCGATGTGAATGGCGGTGTTGTTGCGAGTGGTACGGATGGATCGATGGAGACAACGAGCTCGATCGATCGATGGAGAAGCTAATAGGCTAGGTGGTGATGGGCTGATGGCATGGCGGATGCGTCGTTCATTCCTTCTGTCGGTTTGCTTCTAGTTCTTCTGGTCTCGTGGTGTAGGGGTGGGTCGGCCTCGTGTCGCGACGACCGCAACGTACGTAGGTGACTGACTGGCGCCGAGACGAGGGAAAAAAATGTGCGGTGCTTGGTGTGGTGGGATGGATGGGTGGGTGACATCGAAGTCGAAACACAGTGTTATGAAACAAATATTTCTAAGAGATATGTTTTTTGTGGACCAATCCGAACTGAAGTAGAGATTGGATTTATCTCCTCCTACTACCCCTATATATATATGGGGACAGAGTGTGACAAAAGAGGGCTGATGATTTGTATCTAGAACATATCTAATAAAGAGAGAACTTCACCTTATGTATCTACTTCTGCAATGATCTTGGATAAAGGAAAGGACGTGTGTGTTCTATATCTTCTCACGCCTTTACTGCTGTGGGAGGGAAGAAACGGATCCGGTGATACGCTAATAGACGCGTTGTTTTACAACACGACAGGACCACCCAAGCGCGGCGGCGGCCGAGGCCCAGGCGAGACGTGCTCGCACATGCTGGGCCGACCCAACCGCCTCGACGAGCCCATCAGCGAAACACTGTCTGTGTATCAAACAATTATTGTACTGCTTCTATGTGAATTTTCTCGAGCTGGGGTAGTTTAAAAAACGCAACATGGATATCTATCCTCTGGAAGAGGGAAAAACAACCCAACATGCATGCTTCAGCCGCATGCACCCAGCTCGAATTACACGATCGTCCTTGCTTGATCTGCTTAATTAATCAATTAAAGGCAGTGTCTGGGGTTCCCCAGGGCAATCGCATGTGCTCGGTGATAGGACTACTATATATCTGCATTTAATCGTATTATTAACCGGTGTGCACGCGTGCACGCATGATGGCTCCGGGGCCAATTTATCGATGGGTTAGACCGGTCAAACCTCGTTCAGTCCGTCTCTAAAAGGCTCCCGATACGGGAGTGAGGACCATGTAGATGTGTACTCCCTCCTTGCACTGTTAGGAGAAGTTCTCTGAACCTGGAGGGTGGAGCCCGATTCCGGTAGCTTAGCCCCAGCTGTTGTTGCATGCCCACAGCCATATCAAATGCCATTGCGGCATTGCCAACGTGCAGTTGCTTGCTTATAAAGTCAATCATAGCCATGCATACAATGCAGGGTTGTTCCTGCCGTCGTAGTCATCATCGTCGCCTTCGTCCACGTTTTGCAGATCGATCTGGAGAGGAAATGCCGAATTAATTAGGACGGCGTGGTTATATGGAGCTTTTGGGCTATATAGCTGGTTCTGATCATGGCTAGCAGTGGAGAAAGAAAAGAAAAGAAAAGCAAAAGGATCTAGTTCGATTGATCGGGAGAACCAGGAGTAAAGCGGCGAAGATCGAACTGCAGATGATTGAGGTTTGATCGAGGAGAACGACGGCCGTACACGGTCCCTAGTCTGTAAAACGAGGCATCTTTTTTTCTCTTCCAGGACCAGACGCCGAACTTCATATCGAGGATCGATCTCGCGGACGTCCTTCTCGTATCAATCGGTGCTGCTTTCCAGCTCGATCGTCTTCGCCTCTACGGGCGCCTGGCCGGTGGCACGTTGCTTTTTCGATCGATGCTTAGTAGGAAGGTCCAGCAGCACGATGTGTGCTAGATACTGTGCTAGTGCATGGCTGCATGCTGCCTATCAAACAGTTTGTGTGCAGATCATAAAAAAACACTTATTGATTGAGCTGGTAGCTACTAAACGTTGAAATGTACAGTATTGTGCTGAGAGGATGGCGTGAACATTGCGTAGGTGTTGCGTGGGAGACAATGGCCGCAGGAATTGTGCCAACATTCCTCGGTTAGATAGAGTGGATCTGTGAGTCGAGTAGACCGAGGTTTTATTTTTGAGATTTGAGAATTCATCGGGGTCTTCCTCAACTTGCGGGATGGTGTAGTCGCGTATTTGTATAGCACGTTGGCCGTTCAGACAATGGCTGCTGCGCTGCGCTCTATGATTAGCTGCAGCCCGAATACGAGCTTGTACTACAAGTCTACAAGTAGTATTTTCGCATGAATTATCTTGCTTATTTTTGATATTATGATTGATTTTATTTAGACAACAACAATATACCATAACTTTTGTCGATGCGTGCAATTGACACGCGGGGATCCGGGGGACCCCTTTTTCGGTTCGGCACAGGGGTGCGGTACACCAAGGCTTGAGATAAGGAGGAGAAGGTGGACAGGGAAAAGCCCACTAAACACTCATGACACCAGGGTTTATACAGGTTCGGGCCACCGGGGAAGCGTAATACACTACTCCTGTTCTTGTTGTTGATATGGTGGATGAAGAATTATAAGGAGGAGTTCTCTCCTGTGTGGGGCTAGAGCTGATGACTGAGACGTGCTGCAACGTGAATCTATACTTATGATCTCCTAGGAATGAGCTAACTTCCTCTATAGGGGACCTGGGCCTCCTTTTATAGAGAAGGGGTCACTACAGTAGCCCTGGGTTTCTTCTCCTCCACTCTATGCCGTGGAGCAGTTCTTGTCGTGTCTTGTCAGGGGTCTATCCCTATGCCTGCTCAGATCTCCACGTTGCGAGAGTTGGTGAAGAAAACAAGTACGTGGACGCCATGCTTCTGACAAGGGGGGAAGCGGTTGACCACCTACTCCAACGGGGCCCACCTGTCGGCGGCCCCCTGCTTAGGGCGAAGACGACGCAACATCCCCTACACCTGCGTATTCTCTCTCCCACGCGGCCGCTTCGGCATTAAATGCGATGGTGACAAACCGGGGGGTGGGGCGTGGGTGAGCTGACGGCGTTGTCAGCCCGTGACAGCCAATGAGGACTTCCTTGCACCCTTTCTGCGTGGGGCGAAAGGTGATGATGATCACTGACGAACGCACCTCACATCGCATTAAATGCGATGGGGCAGCGTCTGTCTGCCGCATTAATTATGGTAGCTGGTTTCGCCTCTCCCACGGGAGAGGTGCAGGTCGATGGGGTAGGGGTTCGGTAATCCCGAACGTTGTGTTGTGGCGAAGAATGGTCTTTGGGCAGTCTCCGGATCGACCCCTCCCTCGGGGTGCCACGTGGCCGCCGGTGCCCCGGTCCGCTATAAATCGTTGGGGCATGTCAGCGGAGTGTCTTGACGATGAAGGCATTTTCCTTCTAAAGATATCGCTATCTGATGATATCCCGGACCCGTATCACTGACAACTTCCATGTGTTTTTTTTACAGAAGCAAACACTTCCTCCGCCACAAAGTTGGCAATGCTGCCTGAGTGCCTGACTGTCTTCTTGTTGGTCTTTTACTTGTCAGTTTCGATTTCCGAGAGAGGCTGCTTGCTAGAAAACCACAAAACAGAAAGCTTACTCATTGTGCAGGTCCAGATTCCTCCGTGGGAAGAAACAAATACTTGGGCCATTTCAACCCTTCCCGTAGAAGAGCCCGAAGGTGTCAAATCTCAGGCTCTCAGCCCATCAATCTCCGTGCAGCCCGATTGGATCAAGGAAAACAAAGCCCATGTCAGCGACTCAGCCTATGGAAGTAAACAATTAGCCCACGGAAGAGAGCGGGGCAGCGGCACATCCCATCACCGGCCTAACAACGCTCAAGTTGAGGTGGCCCACCCACTTCGCCTGTCCCACTATCAGGATGCATTATCTCCCGCCCGGCAGCGCACGCTGCGCCAAAGATACTACTCACATGATGGGTAGGCCCGGATTGACGGCGAGAAAAGTGGGACCCACTCGTCAGTATCCTCACGTTATTGTGGGCTAGATGTGTATGCGTAACCATTGCGCAGTCATGACAAGTCCTCGTTGTCCACTACTGCTCCACAACTGGTGCATGGCAAGTGGGCCGGCGGATCAGCCAGATCAGCTTGTCAGAGGGCAGCAGGATAAAGGTGCCGGTAGAGGCCCACACGGTATTGTAGGAGAGTCTCAATGGTGCATGGGCCCACCGTAAGGCGCGCCCACGGCCCACCAATCGTGCTAGTCGTGCTATGCTAGTACGAACGGAGGCCGCCGCCACCAGTGGGCTTAGTGGGCTGGGCCCACCTGTCATTAGGTCAGGCTGACGAGTGCCCGGCTCTTGGCGGTGTGGTGGTTGTGTTGCTCACCGTGAGCCGCGTCCACGCAACCGCTGCCCCGAGTTGCTTATTCTGCTAATCACTTTCTGGACTTTGGCCGTTTCTGTTATTGTGTTGCTTTCTTTTGTCTGCTAATCACTTGTTGTTCACGGAGCATAATAGGGTCACAGCATCAGAACAGCGGAGAAAGTCATCATATATATGACGTCTCACTGACATGTGGGCCATAGGATTAGATGACCCCACCTGTAAGGATGACAGCCTTCAGCGACGGCCCAAAAATATACTGGAGCTGCTTGCTGATGAAACATTCCTCTGCTCGTCTATCCCGTGTGCCCTGCCCTTATCACGAGATAAGCGCAGGGCACGCATATTTGTCTATTGATGACTACGCGGAATGTGAGACGTAGATTACGGGGGCTCTTTCTGTTTGCGGCACAAGTCGTTGCGGAACGGCGAGGCGATAAACAAATGCCGTTTTGCCCAGTCGGAGATGAGTCAATACCTGCCTAAAGTTACTACTCTCTCCTCCTTCCGCCTGCGTCAGTGGCCATGTCGGATCCACCCACCCACCACCACCAACAGCAACAGTAGGCAAAGTAGGCAATAGGCCAATAGCTGCTGCTGCTGCTGCGACGGCGACCTCGGCTTCGGCTTCGGCGGCGGCGGCGGCATGAAGAACTTCTTCAGGAAGCTCCACATCGGGGAGGGCTCAGGCGATGGCGCGTCATCCTCGCCTCCCCCTCCACCGACCTCTTCCCGGAAGGGGAACGGCGGAGTTGGGGCTCATCATCCGCACCCCGAGCAGAGGCAGCCCTCGGCGTCGGCGGTGTCGAGCTGGCTTGATTCCGTCCCCGGTCGGCCTCAGCCACCCACGCCGTCGACGCCATCGGATGCGGAGGGGTCGCCGTTCTCGTCGTCGGTAGGGGTTTCGTCATCGGTGGGGGCGGGGACGGGGGCGCAATCCGGGGCGGTTGAGAGGAGGAGATCGCAGGAGGAGGAGTGGGAGAGGAGGCGGTCGCAGGAGGAGGAGGCCGTGAGGGAGATGAGGAGGTCGCAGGAGGTGGAGGACGAGGTGGAGGAGCGGGTGATACGGGAGTCGTCGGAGGCGGAGGAGAGGAAGCGGGTGAGGGAGAAGGAGGACGACGACCTGGAGGAGTTCCAGCTGCAGCTGGTGCTGGAGATGAGCGCGCGGGACAATCCCGAAGAGATGGAGATTGAAGTTGCCAAGCAGATCAGCCTCGGCTTCTGCCCGCCCCAGAGCTCTGCTGCGGAGGCCCTCGCGGCCCGATATTGGGTTAGTTTTGTGAATTTAGTTCGCTCTGGTTCGTTTGATCGCCGATTAGCTGTTTCCGAAGTGCAATTGTGATAATGGAATATACCTCATGCTGTGAAGCCGCTTGATTTTACATCTTAAACTGTCTGGGCAGTGATATAGTTAGTACTGGAGTTCATAGCTAGTGTCAATTTCATTGATTGAGTGTTTTTTGGAGTTGGTAACTTGGGTGATTACATTATGGATTGTTTATCTTCTGCAGTCTGACTGCTCCTAATTGCTGAACGCTGACACTGTCTGTCAGGACTCAGGATAAGTTAACGTTTCTCATCTTGTTACTAACAGCACCGTAGTATAAATGTAATTGCTTGTGCGGGTTCTGGAGTGTGATTCTAACATACCCTTTATAAGATTGGAGTGTACTTTTCGAAGTAAGCTGTTCAGTAATGCATTGTGGCTCTATGAAAAAGAGGCCATACATGGGCATGAATAGCACATTTTTGTAGTACCTTTAAATAGAGCATCCTTAGTGTTTCTACACAACAAACTAAATTATGTGCATTCATATGTTTTTAAACTCTTTGTCCATTTTCTGGCGTCTCTCATATGATAGGTTTGTTTATGCCTCACAGAATTTCAACGCCCTTGGCTATGATGACAGAATATCAGATGGTTTTTATGATCTTTATGTGACCGGGAATGGGCCGGCTTCGATAACCATGCCCTCTCTTATGGATTTGCGAGCGCAGTCACTTTCACAGAGGGCCAACTGGGAAGCTGTATTGGTCCACAGAGGTGAAGATCCTGAGCTTATGAAACTTCAGCAGACGGCTCTAATCATGAGTCTTGACCTTCGATCTAAAACTTCAGAATTTGTTGGAAATGATTTGGTTCAGAAACTTGCTGGCCTAGTTGCCAGACACATGGGTGGAACTTTTTATGATCCTGAGGGCATGTTGGTGAAATACCAGAGTATGATCAGATACCTTAGAACAAGCATTGGAAGCATAGTTGTTCCTCTTGGCCAATTGAAAATTGGCCTGGCACGTCATCGTGCGCTGCTATTTAAGGTTGGTTCCTTAATAAGACATATTTTAAGTATTTCAGATTAGCTTGGCCAATCTCCAAGCTATCTTTGGTGCTCTAGTCCTGAAGTTTGTTGACAATAAGGTTCTGCTCAACATGGACACTGAACATTGAATACCATCTGTTATAATACTTTCTCTATTTTTTTTCTCTCAACTTGAAATTCACTTTATAAATTTTATATCTAAATTTTCTCGTCCTAATACAATAGAAGGGCGACCCAATTATAATGTCGACATCTTTCTCTTGTTGTTTTACAACTAGTATAAGATGCATTACTAGCCAAACTTTGAACGAAACATATAAATCCATGTGCTAGACAATTACTTTTCTTAATGCTTACATGTAGGTTTTGGCCGATAGCATTGATATCCCCTGTCGACTCCTGAAAGGAAGGCAGTACACTGGATCAGACGACGGGGCTTTGAATATTGTGAAATTTGATGATGGAAGGTATTATCCTTTACATATTCAGCATGAATGGGATTGTGTAGGACAAATAAACATGAGATAGCACAAGTGTGTTCTGTAAAGATATTACTGTATTTGACTTTCTAGCTTCATGCGTTCACCTAAGTGTTGGCGCACCGAGAATTGAAAGATACAGTAAAAACACATCTTGCTTCATAACCATCTAACCAGTGTTGCATTTTGCAGGGAGTTCATTGTTGATCTCGTCGCTGATCCTGGTACACTCATTCCTTCAGATGGTGCTGTTTTGTCTACAGAGTTTGAAGAAAGTTCCTTCTCAAATAACCATCACAGTAACAAAGATAATGACATCAATCAGTTGGGATCTTCTCTTAGTTTATCGAATTCTGCATGTGGTTCTTTTGAGTATGAGTTGCTTGACGGGAGATCCACATCAAACAACTTTGGTCCTGATACTGATGGAGCTAGAGCTAGCCAGACAAGCAAAAGCAATCAACAAAATACAGTATCAGGTCCATTCGAAATTTTATCTATCAGCACATGCACCAGTGAGAATAAGCCTATTACTAATGAATCAAGAAGTACAGATGACATTGCTGCTGGAAAGAACAAAGAAAAATCAAGCGCAGCAGTTAGTTCAATGTCAACTTCACCTTCTTCCCCAGAAGTGGGCAATACTCCAGCTGTCCGGAGAATGAAAGTAAAGGATATTTCGGAGTACATGATTAATGCCGCCAAGGAAAATCCACAACTCGCTCAGAAAATCCATCAGGTTTTACTTGAAAGTGGAGTTGTAGCACCACCGGACTTGTTTTCAGAAGATTCAATGGAAGAGCCAAAGGATCTTATCGTGTATGACACCACCCTTTTTCAAAGCAAGGATGAAATGAAAAAGAGGATGAACGAGCTTGGGTCGAGGGAATATGCTGATCGTGGTCATGGTCCATCACTGCCTCATCATCCTGGACCAGAACTCCCATCAAAAGTTGTTCCTCACCGGGCACCTCTAGACTCACTTAAGCCTATTGAGGGTTTGGGCGTTTACCACCCCCCAGATATCCGAGATAACACATCTTTTATTTCTCAGTATGAACCTTCTGCCCCTCCCCAGGAACCTTCGTCGCAGCTTACAAAGCAATTGCCTGTTACAGCTGCTGCTGTTGCAACTGCTGCAGTGGTTGCGTCTTCAATGGTTGTTGCTGCTGCTAAATCAAGCAGTGATGTGAACTTTGATGTGCCTGTGGCAGCTGCTGCCACAGTCACTGCAGCTGCAGTCGTTGCCACCACTGCTGCTGTCAGCAAGCAATACGAACACTTGGATCCTGGTAATCAGCTGCCTAGTTTGCCAAGCCCCTCCGAAGGGAATGAATCAATCGAGAGAAGCGCAGACGACTTTTGGGATAAACAAAATTTTGAAATTGATCAAGGTCAAGATAATGCTTTGGATCAAGAGAAGGATCCTGTTGAAGTTCGCCATGATGCTGAAAGAACCTCAGACAAATCTAGTGGAACAGAGAGTGCAAAATCTGAAATTACGCTGGAGGAGGTTGCTGAGTTTGAAATCCAATGGGAAGAAATTACTATTGGGGAACGCATTGGTCTTGGTAAATTTCTGTCAATTTATTCAAATGGTTGTTTTCTTAGTCATGCTTCTGTTCTGGTGACAGTCTGCAAAATCTTTTTGTATGTGTACTTTTCTTTTAAATTACATTGAACCTTTTGTATTCCAGGATCATTTGGAGAAGTTTATAGAGGAGAGTGGCACGGAACAGTAAGTATCTTAGTTAAAATATTCTCATATGTTTTTATTTTATTAAGAAAAACGCAACCGTTACATTGAATAATATGGAAGAAACCTCAACCTCATATGATCTCTTGAGGACGAAAGATGTGAATCAATGTTTGTGGAGATACACACAAAGTGTTCATGCCACTATCAAATGTCAACTATTGTACTACTTAATATCCTGGTCAACAAAAAGAAACTATTGTGCTAAATAGAATAACTCCCTATTTTTAGAAAGAATACAATATTTTAAGAATAAAATAATTCTGCTTAAAAAACAATACAATGAGAAACCACTATAACCACTTGGTTAGTTTCTGGTTGCACAGTTAGGTCTTGTATCGAAAAGAAAGCTTTTGGTGTGGTGCATGAACTTTTGCAATCAATTATTTTATTATTAAACTCGAAAGCGATGTGTGATTTCTTTGCAGCAGACTTCAGTATTTTTGTGAAAGATGCTTTAGAAATTAGAATATGTCTAATGTTTGTGATAGTTGTTTTCACTAATTTGGAGATCTATCCTTTGTGGAGCACCATCCTCGTGAAACTTCAAGCAACTCTACGTTTAACAGGGTAACAAAATTGTTTTTGTAGGAAGTTGCTGTAAAAAAGTTTCTGCAGCAAGATATTTCAAGTGATGCTCTGGAAGAATTTAGAACTGAGGTATATATACTCCATGATTCAGTTCAAATGACATAAATAGACCAAGTACAGATGTTCTGGCTTCTTTCCTGTGTTCATATGTTTAGTGCGTGCTCATGTATTATATTGTGCATGTTGAGCTCATGCACACACCATATGTGCCTCATGGTAATGCATATTTTTCATGTCCAGGTGCGAATAATCAGGAGGTTGCGGCATCCGAATGTTGTTCTCTTCATGGGTGCTATTACTCGTGTGCCCAATCTTTCCATTGTCACTGAATTTCTTCCGAGGTATATTTTATTGATCTAAAGAGTTACAGTACCTTTGTGTTTATTTTGTAGCATGTAGGAGATAAGAATGTACGGTCATATACTAGTTCATTTTTATTCAGAATTTGATGTGTTAACAAGATGAGCTTATTTGGGACAGCTTTCATTTTACACAGTGTTACATGAATGACTATCAATCAATATATCTAAGGGTAAAATGGACAAAATGGTGCAGTAATCAATTTTAGACTCGTATCAATACCTGGAAGCATCAAGAGCCTTGCACGCTTTCCTCTCATGCACGTGCTAGGCTGTGTGCCTGCGTGGTGATCTGCGTTTATGCGCTAGCGGCTGGATTAGTCACCGGTAGAAGCGTGGGAAGCTGGGTGCACATGGGTCTGGTGATATGATGGTATCGAACAGATAATTAGAAAGAAAGAAAGACCTGGTTGCAAACTTGCGATTATAAATTGTACTACTACAGCAGCGATTTAATTTGTTTATCTCATAGTTGGGCCATTGCTACGGCACCAAAACTCTTCTATTTAAATTGAATGCTAGCGCTGCGGACGGCACAGATGTCACATTACTAGCATTGTATGTTGGAGACTTTTTAATATGGATAGGAATAAATAAGTTAAAAAATAATGGTACTATACCAACTGAGAAAGAAAAATCATCATGGCTGTGAGCAAAATGCAGGACAAATTTATTCAAGAAAACCAAATTAACATCTATTCAATAATAAAAGAAAATGTTCCATAGGGGGTTTAGAGAAATTCAATAATACTAGTAAATAAAATGCTATAAATGGCTGAACTTTATTACAAAATACAAATTAGATCAACCAGCTTCAAACAGGGATAGTTGGAGAATTTTGTGCTTCCTGCCAACAAAAGAAATATTTAAACAATATGCATTGGCTATGAAATCAAGGTGCGCCAAGAGGCGCATTTATTTTCTAGTCATAGCAATTTACTATTTTGTAAGTCAAGCTGAGTCAGTTGACCTGTGTCATAGACTCGTAATATGATAGACACATTTTGGAACATACACCTGTAACCCCTTTAAGAACAGTGCATCAAGCATATGATAGTTGCTCATTTTACATTATTAATCACTCGTCCCTTTTTGTATTGGTATTGCAGAGGTAGTTTATTCCGGTTGATTCATCGTCCCAACAACCAATTAGATGAAAGGAAGCGCTTAAGAATGGCACTTGATGTGGTATGCATAATGCATGACTCGACATTATTGTTAACACAATTACTGATAAATATGCAGAAGCTCAGCCAAAATATTATTTACTAAGTTTTCTTCAATGCCCTAGGCTCGTGGTATGAATTATCTGCATAACTGCACACCCGTGATAGTCCATCGAGATCTAAAGTCCCCAAACCTACTGGTTGACAAGAATTGGGTTGTGAAGGTAATACACAAGTCACAGTGTTAAACTAGCAATGAAAAACATTTCGTTCTATTCTGTATTGAGCTACTTAACTTTTTGAAACTAGGTTTGCGACTTTGGTTTGTCAAAAATGAAGAACAAGACCTTCCTGTCATCAAGATCAACAGCTGGAACAGTAAGCTTGAACAATTTCCGCAATTCTAGTATAATTTTTTTATTTGTGCAGCGATTCTGTGTTCGTTTTAAAATGGACATTGCTTCAAAATTGTGCAATTCTGGGGAGAGTAAAAGCACATTTCCCTCGCATGATTAAATTTGTTTGTAGCGTTCTTTTATTTATACAACAGATAATCCTTAAAGACTACGCTTAACTTGTGGTTATAGATCTTAAACTCAATAGGCTATTTAATTAGATAATCCTTAAAGACTACGCTGATAGACAGTTGCAAACTTATATGCTCTATAGGCAATTCTCTAGTTCCCACCGGCCTAAAGTTTGTCTGTGCAAGATTTCATTGCTCCATAAGTTGGACTGAGCGTTACCATTGTTGACAAGGAGCATTTATGTTGATGTGCAGGCGGAGTGGATGGCACCTGAAGTACTTCGTAATGAACCATCAGATGAGAAGTAAGTTCTTTCCCAAAACTAAGTTCAGATGTACTCATACTTCAAATGAGGTTGTGATTTCTTGAATCCTTGTGCTTATTGGCAGATGTGACGTTTTTAGCTATGGAGTCATACTATGGGAACTATGTACACTGCTGCAACCTTGGG
Organism: Leersia perrieri; assembly: GCA_000325765.3. Taxonomy (NCBI): domain Eukaryota; kingdom Viridiplantae; phylum Streptophyta; class Magnoliopsida; order Poales; family Poaceae; genus Leersia; species Leersia perrieri. The sequence continues at coordinate 22,492,833 of CM002480.1, forward strand.
AAGGCATGAACGCCATGCAAGTCGTTGGAGCTGTCGGGTTTCAGAATCGTCGCCTTGATATTCCAGATAACACCGATCCCGTGATAGCAGGAATAATTACACAATGCTGGCAGACGTTAGTGTGCCCAACTCACTTTTTCGCTTGTTTTAATTTTTCCAGGCACACTGAACTTGCATTCCTGTTTGCTGAGGACATACATAAACTTGTCTTCTCAATGTTGCTTCCTGTATTTGGTGTAGGGACCCAAAGTTGCGACCATCATTTTCAGATATCATGGGCACATTGAAACCATTGTTGAAGAACATAACCAACAATCAAGCGCCAAGGCAGAGAGTACAGCAAACAGAAGAGTAAGAGGAAAAAAAAAAGGATGTTACAGCTGCCCAACGGCGTTAAGTATAGCATTTTTTTAGTTTTTTGTACAGCAACACCAAATGCGTGTTCAAGATTGGAAAGCGTGATGATGTTAATCTTCTGTGAAGACCAGCGCTGCCAGCCCCGTCCATAGAGGAGTAAAAATATGAATGGCGGCAAGAAATGTGCAAACGCGGATCAAATGTTCAGCACAGTGGAAACACCAGAGTCAAGAAATCACATGGCGGGCGGAAGTTACAGGTGCTTTGTTCATACCATCCTCTCTCTTCTTCTACCTCTCGTCTCCACCAAATGGTGGGTATTTGTGTAATATGTCAAGCTGCCAACAGATGATTTGCTGTCAATCAGGGAAAGAAAATGAAAAAGAGAAAACAGTTGTTCAGATTGCGCTTTGCTTTGCTCATGTCCACCATACTTTTTTTTTCTCCAAAATGTTTGTTCGGCCTGAGCCAGAGCCACCGGAAAGGAGCTCCCCTGTGTTGGCAAAACGCCACGCGATCTGTGGATGATTGCCTCGGACACGCGCGGCTCCCGCGTATTTCTCGAGTTTTTGACGTGTTCATAGCCAAGCAAACTCCCCCGAACGCGCCGCGACCGGCCCGGCCCATGCGCGCCTATCTATCTCTTCCCGTCCTCGTCCTCGTCCCCGCTCCCCTTCCCGCCAACTAACGTACACCGTCACCGATCGAGCCACAGCATCCGAACGCGATGGCGAGCGTGTTCTGGGGAGGTAACAAGCCGGCGGACGAGGTGGCCGACTTCGACGAGTACGACCCCACCCCATACGGCGGCGGCTACGACATCGCCCTCACCTTCGGCCGCGCCCTCCCTCCCTCCGACGAAACATGCCACCCCATCTCCACCGCCTCCTCCTCTTCCTACGACAACTCCGTCGCCGCCGCGCCGCACCGCAGGAAGCCACAGCCCGAGGAAGCCTACGGCCACGGCAGCGGAAGGAGGCCAGAACCTGACGACGACGGGAGGCACGGCGACTACGGCGGCGGCGGTGGGTACGGGAGGAAAGGACGCGTTGATGAGGATGACGACGATGACGGCGGTGCGACGCACGGCGGTGGTGGTGGGTACAGGAAGCCCAAGACGGGGTACGTGGATGCGCAGCCCAATTACCACGGTGGCCGCGGCGATGACCGGCCCACCTACGGTGGCGGCGGCCGCAAGAAGCATGTGAGTGTAATGCACGGGCCGGCCCATTTTTTTTCCTTCACGGGCCTCGTAAGTAAGCTTTCTTGCTGTGTTCTTGCCTAGGATGACGACGATGATGGCTCGGGCGACGAGAGGAAGCCGCGCTACAAGAAGCGCGACGACGACGACGATGGTGATGATGACAATGGCTACGAGAGGAAGCCACGTTACAAGAAGCGCGACGACGATGACTCGGATGATGAGAGGAAGCAGCGTTATGAGAAGAACAACCGCGGCCGCCGCCACGATTACGATGATTGATCTGAGGAACGGATTGATCAAGCGATTGTGAGAACGCTCTTGCTGGTTTAAGCCGTGCGATATTTCCATGCTAATAAGCAAGCTTTATTTTTTTTTTTGGTGGAACAAAAATAATCAAACTTTTGTCTCTGTTTTCTTTGCTGCTACCTGATCAGCTTCCGGTACGTGGCGTATGCTTGTAATCCTTTTGGAATAAAATGTATCTGCTTTGTTTTAATTATTTGTGTGTGCAACTCTGCAAATGTTCACCCCATATATGGTTAACATTAGGCCATACACTAGCAACACTGTACTATCTTCGTCTCAAAATATAACTATCTGAAGAATTTAAATATGTTTCTTGTCTAGGTTTATAGCTACAAATAAGACGAAAGGATTACTATGGTTTCCTATTAATTTGTGCTAAGATCACAGTGCCATTCGGTTTGCAATTGCGTGTGGTAATTTTTGATGCAGCAGGCAAGCATCATTAATTTTCATCCCAAAAGCAGTGATCTAAATCTGATCAAACCAGGTTGCTGGTAGCTAGCAACAAGCTCGCAAATACATGAACAGGAACACCAGCTAGCTTGATTAACGACAAGGAAACTAGTAGCCGATGTGACGGGTAGTTGGATCCTCCTAATGATATCACGCCACGTCACCACAACTCACTCACACGAGCTAGCACTAAAACCAGATCGCATTTAGAGGCTGCCCATATTTGCTTGCCCTTCTCACGTGCATATCATGACGTCTCAGAAAAAAAGAGAAAAAAAAAAGTGCATGCAACTACGCACGCCGTTGGCGTGCTGTGCAATAGTGCTATGGCTCGATCGCTAGTACGACAGCGTAGTACAATGGCATGGGAGGCGAGGCGAAAGAAGACTAGAAGAGGATGATGTTTGCGTCAGAAATGGTTGCTTTTAACTATCATATCGCGACACGTAAAGCCAGCCAGCGAGGCATTATTGGGCGTGAAGCATCGTCCGATGGATCGACTTGTCGCTGATCGAGCTAGTGACGTTCTAACAACCTATCGCGCTCGATCGAAAACACACATCTTGCCGCAAGGACTTAGGAGCAGCCAGTGCGTGCCGTGCGTAGGAGATCCGGACGACGGCCGGGTTGGGTTGTAAACGAGTCAAGTGTACTCTCCGACGCTCTATGGAGCTCATCAATGGTTTGCAGAAGATGATGATAACACAACTGAGCGGCTTCACGATGCACTAGTTGTATTTGAATTATGATGGTGGCGCTAGAGTTTTGAACGGCGACGACGAACATCATGCATTATAGTTGTTAGCGCGTAGTAATTGTTGAAGCATGAAGCTAAGACGTCGTTTGGTTGAGGTTGATTGTTTTTACGCACGCAAAACCAGAAATATTATTAGTATATAATTAATTAAGTATTAACTATTTTAAACTTAAAAAATAGATTTATTTAATTTTTTTAAAAAACCTCTCTATAATTTTTTTTAAAATAATACATCATTTAGCGGCTTAAGAAGCGTGCACACACTAGTATGAGGAGTAGCCATTTGCGCTATGCAAATTAGAATGCGGCCTAAGTCTTTTTCTATGTGAGGTTTTGAGACTAATAACTCATGTATTTTATGACTGTGTATATCCCACGTATACATATGCCAGAATAATGATTTACTCCCCCGGTCATAAATATATGACGTTGGTTAGTTCACTTTTGAGCTAATGTCATATATATATAAATTATACAGAGGGAGTATTATCTAATGAAAAGTCGTTGTTGTTGCCATCGTAGCGGCCAAGAACTAGCCACTCGTTTCGCCGGGCCGAGCACCGGGGTGAACGTACGTACGCACATGAAGAACAAGATTGGGCTGGACCGGCGCCGGTGTGTATCGTCTCCATCCTGAGAAATGATGAATATAGTTCTACAGGGTATCCGAGCGAGATTGAATGCGCCGCATGGATGGCGCGAGCTATGTGGAGCACACGTTGGATTTAGCCTTGCATCATGTATTGATTGCAAGATAGCGCTCCTTAAAAAGGTAAGGGCCAAGTGGCCTAAGAGGAAATCAAAGTTTGCTATTACACGGTTGAGCACAGCTACTGCAACAACAGATCACTCATAGGGATATTTCCATTCATCATAAAGGCACACATTCGAAGTAGAAACGTGCTGAAAAATTCTGATGTTTCTTTCAAGCCACACATTCCATCAAGTTGACAGTTCACAGAAGGGATACCATGACTTTTTTCCGCTCGTTCTTTAGTTTAATTGTTGATATCGCGTCCCAGTAATCTTTATTTTCCATTGCATGAATTTGCTGTTGAGTGGGTGCATAACCGATGGAAGCTCACTGTTCCAAACTATATTGGTGAATGTGCAGTGTTTTGCTTGTCCGCTGTGTGTTAGAAAGCTTCTCTCGCATAGGCTGTAGATTAAGTCGCATGGTCATTGTCGTATGGATGGTCCTTGGACTTATATGGGTGTGTCATTTATGTTGTACGTAGTGTGCCATATAGCTCTAAACGGGTTTCAAACTAAACGTAGTGTGAACACGAGATTAAAAATTTTAGGGTCCGAGTTTAACATTATACAAAGTATAAAATGAGTGTGAGTAAAGCGGTGGGTTCCATATTTAAAATTTTTCCAAAAATTATACAAAGTTACTTCTCTATAAGATAAATCAACCCTATAAAATTTAATTGAATCTGACAAAATTTTATAGTGTGAATACGAGTTTAAAAATTTTAGGGTCCAAATTTAATGCGATAAAAAATATAAAATGAGTATGAGTAAAGCGGGTAATCATAGGTATTACCCTCTTATATCCAAAACTAAAATAGATAATTTTTTCTACTTATACCCTCCCCAAATTATAGGGTATGGGTGGGGTATGGATTACCTATATCCAGTGACAGGTCTAGGTGGGTCCATGCTGACTGGATATGAAAAGATTGATCCATATCGATCGTGACAAATTTTATAGAACGTTACTAGTTAGTGGGCTAGATTATGACGAATTTAGTGAAACGTCACCATATTTTGGACCTGATATCCATACTATAGATCCATGACGAAAAAATAGATATTATATATATAGTTAATGATATTTTCTGAATACGTCACGAAAAATCCGTTATAGATTAACAAATTTCCTGTAGTGAAAGGCAAATCGACGACGGCGAGGTCACTAGCATGGAGGGTGGCACGGGAGGGGATTAGGTGTTAAGGGGTTTGAGGCTGGCAGCAGGAAATAAAGAAGAAAGAGAAGAGAACCACCATCATCACCAAGTTTTGCTAGCTACCGGCTGGCCGGTGGCATCGCCGATAGCAGGAGATTAGGGAGAGAGAAGGGAGATTATGATTTCATATGATATGTATAATGTATTCATATGACTAACATGTTGGTATCCTGCCATGAGGCTTGCAATGTTTGTGTGTAGAACGGTTTGGAATCTATTTGGACTTGTATAACACACTACATACATTCGGGATTTGAGAAAACGTTTTCAGTGTTTGGGGACTTAGATGATAAGTTTCGGGAGTTCAAGGACCTATATGAAATAGTCACATAAGTTTAAGGACCGTTTGTGCACTTTACTCATCTTCAAATGTGCATCCTTTCTATACCATTTAATAAAAATGATACTTAAGGTTTTCCTTTTCACAAGTGAAGGAAAAAATAACTTCCGATAGGGACCTTCCACAATTTACGACACACACAAGCTATTTGGACGAGGACTTGGTCGACAAATATCTTCACTTTCGAGCTTTAGTTAGGACTTACAAATACTCTCTTATACTCCCTCTGTGTTTTTTTAAGTTGACGTCGTTTAGTTTAGATTTGAACTAACCGACGTCATTTATTTAAAATTGGAGGGAGTACTTTGATTGAAACTTTGAAAGTGATGCCGTCTTTAAGGATTAAGAGTGACCAAGAGATAAAGGCACCAAATGCACCGTCTCTAAAATGTAGCCCCTGTTTATGGATTGTAACATTTATCTTCAACACAAACATAATTTGAGTAATTTTTCTTATATTTTTTATGAAATCTGTTGCAACAATTTATAAAATACATCTAAACTTTTACAAGTACACACTGCTATCAACATATAGACACTATAAAATACATATAGATTTTTTTGCACAAATATATTTATAAATGATTTGTGTAAATGTGTCTTTAAGAAATACTGCTTGGATATGTGCTAGTAGTCACTCCATCCAACAATCATTATAAGCATTTATTTTTTGCATGGTCTTTGATGGGCTATTTGATCAATAATATTTAAAAAATAAGTTATTTTAAATAATAACATGTGCATATCGATATTTTTTAATGTATTACTATAATGAGACAACCCTAAATTATATATTAGACATATATTTGGCTGTAACATTTGTGATTGTACCTCGAATTGCAGACAAGGGCTCCCAAATGTCTTGAATATAATTACTTCCCCAATCTCACAAAAATTCTGTGAATCAGATAATTTTCTTTCTATTAGGCCCCCTTTGATTCAAAGAAAATTTGGAGGAAAAATGGAGGATTCAAATCCTATAGGATTTTTTTTTTCTACGTTGCCCTTTGAAATAAAGGATTGGAAACTTTCAAATCCTTTGAAATTCCCTATGGAATAGTTGATTGAAAGTATATTTTGGAGAAAAATTTCTAAGAGCTCCAACCTCTTGGAAAATTTCCTATGAGTTTATGTCTCTCTTTCAATTCCTGTATTTTTTCTATGTTTTGCAATATTCTGTTACGCGCTTATATTCCTGTGAAAATCCTGTGCCTTTTTTATTCTTTTATTTTTGTAATTCTACGAGTCAAAGAGGCTCTTAAGAAACGTTTCATTCAATTCTAGATTCGTTTATGTAGGACGGAGGGTGGACATAAAAGGTCATTGTTTCCTGTACTGAGTACCTTTGGAAAAATCAAATGATACACATGACTCGAGTAAGAAACATGAAGGACGAAGCTTTTTTTTTTTTTTTGAGAAGCTATTCTTTCCACGCTGTTCTCGCAACCATCCGAGAGGATATTTTCTTATATAGAAAAGCCTTTTTTTTTTAAGAATGCTTGAAAAACAAGGCTGTTACACGTGGGAGAAAATTTACGCGACAAACAGTTGTAGCGTAAATCCTGTCATTCCTGTGCCTTTGTCTTGCAGTTGCAGCATGCGCAAAAAAATCTGAATAAAAAATAAACAAAAGAAAAGCCGCGCGGCAACCTTGAAAACTACCAGTACCACTAGTACTTCATGAAAACGAAAGAAATGTACATGGAGTAATTATCCAGTCTCTAAAACGAAAAGGAAAGATCAAAGCAAATACTCCTCCTTTAATAGTAGTACCATCTCATCACGAGTTGCCTGCGAAACAGCAAAAAGAAAAAGAAAAGCTAGGAGCGACCCGCCTTCACTTCACAAGCGCACCTTCACTTCACAAGCTCACCTTCCTTCTTCCTCTGCTCCCGGCGAGCCTCTCGCTTCCGCCCTCTCACCATCACGCGCCTTGATGGAGGTCTCGACCGCGGCGGCGGAGGTCGACGGGCTGGAGGAGAGCGGCGTGGCGGTGTACCTCCCCAGGTTGCTCGCCGGCGTCATCTCCGGCGCGCTCACCGGCCTCTTCGCTCTCGGTACTTAAACTCGCCCGTCTTTGTTACCTCCTTTGATCCTTTCCCTTGTGATTGATTTTGCCGAGCTGTGTTCGTGATGATTCTTTAACGCTGGCGAAGCATTTGATTTCCCGTGAGTGAGTTCGATTTTGATGTGGATTTTTTGCGTTGTTGATGTAAATAAAGCTGGGGCCTTGACCGGAGCGGTGACCGGCGCGCTCGCCGGAAGGGCTTCCGATAGCGGCGTGCTCCGGGGAGCTGGATTGGGGGCGTTCGCCGGAGCTGTACTATCCATTGAGGTTCTTGAGGCTTCACGTGCTTATTGGTGCTCCGCCCGGCTGGGCTCTCATGGCACATCATCCATGGTCAGTAAGCAGTTCTTCCATGATGTTCTTGCTGCCTGCAGTTTTAGACTCATGTGCCGTCCACTTATTCACCATGTTCAGCTCGTTGGCTCACAGCCAGCTCTTAAGTAAAAACCACTCAGCCGAGCCAACTTCTATTAAGAAATCATTCAGCTCAACCATTTTCAATCAGCCCAGCCACTCGAATAGGACCATTGTTTTATCAGAACAAATGATGTCGCTTAGTATATCTGACGAATTCATTTCTTTGAAAATTGTATGCTCATCAGCCAATATGTTAGTATGTCGTTTAGTCCACGAATGCTCGAGCATGATTTTGAAATGTTTATGCTCATCTATCTTTGTAAGATGTGAGACTAAGAAAATTTCATGATTTGGTGTTCAGTCAGATTTCATAGAACAGCTCCTTCATGCGCGGTTTGTGCAAGAGCAAATTGTACCTTCAACGTACGCCACGCATCGTTGGCAGGTCAGTTGCATGTTCTGTTGTTCTAATTTTGTTTTGCTGTGCGGCTGTGGTTCTCATAAAAAAAGTTTTTTATTGAAAAAAACTAATGTTGTCCACCATGTCATTATTATGTTTGTTAAAATTTATATTTTTAAACCACTTATTTTGTTGAAACAACGTTACAAATTCATTGGCTAGTAGGCCCTGGTACTACAGGAATTCATATGTTTGTTTCACAGAATCACAGTTAATTGGAATCCGTCGTTATTTACTGTAGCATTTTTTTTTACACTGAACTTCTTATACCTCATCAACAGGTTGGCGTTTCAGATTTTGGTCATGATGATCTATATGATATTTTTGGAGACTTTTCATGCAAAGGGCTTTCACGGGAGTCACTGAAGAAATTACCACACTATGTAGTGACTGATCAAACCCGGAACTCATTTGGTGAAGACCTCTCTTGCACTATTTGCCTGCAGGTACCGTTATCAAAACTAGCCTTTTGTCGTCGAAGATCCTGTCATGCACAATTTTGCACATGGTTTTGGTTCAACAACAATAAAAAGAGCAAAACAACGTACAATGTTGAAGTTACGTCCATTTAATTTCACAGATGATATAGTCAACGTTTAGTTGGCATAATTTGAACTTCCTTTTAGGTAAAGTTTGTTAAGAATATCAAGATCACCAATGATTTGGAAATTGGTGATAGCATGCCATTAGGTGATTGCTAAAAGTCTACAGCTGGTTGTTACTTGTCAGTGATCGTTGGTCAGATATCTTTGTAAGATGTGCGGTTTGTGCAAGAGCAAATTGCCTTGGGTAAATGACGAACTGCTGGATACCTGATTGGCTAATTGGGAACCAATCAGGAACAGGAACAGTATAAATTCTTCTCACTTCCACCAAAGAACAATTTAAATCTGTGCAATTAAATTCGTTCATAATCGTTGAATATGGTCTATTAGCATTGATTACCAGCCAGTAACCAAAGCTTTTCCTGTCCTTCTTATTGAACCAGAAAATACGGCTCATTTTGAGAAATGAATCATGCAAGTACATATCTAGCACTGTAGCTAATAGTTGTAGCTGGGTAGTAATGGATGCGATATGATTGTTCTAGTGTGGTATGTAGAGCAGGGAGATGCAACGACCTCCGTTTTTATGTTCTCCTTTTATGGCAACTTGCGTACCAAATTATGCCTGCTAATTAATGCAATGTGGTTAAGATTTGCTTTGCAGTTTGCTCTCTCCTCACTCTCAAAATCTCAATGTCACTACTTCCTTATCCCCATTGCAGGATATTGTAACCGGTGAAATGGCGAGGAGATTGCCGAATTGCTCGCACACTTTCCACCAGCCTTGCGTTGACAAATGGCTCGTTGGCCACGGTTCATGCCCTGTATGTAGACAAGGCGTGTAATGTAACGGCAGAAGGTAAAACCTCGCATTCTGCAGGCTCCTGCCTTAGAAGAAAGAAGAGAGTAGTTGTGCAAAATGTTTGCTCTTGATAGCGCCCCCCATAGAGGTAACATACACAGTAGCTTTGTAAATTAGAAAATCCCCCTGTTTTACTTTTACCAGCGTAAGCAGAGACTGTAAATCTGACGATCCGACACTCTTTCTTACGCTGAGTTGCAATGTAAAATGGAATAAGGTTTTCTCTACCGCGGAGCTCTTCAGGGCCGTGGTGAATGCAAGGCCATAGGAAATGGCTTGCATGGACAGCCGTTTTACCTGCTGTTGTTCAGTGTACAGTGCATGCAAATGTGATGGTTTTTTTCTTCGTAAGTTCATAGTATCGATCAATTGTATAGTCCATGCATGTGGGGGAAGCCCAGCAACTGCAACTGCAAGATCGTAAGTAGTGATGGTCGCATTGATAGGATTCCAGGATTAGGCAGGACCAGTGGTCGTGATCGCCATGTCCCCATGTTGCGCCCATTCCTGGTTCCAATCCATGCAACTATGCAAGCCATCATCCATCATCCGACGGTGGTTCATCAGTCCATGGCAACGTTGAAGTACCAATGTCTCTGGCTGAATCGCTGTTTCATCAGCTCAGCTGCATCACTGTGTAAGACATTGTAGTTTCTTTAATGGAAACTGGAGAGGGCTTCGACCCTCTCTTTTGTCAAAAAAAAAAAAAAAAAAAAACTGCATCACTGTTCCTACTAGTGCACGCGCGAGGAGGTTGATTGGGTGGATGTGCCTGAGGTTGACGGAGGCGGCAGCATCCTAGTACAGCGTCGCATCGCATCAGCCGCTCTGCGACTGCGATGGAGCAGCCCCTCGCCTGCTGGCTTGGTCGCCGTCGCAGCTCAGAATCTTTGCGCCGGTGCTGCTGGTTTGGTGCCCTGTCGTGCGCCACAAAATCTCCCTGATCGCCGTCAGGGCTCGGAGGCCAGTGTACCAATTGGAAACCGAGTCACTGGAAAGAATAGCTTCAGGATATACTGAAATCCTGAAACAAAACAAAAACCAAAGCAGAGGAGCTGCATTTGTTATATAGATGCCGAAATCCATTTACACAATCAACAGAGGTTAGATCACAAAATACCAACCATATTACTGCTGGGTAGATAAACAACCTATAAGTATGTTGTTAAGAGGAATGGTTCCTTCATGCTTATAGTCTGACATTGTGCACTACCAAACTGCAGATTCGAGTCATCGTGGGTTACTAGTTACTATAGGGACAGAGTTAAACCGTAGCTTAGAGGTGTTTAGTACTTGAACTTCTTGTCCTGTACAAAAGGAAGATGACGTGAACTTGGGTAGTGTCTGAACTTCTACTGTCAAAAGAAGATGATGTGTGAACTTGGGTTCAACATCCTCAACCTATTTTCACCTTAGAATCCATACGTGGGGACTGCAAGAAATAATCAAATAACTGCAATAGATACATTGAAGTGCCAACAAACCAATAGAGACAAATCCCAAACAGAATCACAGGATTCAGAAAAAATGAAAGGTGGGGGAAATGTAGCTGAAAATCACCTGAGTGTCAAGAAGGTCCTTCTCTTGTATTTCATCACTTGTTGCGAGACCGACAGCCCTCCTATGGTGATCAATGCAAAACGTGAAGACATATTTGAACACTTTATCAGTGATAACTGAATAAATGGTGCATGAAGGAACAAAAAATTCATTGCCTTGGGCATTCCACGACTTACCGTTATCCTCTCAACAATTTTGCTGGTTTCAGGATCAAAATAAGGGAGTTTAGATGTTTTTATGTTGCCGAGGTCAACTTCAGGGTCACCTTTTATCACCGATTTCCACCATTTTGTCTGATTTTGCTTTGTCAGTAGTATAGACAGTGTATTCCCATCCTCTAAAGGAATTACCACAAAACAATGCATGGCATACTAGTCAACGAGTGTCGTGCAGGAATTGTTATCAGTGAGCATTGTAACAAGGATTAAACTATTTTATGTACCAATGGTCCAGAAGCACTCGGCGACTGTAACTGGTTGATAAAGCTCCCCCTGCAGAGAAACATAAGCAGAACATATGAGTTACTCGTGTTTTTTTAGTCAATGTAGCAGCCGACTATATAAAACATTAGGATTTTTACTTACATCAATTATACAAGAGTATCCTTTCAGTCCAACCTTCAGATGGTTCTTCATAATCTCACAGATAACAAGAGTTGATTTTGTTCCTTGGGGAACTGGAACGGTTATATTAACCTCTGGCAATTGCTGAGTCCAGGAATACTTCTCCAAGTCCAGACCATTTTCAGCATTAGGCTTAGGGTCTAAGATGCAATACAAAAGGAGGATATCCCTTTAGCTCACTGAAATCCAAAACGGCTAAATCAAAGCAAGACTTAAGAAATATTAAATGCACTTAGTTTTGTAAATATGTAATAGCATTTGCTGCTTATATGTTGAAAGCATTAGGATATGCCACATATATTTTTGCAGCTCACATATCTCTATGATGGCGACCCGGCAAAAAAAATGCAGTAAAAAAATATTGCTACTGATGGCATTGGTCAACTGATCTGACAATTATATATAACACTTGAAACCATTGTTGTTTCCATTAATAGAGAATCAGTAATAACAGCTTCATAGTGGTTTATGAACTTTATAAACATGCACAACCATTCTTTTTGGAGCACATGCAGGAGGGTTGTGTGTCTTTGATTCAAAGATAGAAGCAAATTCCAACTAACAATTAACCAACTAGCAAAGGCAGCAGACCCAAACTGAACAAGAAATACAGAATCTGAAGTGTACTGCTATGTGTAACATATAAAACCAAACTTGTTAGCAAATGATATATTAAAAGGTGGAAGATACCAGGCCTGATTCACCTTGAAAATTAAATGTAAAGTAAAAATTATGAAAGTTCATTAATTAGATAGATTATGATGGAAATCTAATTTATCAGGAAGCCAGTGAGGATAGCTTAGAACAAAATTGTTAGGAAAACCGAGGCACAATGCAATGACACCGCTTCGGACTGCCAATTCTCTTTTTGTTATTTTTCTAATTCTTTGCAGGGAGCTTTGGACTGCCAATTCAATCTCGCCGGACTAAAGCTTCAACGGAGCCAATTTGACAATGAACCCGGCGATGACAACAGGAGTCTTGGTAGGAAAATACTTAAAGTCCTAATAAGAAACTAATCCAACTACTAGGAATATAATCCAAATTGCAGAAATTCGGATCATGTCAGCTAACAAAAATCTTTTGGCTTAATGCATCAGTATAAAAAAACCACAGAAACTTTAACAAAATATAAAATGCATATAAACTGCTTGCAATCACCAGGCTATTACCAAAATTTGGGCCTCTTGTTTATACACACCACCAGGCTATAGCCAAAATTTGGGCCTCTAGTTTATACACATTTAATGCACTACTAATGCTGATTTGGTGAGATAAATCTCAAATCAATCGCAGTCAGACAACCAAAGCATATCGTGGAGATTTGGAAATTTTGCTACTATGCTGGAAACAAAACCGAAAAACTCATAAACCTTGAAGAGTTTATAATCTGTTAGATGTCATGATGCCTAGAACCATCACCCATTTTAACGTTATGCTTTGCCCAGACTAATCAGTAAGATTTTGAACAACCTTTTACTCCCTCAAGTCACCAAATGTGCAACATGGTATCGGACTTGAAATTTACAACTGCACAATGATTCCAAATTCCACCATATCTGCAACCTAGATTTATCTGAGATTATATCTCCACATAAAACCACACAATCCATAGCAGATTGAAATCTAGAGTAGACTGACTAGTGAGCCTATCTAGCTTGACATAAGGGGGCACATCTACTGATTCGAACTCAATGCGACTGTACCTGCCACCAAATTCCGCAGAAAAGGTAGAGACCAACAGGTAAAATCTACAATTGATTATCAATAGGAGCATACAGGTCATCAAAGCAGGCAACATTTCCATTCGAACAAGCTTAACTAGAAGGCCACGGTACGAGATTACTCACCCCCCATGCGCTCCGCTTCCGCTGCCCTCCCCGCCTCCCCCTTCGTCGTCTTCCGCCTCTTCTTCTCCGCCTCGGCCTGGGCTTCCGCCGCCATCCCCGCCGCGGAGGGCTCGAGGAACAGGTCGGATCGCCGCTGCGCGACGTCGATCTCCGCCTGGAGGAACGGGAGCGGGCCACCCTTGCGCTTGAGCACAGCCGCGAAAACCTCCTCCGCCGCATCGTCCTCCTCCCGGATCTCGGTGAGGATCACCATTGGCTGCGCGCTAGGTCTAGGGTTTGGGAGCTGCGTGTGCGAGAGGAAGCTTTGGAGTCGGAGGAATGGAGGCTTTCGTTTGCGCTGCGCCAGAGTTATACGGATAAGAGGAGGTTTACGAGAGGTTGTAGAAAAGCGGCGGCGGATGGTGGCGGAATGGAACCAGATAGATGTATGACATATGGGGCCTCTACGCGCGGAGGGCCCACTGGACGGTGAGTGTTACTGGAACCGAAATCGCCGCATGGTACAGTAATCTCAAGCCGCATGACTGGTGCGCGGGTAATTTGGTGAGGTTTAATCGTTAATCCATAATCAAGACTGACTGTTAGCCTGTTAGGCTGTTATACTTGTGGTGACAATATCAGAATATTTCATCCGCAATACCTTTGTGGGCTTCCGACAATACATAGGCCTGTTTCTAGGTCCAACTAAATGGCCCAACATTTAACCAGCTACGCTCAAGCCTGCTTCAACCGAAGCCGGCCTGAAGTTTAAGTGCTTTTCGTTTTGTCTACCGAAGATCAGACAATGGTTGGCCACCCAAAAGACTGACCTTATCCACTAAAATTTTCCATCCTACAGTGCAGATTTACACCTCCTGAACCAAACGTGAGCCCGCTTCACTGACCAAGCATCCACTGAAGAAGCAGCCTAGCAGCAGAAATGGCGTTGCCGCTGCTCAAGTCGCACTCTCACTTCTCCGCTCTGCACTCCGCGAGCAGCACCGAGCTCCATGGTCGCTCCCGTGCAACAGTAACGTTTCCTACATCCTCCTTCGCGTTCTTCTTCCATAATTCCTTGCTAATTTCACGTACTTGTTCCAATGCTACTGTTCAATTTGCAGCTCGGTGGATTCCAGGACATAAGGTTCAACTCCATCCATTCCAAGGTGAAAGGTCCTTGTGCATTTTAATTTTTCACTGTAAAAGAAGAAAAGCAGGGGTGATTGGTGAGGCAATTATAACGCGATCTTCTTGTGTTGCAGAGATTAGCCGGGAGGGGTTCATTGGTGAAGGCTAACGCCTCCCCATTCGACTTGGTGACGCTGATGGTGACGATGGTGGAGCACGTCGACCTGCAGAGAGACTATGTCGTGCACAAGTCGATCTGGCATCTCAGCGATGCGAATCTCAAGAGCGTCTGTACGTCGTCGTTACACACGCGCATCCTTTTTAACTTCACCTTTTATGCAGTTAATTTTTTTGTTACTACGTCTGAACCTGAAACTTTTCTAAAACATTTCTGTCTGCCTCGTAGATACGTTCTACGCAATGTTCACAGTCTGGGGCATCTGCTTCTTTGCGTCCATGAAGGCAAGCACGCATGTAGAACTGAAATTATATGTGTAGCTTAGCTTTTAGCACTCGCTGAAATTGTATGTTCGGTATGTGTGGATTTACAGGATCCTTTCTACGATAGCGAGGCGTACAGGGGACAAGGGGGTGACGGCACCGTGCACTGGTACTATGATCGGGTATGTAGCAAGCTTGCTTTGAGCCTTTTTTCTCCCATGACACGAAGAAAGAATATTCAGATCAACTACTCAAGTTGTGAATTAAACTCGAATAGCTGATGTTTCCTGAAGTCTTGCTACTGAGATATATGACCAACAATCTTGCTGATCTTCAATGGCTGATTCTGCAGCAAGAAGACCTGGAGGCGTCTGCAAGGGAGGAGTTGTTGAGGGAGGAGCTGCTCGAGGAGATTGAGCAGAGGGTTGGAGGGCTGAGAGAACTCGAGGAAGCAGCCAAGGAGGAGCAACTCACTCAGTGACGATGAGGTCACCCATCCATGGAAGTGACTGCGTGTCCATATGGCACGGTGCAGCTGCATTATGTAATATGGTGCAACGTCACTGTGTAATTGCAAGATACAGTTGCCTACTTGCCTGGTGTCTGATACTCTGATGTATGTGTTACGCCAGTATATTGGCTAGTCTTTTCAGTGTTGGCATCAGACACAGAGGGAAGCAAACAGGTGCTTCGTATACATGAATACATCTATTACATTTTTACTGTAGGCTAAAAGGAGCTATTGTGTTTGTCCAAAGGTGTAGAAATTACAACGTTAGTCATAAGGAGAATCCTATCATGAAATTTAGAAAAGAATTAGACAACGAACAGAACATACGACGGGCCGATTTTATGGGCTTGATACAGAAGGCCCATAGAAGTCAGACGGAACTTTTATGCCATATTGGCAGCCCATGTTGGATCGCAACCAATTGTGGCGATCCAATCTGCGTCGTCTCTGCGAGATCACAGCCTATGGACCGTTGCACTATGACAGGCTAACATTCCTAGGCCTAACGGTGAAGTACCGGCCCATTATTCATCTACGTCAATGGATCCCTACCAAAATCTGATCAGAGGCAGAATATCTCGCTGATCACACGTATAGATGGCCAAATGGGCCGCCCGGCACGGCAAGGCCCAAGCACGGCCATGCCTGGGTTGAAGCCAGTCGGGCCGGCCCAGCAGTGGGAAGCGAGGCCCAGGCACTGCACATGGCACGGTGGACCGTGCCATGCCGGCCCACCGTTCTATGGGCTAAAACTTCCGACAATAAGTCTAATTTAGGTCTCTCACAGTGTAGAATAAGCCTACTTTAGGCCCAAAACTATAGACATAAGTCTATTTTAAGTCCCTCAACCATAGGATAAGTATAGTTTGGTCCAAGATGTCTAGAATAAGTCTATTTTTCGTCCTTTCTTTTTTAATTATTTTATCGGGCTGTGTCAGCCCGGCCTAGTATGCTACAAGGAGGCCTAGGCATGGCCCGACAGAGCCTAACCAATGTCGGGCCCGTGCCGTGCTTGGGCCGTGCTAAATCTCCGGGCCTTGGGTCGGGCCGTGAGCCGCGGGCCATATGGCCATCTATAATCACACGACACGAATCATCAGAAGCCCTCTCTGCAGAACGGTCGAGTTTAGCGAGTTTTATGAATTGTCCCGTTTTTTCTCCCAAAATCCGACGGAGGCCATTCAATATTATTCAGATTGGGAGGAAAAATTTTAGGTAACTATTATAATGACAGAATGTTGTCGAGGTTGAGTATGCATCGAAGCACATGTCCACGATCATATGCCAACAACACAAACACAATCCACTAGGAGAAACCTAACACCAAACCGATCGCCGTCAGGCTAGCAACGACACCACGCGAAGGGACTAAAAAATGACGCCTCCAACAAGGTTAAGATGTCAAAGATGTTGTCGTCGCTATTTTGGTTTTCACCTATAGATCCTCACTACAAGAGTGAGGGTTAGGTAACTTGACCGCACCCAAAGAGGGTTACGACGCCTGAAGACGTAGTTGTTGTTGGCCTAGCAGAATGCTGAGGCTTTCGTCTGGACCGTGCAACCCTATCTTTAATCGTTACCCACCAATTCAGAAACCACCCTCCAAATGTTGCAGCACGAAGTCACCACCACATTAGACTGATGCCCCTCTGCCGATGCACTTCCAGTCTCAACGAACAGGACCACTACCGTCCTCGTCGTCGGTGTCCACCATCACATCGCCACTCCCTCATATGCTAGCTCGGACCATCTTCACCACGTCACCTATCGGCCTCCTTGCTGGATCCGGCCAAAGAGTCCGGAATTGAGCATTATTGTCTTAGCAGCTCAAGTCTTCTTTTGCACAACCTACCGTCATCCTGTCTATAGGGCTCCCTACCTAGAAGGAGGGAGCACCACAAGGAAGGCTCAGTCATTGCCAAGGACAAAGACAAACTGCCGCCAACATGTCTGCCTTGTCACCACTCCCTGCGTGCTCCCTCCGGCTTATGAATAGTCTTCGACATATAACACTAATCATTTAGCCACGTTAAGTTGTTGATATCGTTCGCGACTTGTCGTGTTGTTTCCCAATACAGCTGAATTATCGCCACCGAACGAGTAGCGAACCGGCCGGCCAGCAGTACACTGCAGTCTGCACTCCACACAGGCCACACAGTGTGGTGCGTACGTGTCAACTAGCCAGATAGCCAGCCATTCGATCGGCACATGAATAGGGTTCAGAACTTCAGAAAGTTCAGCTCATCAGAAACTAGCTATAGTTATTTCGACGCTGATCTCTCGCAGGCCGGGCAGGCTGAATATGGCTGATGCAAGCTTCGTCCCATGGCTGATGCAAGCTTCGTCTGAGCCTTGTGCAGGTCAGGCCGCGGCGAGCCGGGAGTAGGGCTGCAGCAGATGGGCCTGCGTACGGCGCGGGAAGAGACGGCAGCGGCGCTGCGCGCGACGTGATCGAGACTGGAAAAGAAGGGCTGGCTGCCTGGCTGCTTGGATGCTGCAAAGCTGCTGACCGATCGAGACAGGGTACTGCGTACTGGTTGCCGTCTTGATCAAAGCTGTTTTATACGCCTGCGATTTTACTGTATCTCACCAAGTGATTTTGGGGGGTAATCATCCCATTTTCTGACCTTACGAATTCATGCCCATATTTCTTCTTCCGTGAGCTCCGTGCCTCCGTCATTTTTTAAGTCAGTCGTGAGCTCCAGTGAAAGACATCTGGATTAGGCATTGTTTAGTTGGTGAAAATTTTTTGACGAAAATATCACATCAAACATTTGACTGGATATCGAGGGGTTTTCAGACACGAATGAAAAAACTAATTTCATGGTTAGTCCGAAAACCGCGAGACGGATTTTTTAAGCCTAATTAAGCCATCATTAGCACATGTGGGTTACTGTAGCATTTATGGCTAATCATAACCTAGTTAGGCTTAAAAGATTCGTCTCATCGTTTACAGCCTAACGGTGTAATTAATTTTATTTTTTATCTATATTTAATGCTTTATGCATATGTGTAAAGATTCAATGTGATGTTTTGGGGTGAAATTTTTTAAAAACTAAACAGGGCCTTAATAAGTTTTTCGAAACATGTGACGGGCCCGTCCTACCCTCGCACTACATATGGCAAGTCCTGCCCTCTGTAACTAAGAAATAAGCTATGCATAGTTGCACCGTTAGTGATAAAGGCCTTGTTTATAAAGCTTTAGATTTTTTTTTAAGGAGCTAGCAAGTAGCCAATTGGTAAGAACACAAAAATGTCGAGTTTCTTGGTTTCTGATTTATTGTTCATTTTCTTTACGGAGTGTTATGCAGTTAGAGATTTCCAGAGAAATTGTATCTACTGAAACTCATCCCGAATAATAGAACTAAGTTTTTTTTTTCAGATAAGTGCTGCACTCTTCACGTCACTAACTTGCTATCGCTCATTTCCTCGACTTTTATTTGTTAACGTGAAATGCTTTATAGAGTTGTAGCCCATCTTTTATAGTTGATGAATGTTGCATGTAAACTAAGAAAATTATTCCATTTATTTCAAAATATTTGACGTCGTTTACTTTTTGGCATACATTTGACCATTCGACTTATTAAAAAAATATATAATTATAAATTACTTTGCTATTATTTATTTCATTATTAAATATGCTTAAGCATAGCACATAATTTTACATATTTCAAAAAAAATTAAATAAGACAAACGGTCAAAATGTATTTTAAAAAGTCAGCGACATCAAACATTTTGGGATGAAGGTAGTATATCTCACGTACCTGATGATTACTTTCTTTAACAAACATCCACGGTTAAAGTTATACGGTTTTTATATTAACTTTGATCAACTGGTGAGTTGGAGACTGTTAGAAAACCTCAAATGAAAGGGAACATGGGTGGTATTAATTAATTTTGTGAAACTTTATTCCCCGTTTTTTACTCCCTTGGATTTTGGTGAATATATATTTCTGACTTCGTCTCAAAATACAATTACCTAAGACTAAATGGGACATCACCCCTCTATCTATTAGTGTACTAAAAAACATCACATTCAATTTTAAGTATTACTATTTAGAGTAGTAGGATGGTGCTTTTCAAGACCAGTATAACATACATGCACAGTTTCATATATGGAATCTACATGTTTAAGACGTTATTGGCACTTATATTTGAAGGATTCATAGGAATTTTGTAGAATTACATTCCTATAGCATTTTCCGGCCCCCTAAACTAGCCTTTGAGACAAAGGATCAAACCCTATCAAATCATATGAAATAGTTGTTGCAAGTTTTGGAGTAGTTTTAACATGAGGTACAACCTCATGGGAAAAATCCTTTGTCTTTTTCTCACATCAAATTCCTATGTTTTTTCTACGGTCCAAACAAACAATCATTTTCTGTATTTTTTATGTGTCTTGCATTTATCTTTTTGCACCCGTAATCCTATGAAAATCATGTGTTTTTTCTGTTTCTCTCTTGTTCTTTTTTGTAATCCTACTATTCAAATGTGCCCTAAAGAAATCACTCGGTGTGAAATTAAGAACGTGTTCCAACTAGAGTACTATAGCTTGTTGGGAACATGAGATTAATCTTTCTGTATCGAGCAAAGCTCAAGTGTTTATGTAGTCAGTCCAAGCATATTGTACCATTTTTTTCTCAAGCTGCATGATTTGTCCTAACTAAGATACAGTACAAATTAAGTATGTATGCATAAAAGTTAATTAGTTGATTGGTTCAAAACTGAAAGAACGCAATGTCCCAACGTTTACCAAGGAGATCGACGGGAAGGACGATGAGATTCAAGTAAGAAATATGCAAGTATGCACTCGATAAGTCCTGCTCGATCGATGAGACGATGACACC